>CM021110.1:356140444-356256126 GCA_007115665.2 Sequoiadendron giganteum | reverse complement strand
CCACTATTGTTGATTTTGGGTTGGCCACTGCTGAGCTCCCCATGATTGGTTCACCCATTCAGGGGGTCCCCAATAGGGAGTTCCCTAATTAGGTTGTTGACGCAGTGGTTGAGGCCATGATGGATTCCATTGATTACTAGCCTAGTTGTTTTGTGGTTTCCAAGTGGGATTGGAATTTTTTCCATAAGGAAATTTCCCTCCTTAGCATTGATTTACCACATTTATTTCTTCCTCAACCTATGCAGTCCTTTTCTTGGAATTTTTAAGATTAGTAAGAAGCTCACATTGGTTTGTAGGATGATTCTGTTTGCAAAGTTGGAAAATATTAACCTTATCTAGGGGACATTCTCTCAACAAACATTTATTTTGACATCTTGGGCAGTAGATGGACAAAGTCTTAGGATTGTGTGTCTTAGCTTGTATTCGATCTAGTGTTGTGTTCAATTGAACAAGTATGTCCATTTTAAGGTTTGTTATTTCTTCACAGAGCTTTCCTATTTCATTGGACCCTTTAAAAAAAGTACTTTTGTGAATTCCTCCATGAGTACGTGAGAAATTTTGACACAACTTACATATTTCATCAAGGCCCATCTAAGACACGTCTCCCTTTCCCATTAGATCGAGGCTTTGCCTTGCATCCTCATCAAATTCTATAAGAAATATAGTCTTGAGAATCTCATCACTAATGGTCTCTTCTCCACATTGTTTAGACAAGAAAATAAACCTATCTAGGTAGTCCTCTAGACTCTCATCCTCATTTTTCCTATGTTTAAACAACTCCTTTTGATCACTCACCCTACAATAATTTTGGTATTTATGCAAGAAAGAATTCTCCGTTTCATCCCAAGATGTAATAGATCTTGTTGTTAATCCCATAAACCAACACATGGACGTATCCTTCAAGGTAGAATGAAACAACTTCAATTTATGGTTATCAATTTTATAGTCATAAGTTTGACAGAGGACCTTAAATTCAAAAATAAATTAGTCTGGTTCTTCTGACAAACCACAGAAGGTTGAAAGGAAATTTGGAGAGATTTTTTTCATCATGGAATCATCATCTGTGTCCAAAGTAATAGGATAAGTGAATGTTTGTGGTGCTAGAGGATCATTGTTATTACGGTTGGAATTATTTCGGTTAGGTTCAGCCCTATGATCACCCATGATGTTCAAAGGAATGTGTTCCTCGTGGATAATTTCTTCTATGCTAGTTTGTTCTACTAGATGAACTTCAGGAAATAATGGAAAGCCTCTGGTGGATTAGGATCAAGTAATTCATCAACCGAGTGGTCCTTTGAGCCTTGGGCCTCCCTATGTATGATTGGAATGTATTTTGGGGGGGTCTTTGATATAAATCTTCCATGAGGGCCTCTTTTCCTGAACATGTAGAAAAGGAAGACAAAGGGGTATTTTGGCCATAAAAGAGGTATCCAAGGCATCTCCTATAAACACTCAAGCAATAAATTTGTCCCCGAAAATGATGCCAAAAAGTGATAGGTTGTCATTAGGTCCCATTACTTTAGAAGATAAAATTTCAATATGTAAACTGGGTAGTGTCCAAGGTTGTTTTCAATAGAAGGTGTCTTGACTAACTCTCTTAGACTTTCTAAATTTTTAGAGAAACTAACATTAATTCATAACCTAAGGCCATCTAACTATCCCACTGAAAAATAGTTTATCTAAAGAAAATTGAAAGCATTTAAACTAGAAAAAACAAAATGACTAATCTAGAAAACATGATAACTAAATGAGAAAGCACATAAATAACTAAACTGAAAAGCATGTAAACTACAGAAGTAGAAAAACTTGTAAACAAACTATGGAACATCTAATTTAATAATAGCAAATAAAGGTTTGTAATAATTAGCACACTATAGAAATGACAAAAAAAGAGTGCTCCGGAACTTCGGACTCTAAAACAACAGTCTTAATGACTTCTACAAAATTAACATAGAAAAATGATTACACTCATAATTATTATTCATGTAATAAAGACAACAGAAAGGAAAGTACTCATCTATTTAATCTATTCTCCCTTGAGTGGCCAGCTCGTGGTTCCTATGTTCATTCTCAGGTCACATGAACAACATATTCAAAAGCTCTTTCATTAAAAGTAATTTCCATCCATAATTCCAACAACTTAGAGATTGATATGCAATAGTCTCTTTATTCATATATATATTCAAAAAACATGTCGACAACATAACAGTACTATTATGCATTGTCTTTTTCTTCTAGAGACTACATATTTATAGAAAAATTCTAACTAAATCCTATATTTTAGATGACTTAGATTACCATTGAAAAATTCTATAACAGATTGTAAAAAAAAATTATGTCTTTAAATGCCCATTACATAGATATTAAAGAGGCTTGAGTCGAGCCATGAAGTCTTTAAACTTTTAAAACATAACATAAATTTAACTAAAAGAAATTATGATTTTGGTCCATCATCCTAAAGTTCTGGAGCATGTTTCCAGTGCATATCTTCAATCTGTTATGGAGCTCGTATTGGTTGAGCTCTTTTAACTGTTGTATGATGACAGATTATTATCCTACAAAATACTTAAAAACAACCCATTAAATATGCATTGCCAAGATACTTCAATAAATCACAAGAAATAAACTTTGTACTATTTTTCTCAAAAGACAAGAAATTGTTATGCCTAAAGTTTAATTAATTGGTAGAGAATAATTATTTTTCATGTATGAGGAAGGGCTTTATTATGTTATCATGATGGGGTTATTTTTACCTCATCAACAGGGTCAATTTTTCAAGAGGAAATTGCTACCCATTATGGATATAACTTTATGGATAGCTACTTCTATCAACTCATTAAATTAAAGAAAATAGGTATGGTCAAGGATTATATTCATAAATTTCAAACACTTTGTCTAAGAGTAGAGAATTTGATAGAATAAAATTTGAAGGAAAATTTCTAGGAAATTTAAAGGATCATATAATATATGAGGTATGGTTGTTCCAACCACAATCATTATCACAAGGAATATTAATGGCAAGATAAATTGAGGAGAATTTTTTGGATGGTAGGAAACAAGGGATTATAAATATAAGTTAAATGAGATATCCTACACATTCATTACCTCAACCAACTCAGTTGACTCGACAAAAAATTGAGGAAAAGAGAGAAAAATGGTTATGTTTCAATTGTTGCAAAAAATATAGTCAATGGTACAAATGTATTGAAAATAAATTGTTCTATATTGAAGGTTTGAGTGAGGAAGAAGAGGAGGAAAAAATATTGGAGGGTGATAAGGAGTTAGATGAGGAATCACATGATTCCAAATTAATTATTTCTTGTCATACACTCCTAGGTTTTAGTGCCCCCCAAGCCCTAAAGGTAGTGGGTTTCTTAAACAATTAGAAAGTAACAATATTGATCAACTCGAGTAGTACTCATAATTCAATCAACAAAAAGTTGGCTACTTATCTAAATTGTTTTACATATCTAGCTCCAAAGTTTTAGGTATTGATTGTAAATGGTGGTACTATTAGCTATTTTAGAAAGTTTCATAGAATTAAATTATCCATGTGAGATTATCACCTTGAGAGCCCAATGTATGTTATCTCCATGGGTGTAGTAGATATTATTTTGGGAGTAAAATGGATTACTAATTTGGGAACAATTGAGATGAACTTTCAAGAACTATTCATGAGATTTCAATAAGAAGGAACTACACTAGAGCTAAGAGGGTTGAAGTCAAAGTCCCCAAAAATTGTAAGATCTCGTCAAATGCACAATTTTATTAAGAAAAGAGTTGATGGATTTGTGGTATAGCTACTCATTATAATTCTCTCAATCCAATGCTCCCAATCATCTAGATTTACAAGAAATAATTGGTTGTCACCTATTGGCTTTAAAATATATTCCTAAAGGACTTCTTCCTAAGAGGGATCATGATTAGTCCATGCAACCAGTTTTGGGGAGCCATCCACATAACATCATGCTTTTTATAGGTACCCAAATATATAGAAAAGTGAGATAGAAAATAATATTGAGGAGATGCTACAAGTGGGAATTATTAGGCATAGCCAAAGCTCTTACTCATCTCCTATGGTGATGGTGTATAAGAATTATGAAACTTGGTGCATGTGCCTAAACTATAGAATTCTCAACATGTACACCATCAAAGATAAGTTTCCCATTCTAGTCATCAATGCTTTGCTAGATTAATTGAATGGAGATTTGTATTTTACAAAATATCTTAGATCAGGTTATCACCAAATTTGAATTGAGGAAGAATATATTTGTAAGAGAACATTTAGGAATCATGAGGGTCATTATGAGTTTTTGATGATTTTATTTTCTCATACTAATGCATCATTTACATTTCAAAGTTTGATGAATACTATCTTTAATAAATTCTTGAGGAAGTTTGTATTAGTGTTCTTTGATGATATATTGTTTTATAGAAAGACATGGGAAGGACACTTGCAACATGTAGATCAAGCATTACAAGTTCTCAAATATCATAAACCCTATGCTAAGCCATCCAAGTGTGTTTTTGGTCTCAATGAAGTGGATAACTTGGGACACATTGTTTCACATGAAGGAGTAAAGGTGGATCCTAACAAAATTAAGACTATCATGGAATAGCCTATTCCCAAAACCATTAAGAAATTGATGGGTTTCTTGGGATTGACTAGATACTATAAAATATTTGTGAAGAACTATGGTCATATAACATCCCTCATAAATTTATTGAAGAAGGATTATTTTTATTGGAAATAATTTTCTAATACAATATTTGAACTATTGAAGGAGGCTATATGTATAACTCCAATTCTTTCCACTCTAGATTTTACCAAGGATTTTATTGTGGAATTTGATTCTTCAAGAAATTATATAGGAGAAATTCTTGTTGAACATAAAATAGTACTGAGGGGATGAATTAGTAATTAATAATATTTAAATTATTTCCATTCATCATCAAATAACCAATTCAACCATGCCAAGAATAAATTCAAAAAATAAAACAACCATAACACTAAATTTATGTGGAAAACCCCACAAGGGAAAAACCACGGTGAGAAAGTTGCTTGGATCTGCTATCCAAATCTAGCCTTAGAAATATAGAAAATTTTACCATAGATTTTTATGGTCTCTAACCAAATAAAGTTCATTTGGACCAAAAATATTGTCACCTCTAGAACATCATATAATTGATTATACTATATTTATAGAAGTGCTTCTTGTAGGTAGACTCACTACCCACAAAGAAAAAGATAGAATAGAGATTGTGGCTCACAACTTATTTTGAGCTATTACAATTGCATTTATCATATGCATGAAATACAGTTACAATGAAGCTCAATAAACTAATTGTACACACTTCATCTGATTATGATCTAACACTCTACTTTCCTCTACATTCACATCACTTCAATCTTCAAATCAACTTTCACAACTTAAATTCACATTTCTCTTATAATATTCGCATGTAGGATCTTCACATCATTCATCATATATACAATTCCATATATCAAACATCGAAAAGATCTAACATATATATCTGTATCAACTCTAACATAAATTAGGTTAGCCTGATTAGATGTACTACTCAAAATATAACTTGTTAGTTTCAAAATTTTCATACATATCTCATGCCATGATTTAAAACTCAAAATAACTTAAAATAGGTCGGCATGGACCTATAATAGATCCTTCGTAATATTGCAACACTTATTTATCCTTCACATACCTTCAAAATTGCTAGGTTGGCATGACATAAGACCTAATAACAAAATCCTTAAACTATGTATTCACATCCAGACACATGGACCTCAAAACTCAATGCCAACTAGAATTCCTACTCTACTGTCATCTAGAAATGTATCCTCAAAAGCACAAAGCCAAAGACTTATCTACGAAGGAGTGTGGACTCTCCCACACAAATGCACTATAAAAAGAATAACTATAATTTGCTAGGGCAAACTCTATTACTCATATCTTTCAATCCACTTGTCAAAAGATGATAAAATAATGGAATTAGTTACATATAACATCCACCATAATAATGTTAGAAGTGTAGAGTGAAACCTTTATTTGTGGAGTGGTACATACCCAAACATAGATTCTTTGTTACCTTGAATTATCCAAATTGACATTTAGTCAATTTACCACACAACTTACTGTTGGATGTCATGGTTGTATTGCTGCTATGTGGTTGTCATTGATGTCAACACTATTAGCATTAATGTCTTTAAGACTATATATGTTGAGGATATTGAGAAAATTGTAATAAAATATATTATAGGTTATCTATGAAGTAGTGAAGATTAGTATGATGAAAATTTCAGTATGTTGATGGTGAGAAGTTGAGTATTAAAGGGTTTCTTTTCTGATGTATGTAGTTTCTACTCTGAAAGTTTCAGAGGTGTACATGAAGATTTGAGCAAGTTATAAGTTTATGTATTTTGACATTTATTTTGCTACTGGAAATGGTGTTCATAGAAGAAGATAATGTGTTTCTAGTAATCCGAGGTGTTATGTATGTTCCTAAAGTGTTTGTGGATGTTTCTAGATCATGTTCTATCTTTTTTTCAATTCTGCATTGATCATTGTGCTCGCAATCTGAGATTTTCTCTTGCATGTTCATGTTTTTCATGTTCATGGCTGACAAGGTGATTGAAGCGTGTTGTGGATCTTCGAGGAAGAATCTTTGAACGTGTTTTATTTTCGAGGATATTATTTCAGGTCTCTACTATACTGTGGCTGACCATGGTTGATGCACATTGATAATCTTTATTGTTTTGGGCCAACAGTTTGCATTCATTCTATTATTTTGTTGAAGCCGACATGAAGCAATGTAATTTACTATTGCGAATATATATAAATGATAGTTTCTTCATTTGAGATGTGTGTAAGAGTGTTTAATGCAAAGTGTGTGAGTGCTATGTGCAAATAAGGTTCAGATCATTTGAAGGCATAAAAGAGTGTGAAGAAGAGTCAAATATAGTGAAGAAGTGTTCATGTGCTTAACCAAAACTATACTCAGGCATTAACATATGCTACTTTCTCAGTTCAAATTATTCAGATGGATTTAATCTGAATATTCTATGTAAGATAATGAGTCTTCCTTTGAGTAGTGAGCTCTAGGCAGTGTGCTTGAATGCATGTGCATTCCTCTTATTTTCCTCATACTTTTAATAGGGTATAACTTGCAGATTAACCTCCACCGTGGTTTTTACCCTTACAGGGTTTCCACACAAAATATCTTGGTGTTATGTGTATTTCTTATGTGTTGTTGATTCATGCTTTCATGGTTATTAATCAGATTTGAGAATAAAGGTTAATAAGTTAATAACTCTAAAATTTTATGACAATTGATTCACCCCCCCACTCTCAGTTGTTTGCCCTTGTGTTGCCAACAATTGGTATCAGAGTAGGTTCCTTGGAAGAAGTTTAATAGCTTGAGGTGATCCGGGATGGTGACATAGAAGAAGGATAGTCTGAGATTTGATGGAACAAATTATTCTTTGTGGAAGACTCAAATAGAGTGCCATCAAATATGCATTGGTGAATCCTACTGGAATATTACAAGTAATAGGTATGTTATTCCTCAGAATGGTCCTACTACTACTACTGAGATTAGGGATGTTGAATATAATATCAGAGATAAGGAAGCATTATTGAGTTCTTTTACTAATTTCGAGATGACAAATGTTATGGAGCTGAGGACTGCTTATGAGATCTAGAAAAAGTTGGAAACCTTGTATGAAGGAGATGCAAATGTATTTATTGATAAGATACAAAGTCTGAAAGGGAAATATGAATTATTGAAAATGGGTGATGATGAAAATATTGTTACTTTCATGGAAAGAGTGAATGAACTTGTGTGTGGCATCAAATGTGCTGGTGGATAGTTAGATGAATCAGAGATTGTTGCTAAAGTGCTTAGATCCTTTCCTACTGCATAGAAAGTTAAAGCTATAGCTATTGATGAGCTCCAAACTATGATAAATGTAACCAAAAATATGTTGGTTGGTAAACTTACTACTTTTGAGTTGAGTGAATTTGGTGATACCCTTCCTAAGATAGAATCTACATTTAATGTAATTCCCTTCCTCATAACCCTAAAGGATGTTGCAACAACTATGAAAGCATACAATTTTTTATTTTTTTTAGTGCAATATTAACAAGAAAGGTGCACTAGCTATCACAACAACGTCTAAGGAATGAGACAAGGGTTACATATAAATCCATAACATATACAATACTCAAATAAAGAATTTAATTAATTACCAAAGAAGAATTAAAGTATATACATTCAAACATAGAAATTACATCACATAGATAAAATATACATCAAGATTCCAATAATACATTAACTCATCAATAAAGTTTACATCACTCATTCCCAGAATGAGGTAGATCATACATATGAGTTAAAAAATACATGAGACCACCTCGAATACAACTGAGGGGTAATAAAAGTACAAGCCATCTGTAACAATAAACAATGCATTAAATAAACAAGCTAGAATCCACGAGCTCTCCACTAGAAAACCTCACCATCACGAATAGAAGAAAGTGGACCTAACGGTTTAGAGTGCATGTTCCACCCAACCAAGTGGTACCCGAAGGCCCACCCCCCATGCTAGGATATAGTAACAAGGTTTCCTAGACAAGACCATATACCACTAGACATAGGCTAACACACAGCTGAACTTAACATACACAAGTACAACACTAACTCAAAGGATATAATGCTTCCAGAACTAAATAATAAGATACATTAGTGAACCAACCACACTGTTGACATAGGAGAAGTGTCACCATAGAGGTGCATGGGTTACCCGATAGATCTTCACAGACCCGACCCCTATCAAGAATCCCTACTATCAACATGTGGAACAAATCTACTCCAAACTTAGGAGGAAACAAATAACAAAGTCCACTCCGTACAAAGGAGGCATAACATCCTCGTTCAAGGAAATTGAGTGTCTGGCTGAAATGGAAAACATACTACCCAAGGGAATTAAAATGACTAACATTACAATACAAAAACCCCCAAATTCTAAAGATTCTTCTGGAAGACTTACAAAATATAGACTAACACTTTACCAATTTTCACTCGAACATGACTAGAAGAAATTAGATACTAGAGGGCAATCGACACAAGAAATAGATCTATCATTTGGATTTGCTAAATCCATTTTCATTTAGTGAAAAATAATGATATAAAAATTGCCCAAATACTCTAATTAAATCAAACCCTTTTACAAAAGAGAAAAAATAATCTAATTTTATTTTATCTTCAAATCCTCGATTATTTTTTAATAAAATAACAATTTACTCCTTTTTCCAAAACATATCTTTTCAAAATACTCATCTAATTGTGCAATATTGCATACACCTATTTTATATAAACAAATATTAATTATATATTTAAATATATATACAGTGAATATATATAATCATATATATATACAATTATATATACACCAAAATATATACATTAAATATATATTAAATATGTAATAAATAAACATTAAATTCCAAATCCACATTAATAAATATATATATATATTATATATTAAACAATATTTAAATCACAAAACCAAACCCCTTTATCACTAGTAGATGAAATACATTTTAAATTCGCATGTATTCACAAATTTTATGAGAAGCATATTAATATTGGGGAGGGGGTTGTGGTTACCACAGCTAAACTCTCCCCCCTTTAGGGAAGTTGGTTGTGGGGTGGTCACAATGCCTCCCCACACAAACATAGAAACACCTCCAATATATGAAAACAACGATACATAGAAATTGCATATGGACATACGCACAACCATCTAAAATGGAATTTCACAAAAAAATTAGTTGTCTCTTCCAATATAAACACTTTATAAATAAATATATATATACTTTGTATATATATATATGTACGTATATATATATATATATATATATATATATATATATATATATATATATATATATATATATATATGAACATATATGTATATATAATTTATATATAAGGAGTTTTTAAACAATAGTTTTAATTGGGGAAATAATTTTCAAAAGGCTATCTACAAATTTTTTTTTACAAAAACAATCGGAAAGCCAAATTTTACAAAGAAAATTCTACAAATGAATTTCTCAACCAAATTACAAAGAAATATTTTAATTTTGCCTAGACAACAAATTTTTAAGAAGAAAGAACAATACAATTTCTCACAATTAATTTTACACAAAATTTCCCAAGAAGCTTCAAGGAAAATTTTCTACAGAAGACTAAATTTTATTTTGAGGAATATTTTCTTTCTAGATCCCTAATTGAGTTCTTTTGGGTTCTTCTAAACTCACAATAATTCCAATTTACAATTTTTTTATAGTTTCCACAAGAATTTCAATCTACAGAGGATTCCATACACAACAAATACAATTTTTAAAACAAAGCCCAAACTTAAAAATTTGCACAAACAATCTTTTATAGAGAAAGATATAAACTAAGAATCTTTTCAATTTAAACTAAACAAAAATTAAAGAATGAACTTGTAGTCCAATGCCTATGAATTTGTAAATTTGAAGCAACACCTCCTCCAAAAATCCAAGATTTTTTCCGAGATAGACAATATCTTCCTTCAGAACAATACAATTTCTCGAGCATAACTATTCCCAAAAGTAACTTTTCTAAATATTCAAGAACACCAAAGCTTTTCTCAAGAGCAATTCTACAAAAAAATTCCAGAACCCCTACAAATCCCCCAGCACACTAAAATATCCCTGTGCTTCTCTGTGAAGAAGATTCTCACTTCTTCGTTAAAGCCACAATTTTCTCCCATGAATACATTTCCAACAACCTCATAAATTCTTCTAACACATGTAAAAACTCAAAAATATCTTTAACAATCAATTTGCATAAATTCCTCCAAATATTTAAAATTAAAACATTGAATATATCTAAATATTTACCATTTCAAATTTAACTTAATTAAATTAATTTAATTAATTAATAAATAATATAATCCTAAGATTAGACTATTTAAAAATTAAAATAAATTAGTTAATTCACAACTTCTAACATTAAAATAAGATTAATTTAATAATCATCTTAAATAATTGAATCCATTAAATTCTCTTTTTCAAACTTTTCAACATAATAATTCAAAGAAAAATAAACAACTTTTAAACAAGAAAAACTGACTAGACCCGATGTCACACTGAGACTAGGGTAAAGGCTTGACATAAGAATCCTAGCTACTATCTCCCAATCAATTTTACTATTGGGTGGACATGCTCAAACCTGTGAAACTAGGTGGAGTTGATATCCTATACCTACAAACCTGTAAACATGACATATATAGAACATGCATATATATATTATAATAGAACACATCGTGGAGAGGGAATCACAAAATTGCAGGGTGCTCACAAGTGAGTGATGCAATTTTCTCCCCTTCAACAATACACTATCATGAAACTAACAATTCTAACATATATAATCTACTCATGTGAAAATAACAATGTTATCCCAAATAATCATTATGCTAATCAAAACTTGTCATAATGATAACAATAAAATAGAGTAACATCACATCATAACATATAATCTACATCGCTCTATAAATAGTGATCAAAAAATAACAAAGCATTGTAATCTAAACATAAGAGAAAAACATAGGGGTGTTACATTCTCACTCCCTAGGATTAGGATTACTCCTAGAACCCTACAAATACCCCTAGAACAAACTCCATATAATCACACATAATCAATGGTTCCAAAACTAAACCACTCCATACACCAACATAAAAACAACAATAACCCGTGCCATAATCCTTTAGGCCAAATAAAATACCAATCCAAATAACCATCACGGTGAAGCAACCACCCACAAGTCTCCAAAAACACGTATCCATGATTTAACATACATTCTTCACATACACACCAATACACATCACCGAGAATCATCACAAGGCCACACAAGGGTCGATCTGGACACTTGAAAGTAGCATACTGATCCATGAAACAAAAATCCATGAACCAAGAGAAAATAACCATCTCACATAAACCAAATATCACAATCAGTGGCTTGATGGTGTTAGGCCACACACATGGTGAGATAATCCAAACAATACCACAACGACCTGTCTCTTGTTGTATAAGGTGATTAGCCTCCAAGAGATAGTCATCACACATAGGTGGGTAATGGGTTCTAGCTACGTAGCAGCCTCACATACCCCCATCCTCAATGTTTCCTATGTCTACTTCCTCATATAAACTCACCAAGTCTGCCTCATATGTCCTTGGAGAGGATTCACAATACGACACATTACCGACATTGAAAACAACAAAGATAACTAGTTTAGCCACCAAAGTCATAAATAAGAGCAAATAAAAATTCAATTTCAATAATAAGGCAATAAATGCACATAATTTCAACACAATCAAATATATAACCACAAGGGTTATACGAAAATAAGGTCACAAGTTGTGGCTAAACCATCACAACCAAATATAACAAGGTGTCAACCTTCACAGTCAATAGAAAAATCATCAATAACCAAAAAGAAAGTTCACGATCTTTAAAACTACATTGTACAACACTATGTGACTAAATACTAGCCACCAAACGAGGAAGGAGGAAACAATGTCTGATTATAGTAATAGCCCTCATGTGGTGCAGAGTGAGCACACCATCCACATGACCCAGAGTGTATCCATGACTATCATGTCGTCACTCGACATGGTCATACGCTAGTTGGAAAAGGCACACACTGGTTGTATGCCACATGGTAGTGTGTATGTGGATCCATGGAAGTAGGCACATGCACAACACATCCCACACAGTGATACCTCATGGAGAAGGCACATGCAGACACTCACCAAAGCTAGAGGTATGCATGGATAGGATCTACTCATATGATACCTGACCAACACGGTCAAAGCATCCATGAGTATCTCTTTACAAGTGTTTGAGGCCCCATAATAGTCATCACACAAGTAGGCTATCATAAGACAATATCATAATTCACCTTCACGTGTCTAAGCATGTGGCATCGTGTAACATGGCATCATCACCATAACTATGTCATAACATTAGTGGGGTGTGTCATCGTATCTGGTGCATCATGTCAAGACATGTGTAGATAAGGTTTATATACATAATGTAATATGATAATATCAATACGGGGCTAACCAAGCTTCACCTCTCATATGGATGAGGTTAACTCAATAATGCCAGATCAATGTCTCTACAGATGGCCATACATACACTAACAAACCTATGCTATTATACTCAAATATGTGGGGATTAGGTTAACACATATGGATCAAGTATCTTGATCCATCATAAGGTAAAGTAGTGGGTATGTTTCCTTGGGATTGGTTGAGCTGAGATGCTTTGTGCCACAATATGCGTACATTGCACACTCCACCCAAGGAGCTTTGTGGTTGCTACTATCCCTTCATGGATTGAGGGGCTAGAGAACCAAAAGAAAAAGAATATATGAAACTAACTTTTGGTTTCTCTTATATATAAGTTTCAACCACACATGGGTTGGCCCTCAATCAGGTAACAAACATGCAAACACACATTTTGGTATGGTAACTCCCACATCAAAATGCAACTTTTCCCCATGCATGGGTACCAAGTATCACCATCCCATGGATTACACAAAGCAAGTACGGGGTATTCATAACACTCAAATAAGACACAATTACTGGTTCCTTACATTTAAAGTGGGCACAATTACATACATAATCCCATAAGAACATCCAATTCCATAACCCATGGGATACATATCATTACTTTCATCCATAAACTTTTATCAGTTTCCTATCACTACTCTTTTCCATAGAGTACGTCATGCTAAATGTCAAAGCCATGATCATGTGATCACTTAACAACTCCACTAACAGATTCACAAGGACAACATAGTGGACTCAAATGTACCTAGAGTACCCAGTGTTAAACCTAGGGCTCTGATACCATGTGTAATGCCCCGCCTCGTAACCCGAAAGGATGTTGTAACAACTATGGAAGCGTACAATTTTTTTTTTTAGTGCAATATTAACAAGAAAGGTGCACTAACTATAGCAACAACCTCTAAGGCACGAGAAAAAGGTTACATCTAAATCCATAACATATACAATACTCAAATAAAGCATTTAATTAATTACTAAACAAGAATTAAATTGCATACATTAAAACATAGAAATTACATCACATAGATAAACTACACATCAAGATTCCAATAATACATTAACTAATCAATAAAGTTTACATCACTCATTCCTAGAATGAGGTATATCATACATATGTGTAATGCCCAGCCAAGTAACCTTAAAGGAAGTTGCAATTAACATCTTAAGCAAACCAATTTTTTTTTATAAAGTGCATTTAACATACACATTCACTTACTAATTAACAACAACCTCTAAGACTACAAGGTTATGATTACTTAAACCCACACATACACATTACATAAAACCATAGCCTTATAAACTTTATGAAATAAACTTCATACATCATAAGAATACCACATAACAAAATAAGATAATCAACCAAGATACAATCTCATAATCATTATCTTAATCCAATAGTTACATCACTCATTCCCAGAATGAGGCAATAGTACTCAAAGTTACAATTACAAAATTCCACCTCATAAACATAAGAGGGATAAAATAACTTGTACAAGTTAAAATATTACAATGCAAGTAATTACAACAAGAACCGCGACTTGTCCATCTAGATGTTTCACCAGTAAGTACTGAAGATAGATGGGGACCCAATGGTTTTGGTGCATGTTCCACCTAACCAATGTGGTACTCGAAGGCCCACCCCCCATGCTAGGAGATAGTAACAAAGTAACATGGACAAAGATTCTACTACCTCTAACCAAAGGCAGACTCACACTGACTCATACTGATATAACCAAACAAATGAACTAACAAGTACAACTCAATCACCATACAAGTACAAATCAAGTACAACTCCAACATCACTGACATAGGTCACATTACTTCCAGACATAAAGTAGATCAAGTATGTTCAAATAACCATACACAAAATAATTAACAATATTTGTCATAGATAGAGTGTCATCACAAGGTTTGTCATGAGATCTCCTCTGGGCATTCTTCATAGGCTCCGGTATAAGTAATCCTGGTGGCCTCAAACAAATCCCATCCTTCATATTCATTCATGCGGAATCAACTATCTTTCATACAGACAAGATAATTGATCTTGCCATTCCAAGCCTTCCCACTCATCCCAAGTCTAAACAAGCCCTTGTGTCTATGAGAGGTAAAATTATCTTGATTAGTGAGAAGTTATTCCTAATCTTCTAAGTATATTACTTTAATTATCACTTATTTAAATCACTCCTGAAGGTTATCCAGTTTACCTCTTTGGGCTCTGGCGCCTAATAGAAGCCACTCTTTTATTCGACAACACACACCCAAACAATCTACCAATAGAACCACAAGTGCATACCAACTAGGCATCATAATCCACTCCAACACAATGAGGAAACAAAAGATAGAACTCACTCCAAACATCTTGGAGGCAACAAACACATAGTCCACTCCTTACAAGGAGACACGGATCCCATAATCCGCTCGTAAACCAAGGAGGTGCAAACATCCCCGTTCATGGCAACCGGGTAAAATTGACAAGACGCTATGCACTACCCAAGGGAAAACAACTGGATGGCATAAAGATTCAACAACCCTTATCCTCTAAGTTCTTTTGGAAGACTTATAATTTAGGACTAACACTAAATCCCAAAACCCACAATGCAACTTGACGACATAGCAGCAAAAGCGTTCAAATCATTAATCGAATCTAATATTTGGATTTCCTAAATCCATATTCATTCAATAGGTAGTGTTGACAAAATCAAAGACACGATAACTAGATCATCTAAAATAATCATAACCCCTATTTCCCCTTTCATTATTGGAAATCTAAAACAATTAAACTTACTTCTCTTTACTGAATATAGAGAATTAAATCCTTTAAGATAATTATGAGGAAGATACTACTTTTGGATATACTAAATCCATATCTCTTTCATAATCCAATCACAATGATTCAATTAATCTAAATAGAAATTAATTAAAAAAAAAAATTGATTGCCTCATCAATAAAATAACTTCTTAATTTACTTTTAAATCGACACAAATCCATGCAAATAAACTCTTTCCATTTCCTAACCAAATCTTACATCTCATTCAATTTTGTATTTAAAACATTCAATCACTTTAATATAATAACATATTGTTTTTCTATCTATTTTCCATAAACACTAATCAATCCATTTTTAAATCTCTATTCAATAATATATTGCATGCATCTCATTAAAATAAAATACGATAATGAATTTAACACTTAATATATATATATATATGCTCCATATTATATAGACACCAAATATATATATTAACAAATTTAATTACATATATTCTTTAATATTTCATTCACAATGACTAGATTACTCTATGGAACTAAATAAAACATAATAACTATTTTCCTTTTTCAATATAGTTAGTTCCTAAATTTACTTCTAATGCAACCTAACACTATTGCAAACAATCTTTTCAATTTTCTATCCAGAGTCTATGTCTCTTTAACTATCCATTTAAAAACATGCAATTTCATCAATGTATAAAAATATCTTTTGGCTTATCTATTTGACCACGCATTCATATTGTTTCTAATTAAATCTCATTAATTAATTAAAACATTTAAATATAAATATTTCTATAATTCTTCAATATATTTAAATATCTTTTTCCTTATCAATTTTGACCATACATTCAAAACTTATCTTTTAAATTCTTCATGCAAAGCTAAATTACATGCACTTAAATAAAACAAGGTAAATACTGATTGAAAATACTCATGGATATATATATATATATATATACATTTCAATATATTTTTTTCAATCAAAATAAATATTTCATTTTAAATCAAGTAATTACTTCTATTAAAAAAGATATCTTTCTCTATACATTTTTTACACATACTAATCATTTCTTTTAGAACAGTAATAATACCTGATTTGCAAACAACGGAATAAAATAAGATAAAATATTATTTATTCTCTCAAATGGATATATACTAAATATAAATTAATATATTTAATCATTAACATATCTTCTATTCTTTACAGAATATCAAATTGTTTAATTCAAAATAAAATATCCCTTATCATTAATTTTCCAAAATATATATATATTTTTCCAAATAAATCAAATTAATAATTGGACCTTTTACACATGAATTTAAATTCCACAATTAAATTTTAAATTATTCATTTTTTAAATCGAATATTTAACTCCTTCAATTAAACTTTAACATGCCATTTTAAAAGAAACAAAAATTTCCCCATATGTTTATAATTTTAATTCCACTAATCTAATATACAAATTTTATTTAAAATAATATAAATAAATATAATACTTTAATATTATAAATTATAATATAAAATATTATTAAATAATATTTTAATATTATAATAACAATACATAAAATATTAATATTTATAAATATCAATTTAGTATTATTTTATTTTCAGAGCAGCCATGGGAAAATAATTTAACAACAGTCTCATGTCTCAAGCATAACTCAAAAACTATGATCTGGGTATTTGCATTTTTTTGACAAGGATAAGAACATTTCAAAATGCAAAAACCCTTTAAATTTCCTGACAACCCAGTGTGTGTAAGTGAAGTTATAGGCGACACAACCAGACCATTTTATCATGAAAATTATAACTATCCTGCAGATTTTAAAATTCGATTTTTTAATAATAAACAGAGGGTTTCATTTTCTAAAAACATTCTAAATGCATTGTTCAATATCTATGTTTGATTTCCAATAACAACATAATCGATTTTCCCAAATAATTTAAATTTTACTGAGTTTTTACAATTTTCACTCAAGAATTTTCACAAGCAAAGGCTGTAAATTCATTTAATTCTTTTCTTCTAATATCAAATTTATTTTCTAAAACAGATTTAACAAACAAATCTTTAATCACTACTATTTAAAAAAAAACAAACAAGAACAATAAAACACAAAGAGGAAAACCTGGTACAAGAAGCTACAGGAAGAGATGAATTTCTGATGCAAACCTCCTCCAAAGATTTCCTGAATTTTCTTCAATCTTCCAATGAATCCAATCCAAAACTCAACAAATGCAAACAATCTTTCCTTCAATCAACTCTACAATCAAACTTTATTCAAACCCTTGTGCAAATTTTCTAAAATTTCTTCCCTGCTGTAAAAATGTATTTTTTCTAAATCTCTTTCTGCTACCCTAAAATTAAAACATGTATTCTTTAATAATCAAAAATACCTAATACAACCCTAATTCACATTACATGCAAATTAGATATTTCAATTTCAATTTTTACAACCCTAATTCACATTACATGCAAATTAGATATTGATTTTAATTTCAATTTAAAATGCAATTTCAAATAATAAATTAATTTCCAAAGTTGCAACTAATTTCCCAAATAAACATTTAATTACAATTTCTAATTTAATTTCCACACGTTAGAATTAAATTCCAAAATTAATTCTAATTCTTTTATTTCCTTTCATTCTCTTGCATCACGTTTAATTAATTAATTTAATTATTTAATAACTAAACTCAACCTCCTTGGATTAAATTTAATTAATTAAATAAATTAAATATAATTAATTAATTTAAATATAAACTTTTATCCACATTGCATTATTTAAATTAAATAACCATCAACATGATTTAAATGCAATTATTCTAAATATCTATTTCCAAATCAAGAATTCTTCATAATTAAATAACATTAAAGTAAGACAGACAATGACTCGACACACACAACTGACGACACACTAAGGCTAGGGTGTAAACTTGACACATGTTAAGGTACTACCTTCCATTCAACTTAATCGTTGGATCGAAACGCTCAAACCTGTGAAACCAGGTGGAGTCGATGTCATGTACCTGCAATCCTGCAACCAAGTAAACAACATCATACAATATATCCAGCATATAATACACACCATGAAGAAGGAATTACAGATTCGTAGGGCGCTCGCAAGCGAGTTATGCGAAACCGTCCTCTTCACCAATACACTCATCGAAACTGACACTTCCATCATAATCCAGTAATCTCATAATAACATCTCATGTTAACTCTACAACATCATTAATCCATAATGCATGTGATACAATAATCAGATCACTACATCCCACAATAATAGTTGTCGCTCAATAGTAACGATCAAAACATCATAACAAAATGTATTCAGTATCAAAGTAATTGCAACCAAACATAGTATAAAGGAACTTGAACAAGAAGCAAAATGGAGGGGTATTACAATATGAGTTACAAAATACATGAGACCACCTCAAATACAATTGAGGGGTAATAAAAGTACAAGAGTCATCTGTAACAATAAACAATGCATGAAATAAACAAGCTGAAATCCATGAGCTCTCCATTGGAAAACCTCACCATCACGAATAGAAGAAAGGGGACCCAACGATGTAGGGTGCATGTCCCACCCAACCAAGTGGTACGTAAAGGCCCACCCCCAATTCTAGGAGACAATAACAAGGTTTCCTAAACAAGACCATCTACCACTAGACATAGGCTAACACACAACTGAAGTTAACATACACAAGTACAACACTAACTCAAAGGATATAATGCTTCTAGAACTAAATAATAAGATACATCAACGAATCAACCACACTACCAACATAGGATAAGTGTCACCACAAAGGTGCATGGGTTACCTCGACGGATCTTCCCAGACCCCGACCCCTATCAAGAATCACTCTCCTACTATCAACATGTAGAACGAATCCACTCCAAACTTAGGAGGAAACAAATAACAAAATCCACTCCATACAAAGGAGGCATAACATCCCCATTCGAGGAAACCGGATGTCTCACTGAAAATAGAAAATGTACTACCTAAGGGAATTAAAATGGCTGACAGTACAATACAACAACCCGCAAAATCTAAAGATTCTTCTGGAAGACTTACAAATTATAGACTAACACTTTACGAATTTTCCCTCAAACACGACTAGAAGAAATCAGATACTAGAGGGCAATCAACACAAGAAATAAATCTATCATTTGGATTTCATAAATCCATTTTCATTCAATGAAAAACAATGATATAAAAATTTCCCAAATACTCTAATTAAATAAAACTGTTTTACAATAGAGAAAGAAAAATCTAATTTTATCTGATCTTCAATTCCTTGATTATTTTTAATAAAATAATAATTTCTGGCTTTTTCCAAAACATATCTTTTCAAAATACTCATCTAATTGTGCAATATTGCATACACCTATTTTATATAAAAAAATATTAATTATATATTTAAATATATATACAATGAATATATATATATAATCATATATATATACAATAATATATACACCAAAATATATTTATTAAATATATACTAAATATTTAATAAACAACATTAAATTCCAAATCCATATTAATATATATATATATTATATTAAACAATATTTAAATCACAAAACTGAACCCCTTTATCACTAGCAAACGAAATACATTTTAAATTTGTATGTATTTACAGAGTTTATGAGAAGCATATTAATATTGGGGAGGGGGTTGTGGCTACCACAGTCGAACTCTCCCCCAAGGTGGGGAGGGCACCACCTGTGGGCAGTGCCCAGTGCTGTCCACAACACCGGCTCTCCCCCCCTTTGGGGAAGTCGATTGTGGGGTGGCCACAATGCCTCCCCACACAAACCTACAAACACCTCCAATATATGAAAACAACGATATATAGAAATCATGTACGGACATACACACAACCATTTAAAATGGAATTTCATAGAAAATTTAGCAGTCTCTTCCAATATAAACACTTTATAAATAAATATATATATACTTTGTATATATATATAAATATATATGTACGTATATATATATATATATATATGCACATATATGTATATATAATTTATATATATAAGGAATTCTTAAACAATAGTTTTAATTGGGGAAATAATTTTTAAAAGGTTATGTACAATTTTTTTTTTACAAAAACAATCGGAAAGCCAAATTTTACAGAGAAAATTCTACAAATGAATTTCTCAACCAAATTACAGAGAAACCTTTTAGTTTTTCCCAGACAGCAAATTTTTAAGAAGAACAATACAATTTCTCACAATTAATTTTACACAAAAGTTCTCGAGAAGCTTCAAGAAATTTTTTCTACAAAAGACTAAATTTCATTATGATGAAGATTTTCTTTCCAGATCCCTAACTGAGTTCTTCTAAACTCACAATAATTCCAATTTAAATTTTTTCTATAGTTTCCATAGAGAATTTCCATCTACAAAGGGATTTATTCTATAGAGGATTCATTCTACAAAGGATTCCATACACAAAAAATACAATTTTTAAAACAAAGCTCAAACTTAAAAGTTTGCACATACAATATTTTATAGAGAAAGATCTAAACTAAGAAGCTTTTCAATTTAAACTAAACAAAAATTAAAGAAATGAACCTGTAGTCCAATGCCTATGAATTTGTGAATTTGAAGCAGCGCCTCCTCCACAAATCCAAGAAATTTTCTCAAATAGACAATAGCTTCCTTCAGAACAATACAATTTCTCGAACACAACAACTATTCCCAAAAGTAATTTTTCTAAAAATTCAAGAACACCAAAGCTTTTCTCGAGAGCAATTCTACAAAAAATATCCAAAACCCCTCCAAATCCCCCAACACACCAAAATATCCCAGTGCTTCTCCGTGAAGAAGCTTCTCACTTCTTCCGTTAAAGCCACAATTTTCTCTCGTGAATGAATTTCAAACAACCTCAAAAATTATTCTAACACATGTAAAAACTCAAACATATTTTTAACAACCAATTTGCATAAAATCCTCCAGATATTTAAAATTAAAACATTGAATATTTCTAAATATTTACCATTTCAAATTTAACTTAATTAAAATAATTTAATTAATTAATAAATAATATAATCCTAAGATTAGACTATTTACCAATTAAAATTAATTAATTAATTAATTAACTCACAACTTCTAACATTAAAATAAGATTAATTTAATAATTATCTTAAATAATTAAATCCATTAAATTCTCTTTTTCAAACTTTTCAATATAATAATTCAAAGAAAAATAAACAACTTTTAAACAAGAAAAACCAACTAGACCCAGTGACACACTGAGACTAGCGTAAAGGCTTGACACAAGAATCCTAACTACTATCTACCAATCAATTTTACCATTGGGTGGAAACGCTCAAACCTATGAAACTAGGTGGAGTCGATGACCTATATCTGGAAACCTGTAAACATGATATACATAGAGCATGCATATATACATCATAATAGAACACATCGTGAAGAGGGAATCATGGAATCATAGGGCACTCACAAGAAAGTGATGCAATTTCGTCCCCTTCAGCAATACACTTTCACAAAACTGATAATTCTAACATATGCAATATACTCATGTGCAAATAAATTTTTTATCCCAAATAATCATTATGCTAATCAAAACATGTCATAATGATAACATCAAAATAGAGTAACATCACATCATAACATATAATCCACATTGCTCTATAAATAGCGATCAACAAATAACAAAGCATCGTAATCTAAACATAAGAGAAAAATAGAGGGGTGTTACATTTAAAGCTACTAGTTCCGAGAGAGACAAGCAGAGATATGATTTGGGTGAAAGTTCTTCTAAAAAGGTATTCAGGTATGAGGAAGAAATAAGATAGATTGAAGAAGAGGAAAGAGAACTGAATGAGCTTGAAGCACTTATTGTCAAAAATGAAGCCAGAGGAGAAGGCAAGTATAAATGAAAGTTGCCTATAAAAAGTTTGTCTTCCAATAAGATAGGTCATTTTGCATCAAGGTGTCCAGAAAGAGTTCCTAAGACAAGACCTTACAAGCCTAAATTTCAAAAGAAGTGTTATTATGCTGTTGATGAAGGTGTGATAGATGATGAATCTTACAAAGGGAATGTAAGTGAAGATGAGTTTGTGTTTATTGCTATCGAGGAAAATAATCTTGTGTCTATTGAATCTGCTAGTTGTACAAAAGTGGAGAAATCCCTAGCTGCTCGATTTGAAGAAAAAGATGAATGGGTAATTGATAGTGGATGTTCACATCACATGATAGGTGATAAAAGAAAATTTGCAAGCCTGGAGAAGTATGATGGTGGTGTTGTAATATTTGGTGATAACAATGGTGGTATAATCTATGGTAGAGGATGTATTTCTTTTGATGGTAAGCATAATACTGATCATGTTCTTTATGTTGAAGGTTTGAAGCATAATCTTCTAAGTGTTGGAAATATGGTTGATAAGGGATATAATCTTCAATTCAAAGATGAAAATTTCTTGAAATGTGATTACTTCTGGTACAAAAACAAAAGGTAACATCTTTCATCTAAATGTTGTTAGTAAAAGTTGTTTGATTGCTCAATTTGATGAAAGTTGGTTGTGGAATAGAAGAATGTGTCATGTAAACTTTTACAATATCATCAAGATAAGTTCTTCACAGGCTGTGAGAGATCTTCCTAAGTTGGTGAATCCTACTAATTTCATATCCAAGGAATGTCAGTTAGGAAAAAAAACTAGAATTTCATTTCATAGCAAACAACATTGTTCAAATGAATTGTTGGAGCTTGTGCATACTAACTTGTGTGGTCCTGCTAGACTTATAAGTCTACAAGGTTATAGGTATTTCATGTTTCTTATTGATGATTACTCTAGTGTGATGTGGGTTACTTTCTTAAGGGAGAAATCTAAAGCTCTAGAGAAGTTCAAGATCTTTAAGGCTATGGTTGAGACAAAGAAAGGTCTGAAGATTAAGTGTCTAATATTCGATAGAGGTGGTGAATTCACTTCTAGTGAGTTTAATTATTTTTGTGAAGAACATGGGATAAAGAGACAATTATCTGCACCATGGACCCCTCAACAAAATGGAGTGGTGGAACATAAGAACATGACAGTTCAAGATGTTACTAGAACTATGATGCTGGAAGAAAATGTCCCTCATTTCTATTGAAGAGAAGCTATGAGTACTGATGTTTATATCCTCAACCGAGAACAAATCAAAGGTAATACTAGTAAGACTCCTTTTGAGCTATGGTTTGGTCATAAGCCTACTATTAGATATTTCAAAATCTTTGGGAGAAAATTCTATATCAGAAGAGATGAAGATATATGAAAGTTTGATGCTAGAAGTGATGAAGGAATATTTCTTGGTTATTCTACTAAGAGTAAGGCCTACTGGTGCTACAACAATAGATTGAAGAAAATGGTTGAAAGTGAAAATGTTAAGGTTGATGAAGACATTGCTAGACCCTCCAAAACCTGTGGATATGATTCTAATGATCAAAATGATAGTACAAACAAGAGTCAGACACCAAATCAAGTTCAAATAATTTCGGTAAATCAAGAAGAACAAGAAGAAGGAGAGACTAGTGAAAACATAGAAGAGAGACCACAAGAGCCTAAATTCCAAGAACACTATAAGACTCTAAGGTATGTGAGATTAAATCATTTAGAAAATCAGATTATAGGAGATAAGAATAAAGGTGTCTAGACTAGGAGAAAAATTGTAGAAGAATACTATTTAATTTCAAAGGTTGAGCTAAGTAATGTCAATGAAGCATGCAAAGATGAACATTGGATTGAAGCAATGAAAGAAGAACTACAAAAAATTGAGAAGAATAATACATGGATTCTTGTTCCTAGACCTAAAGACAAATATGTAATTGGAACCAAATGGGTCTTTAGAAACAAACTGAATGAACAAGGTGAAGTTATCAGAAACAAAGAAAGATTGGTATGCAAAGGATACTCTCAGATGGAAGGAATTGAATTTGAAGAGACTTTTGCTCCTATTGCTAGAATTGAATCCATGAGATTGTTTCTTGCTTATGATGCTTACAAAAATTATAAATTTTATTAGATGCATGTCAAGTCAACATTTCTAAATGGTGAATTCAAAGAAGAGGTGTATATTGAGCAACTTGATGAATTTTAATTGACTAATTAGGGAGATATGGTTTGTTGGTTGAAGAAATCATTGTATGGACCCAAGCATGCCCCTAGAGCTTGGTATGCTAGATTGAATAAGTATTTGTTGAAGTTTGAATTTAACAAAGGTATTGCTGATAGTAATCTATATTTCATGATTGATGAAGATAAATATTTGTTTGTGGAAGTCTTCATTGATGATATCATATTTGGAGGAGATGATGGTTTGTGCATGAATTTTTCCAATGAGATACAAAATGAGTTTGAGATGTCAATGATTGGAGATTTTAAATTATTTTTGGGATTGCAAATTACTCAGTTAGATAAAGGAATCTTTATATCTTAGTCCAAGTATGTGAGAGAACTACTAAATAATTTTGGTATGGAAGATTTAAAGCTAGTTAGTACACCCATGGTGAACATATGTAAGTTGACACAAGATGATGATTCTCTGAAGGAAAATCAGACTAGATACAGGTCAATGATTGGTGGATTTATTTATTTGACTCAAACTAGACCAAACATCATGAATGTTGTATACATTGTTGCTAGATTTCAAGCCGATCCTAAGGAATCTCATGTGACTATTGTGAAGAGGAATTTCAGATACTTGAAAGGAACAATTGATTTTGGCCTATGGTATCCTAAAGATGATGATCTTACTTTAAGTGCCTTTACTGATGTTCATTGGGAAAGAGATGTGAATGACAACAAAAGTACTAGTGGTGGTGCATTTTCTTGGGAAAGAAGTTGATTTCATGGTTAAGTAAAAAGTAGAATGTCATTTCTTTTTCTAATACAGAGGTAGAATACATTGTTGTTGCTAACAATTTTACTCAAGTATTGTGGATGAAGCAGATGTTGAAATATATTATAGTTGTGTATGATGAACCTATTGCCATATTTTGTGATAATTCAAGTACTATAAACATTCCTAAGAATCTGGTGTTGCATTCAAAGACCAAGCATATATCTATCAAGTTCCACTTTTTAATAGACAAAGTGAGTGATAGTGAAATCAAACTGGAGTATGTACCTACTAAGGAACAGATTGTAGACATATTTACTAAGACTTTTCCTAAGGATACTTTTGAGTATCTTAGAGGAAAGTTAGGGTTGATTATCCCTCCTAATTAGAACTAATATGCATAGTCTTTGCATCAGTCCATGCACTTCATAGTCATATCTTGATCCGAATTGATGTTGTGGTGGAGGCTACTTAGGGGGAGTAGTCAGATGATTCAAATATGTGGTTCAAAGCTTGTGTACCTTTTCCATTAATGTAAAAGGGGGAGAAGAGTAATGTAAAAAACTATGTAAGAGTTAAAAATAAAGGGGGAGAAGAATAGTGTGAAAAACCTTGAAAGAACTAAGGGAGAGAAGAGAAATATATAAATGAGAGATTGTTGGTTGCGTTGATGGTGTTTTTTTTTCACATCATGTGTTGCCATCAATTGCAAAGGGGGAGATTTTTGGATGTTATGGTTGTATTGCTGATATGTGGTTATCATTGATGTCAACACTATTAGCATTAATGTCTTTAAGACTATATATGTCGAGGATATTGAGAAAATTGTAATAAAATATATTACAGGTTGTCTGTGAAGTAGTGAAGATTAGTATGATGAAAATTTCAGTATATTGATGGTGAGAAGTTTCATATTAAAGGGTTTGTTTACCGACGTATTTAGTTTCTACTTCAAAAATTTTAGATGTGCACATGAAGATTTGAGTAAGTTATATGTTTATGTATTTAGATAGTTATTTTTCTACTGGAAATGGTGTTCACAAAAGAAGATAATGTGTTTGTGGTAATATGAGATGTTGCATATGTTCTTGAAGTGTTTGTGGATGTTTCTAGATCATGTTCTATCTTTTTTGCACTTCTGCATTGATCATTGTGCTTGCGATCCAAGATTTTCTCTTGAATGTTCATGTTTTTCATGTTCATGGCTGACAAGGTGATTGAAGCGTGTTGTGGATCTTTGAGGAAGAATATTTGAAGGTGTTTTATGTTTCAGGACATTGTTTTGAGTCTCTACTATGTTGTGGCCAACCTTGGTTGATGCACATTGATAATATTTATTGTTTTGGGCCGATAGTTTGCATTCATTCTATTATTTTGTTGAAGCTGACATGAAGCAATGCAATTTATTGTTGTGGATATATATAAGTGATTGTTTCTTCATTTGAGATGTGTGTAAGAGTGTGTAATGTGAAGTGTGTGAGTGCTATGTGTGAATAAGGTTCAGATCATTCAAATGTAGAGAAGAGTGTGAAGAAGAGTGAAAGAGAGTGAAGAAGTGTTCATGTGCTTAAACAAAACTATACTCAGGCATTAGTAGATTTTGTACACATCTAAAAATGGTCATGGTTATTCAAACCTGTTAATTGATTAAATATTAATTATTTAATTAACATTCTAAATTCATCTACATATAAATAAATTTAATTATTTATTTATATTGTTCATTTTTCCAATTCTTCTAGTTTAATTAAATAAATAAGTTTATTTAATTATTGTTATTTTCCTCTTAATTAAATTAAATAAATTTCATAATTTATTTATTTGATTATCATTGTATTTCTAAGTTTGAACATCTAAATTCAAATAATGGAATATTCATCCTTCATCTCACATTTAAATATTATATATTTAAATATCTTTTTCACCCCACTTAATTAAATATTGTAAAATATTTAATTACTTATCTTTTTCACTTCTTATGCATAATTAAATATTAATTATTTAATTGTGGAAGCTTCTAAATTCATTGTCACAAGAAATTAAATAAATTTATTTATTTAATTAGCAATTATCCTCAACTTTCAACCAATTTGCATAAATGAAAAGATAAATGCCATGTTTGTCTCCATTTTTGAATGAGGATGGTTTTGTGGGTTGAAAACATTCTTCCACTTTCCTCTCAACCTTCCACATTTCTCTCAACTTCTTAATCTCTCACCGTTCATCTTGAAAGGTTTGAATTTTAACCATTGATCTCCACCAACTAGGTTCTTGCCTCTAGAAAATCTATAAATACAACCTTCTCGTAAGTAGATTTCATCCTAGATTTCATGCGCAGTTACTATAGTTGCATTCAAATTAGCATATCAACGTTCTAGCAATATCATAGCAGTTCAAGTTCATAGCTTAAATCATTAGCAATGGATATGCATTTTCAATCAATCTCATTCTCCTAAGTTATCATTTCAACAAGCTGTTGCTTACACAACTGAGAGCTAGTAACTTTAATCAAATCCTTGGAGATAGAAGACGATGGGACGAATTTGAAGAAGCTGTTGTTATATAGAGTTTGTTTTATCTTTTTAATCAATTTCTTTCAATCTAATGTCTCATTGGTGTGTTAGTTTACTTTATAACTAGTTCACTTATTCTAACAACATATTTTTGGCACCCACCGTGGGGCATCCCCCCATTTTTAATCTTTTTATTGCAGATTTTTTTGACAGGTGATGGACTGGAGTTGCGCTTTAGCGCATACAAGATCTCTTTAGCGCTTACCCTAACTATTTCAGTGCATCCACGGTCTGTTTCAATGCATCCATGGATTGTTTTAGCACATATGTGGACTGTTCTAGTGCAAAGACGGTTTGTTTTCATGCATCCTTGTTTGATCATTTAGCGCATTTGTTTACTGTTTTGGCACATAGACAGCCTATTTTAGCACATACAATGGTTGTAAAAAATTAAATTTTGATTTCGACTCCATCCACGGACAAGATTTTTCAATTCGGTTTTAAAGTAAAATGATGCAATCCTAAGATAGACACTTAAATATGAAATTTATCAATCCTAGGATAGTCACCACACTTTATTTTATGCTGGTTAAAATGAATCCAATGCTTGTTGTGGAGCAACATCCTCTTTTAGTGTAGAAAATTGTCATTTGGATTTAAAACTCAACCACTTGTTTACTATGATTGTTGGGTAATAGGTTTATGCTCTCCCCTTTACTGGGTGATCAAAACACCAGTCTTACCTATTTTATTTTATGAAATTTATGCTTTATTACAACCTTTAGAAGGCCTACCATAGTGGGAAAAAGTACTCACCCTACAGGAACAACCTAAGTGGGAACAACCAAAGCTAGGTTTTCCAACCCACTCTAATCAAAAGTGAATTTTGGAGAAACCCATATTCAGCAGAAGTGTGCAAGATAACCATTCCCAAAATCTTTGTTCTAAAGATTGAGAGGTCTCCTAAGGGAGTTTATCTATTGCTACGCCGAACATAAACCTTTACTACGAACCATAGTGTAGAAAATTAGTCGTTTCAGTATCCAAACATCATTCTAATCACGGTGCAAGGGGAGGGAAGAATCTTCCCCCAAGACACTCACCATATAATCGCCATAGATTGTTTTCTCAAGGGATCAAGAAATCTAACCTTGAGTACGCACCTAGAAAAGACAAAAACACAGGCACCCTCTAGGGGGTGACATGGCTATGTGAGTTGACACAATTTTAAGCTGTGGGTTGTGATTCCTATGATGACCTATTTGACAACTAAGAGTGAGTCTATTTGAATTGCTTATCTTGTTAAAAACCTGTGGAAATCTCAAGAACATACACTCTTTGTTTAGATTTTAGGATTAACAAAACAACTATCTACTACTATATGTCATGTTTTTCACATTTAAATTAGATTAAGATCATCCAAAAATATCAAACTGTCAAAATATGTTTGTCTCAAAAAAATAATTGGTAAGTTTAGCAGATCCCTGGTCTGTTTCGGCACATTTGTGTTCTATTTCAACGCACATGTGCTCTATTTCGATGCATGTGTGCTCTGTTTCAGTGCATTTGTGCTCTATTTCAGTGCATCTGAGCTCTGTTTCAGCACATATGTGCTCTGTTTCAGCACATTTGTTCTCTATTTCAGCACATCTATGCTCTATTTTAGCGCATATGTGCTCTGTTTCAGTGCATCTATGCTTTGTTTCAGTGCATTTGTGCTCTGTTTTAGCAAATCTATGTTCCAAGCCTAGGTATTTTTTTTTTTCTGACATTCAAAAATCGGTCGTCTCAGTCTAGTCTTTTTCTATGCTCAAGGTTTGGAAGTCTGCAACTTTTTCCAAAAATTCCCTAGAGAGGAAGATTAGAAAGCCAAAGAAATCTCTAAGTTATAAGAAGTTATTGAAAAAGAGAAAATTTTTACACCAAAGTCAAAAGGTCTTGCTTGAACATAGAACCTTTATTCATCGATATCACAACTTTATTAGAGGTTTCACTGACGATTATGTTGTAGAACCATTATACTCACGAGCTTTCTTTCAAAGAAGATCCCTTTCTCAAAGGCATAATCACAATCAACATATTCGTTCCTCTTACATTCCCCAACCTCCAATTGTATACTCTACTCATCCTAATCAATTTCTGCAATAGAGAACCCAAGCACATTAGGCATTTATCACAAATCCTTCTTTTTACAAAGCTAGGATCAAACTTCACAAAGTGCAAAATCATCTTTATTTTTGATCTTTGGTTTAATTCTCACAAATTGGATTTCCATTCTTTCAATTAGGGAATCATGAGCTAAAGATTAGAAATCTCTTAAGTCATAGAATCTTCATTCTATCCTGACTTTAATATCCATCAAAATTGTATTATTTCATTCTTTTGATCAAAGTTAGTAGAAATTTGGCAAAGCTTATGCCTGTTGTCACGAGATCTCGAAAGCACATGGAAAAAGATGAAAGAGAAAGTACAATAAGCAAAATGGGTGATAATAATGATAGGGAAGGGAATCCCTTTCATAATTCAAATACTGAAGAGATAACAAAAGAAAGGCTTCAAGAAGTAGAGTAGGATCCCCAATTCCATACTGTTATGGAAAGGATTTTAGAACAAAACAAGGAAAGATATTTCATTTCATTAGCTAATCAAGGAGCTAAGTTACTTGCCAATTTTGACACAGAAGGGATTAACGAAAATCCTGAAGCCCCTCTTAATGATTTTAATTTCCTCACTCAACAGTTAAAAGCATTACAAGGGAAAATAAAAGAGATCCAAGGGGGTACAACAAAGAAGTATGTTTTGGATGATATATGTCCTTATCCATTTGACAGGAGTTTTCAAATGATTCCTTTTCCAAAACATTGCGAAATCCCTAAATTTGATAGGTATATTGGGAAAAAACTGACCCCATTGAACATGTGAGGGATTTCTGAAATATGAGCTTAGAATTTGCTCATGAAGATACCTACGTAATGCGATTGTTTCCATGAAGTCTGGGTGGACAATCCATGGAGTGGCTTTCAAAGATCACTCCCCCCATCAGAACATTTGAGGAGTTAATAAATAAATTTATATCGCAATACTCCTACAACATCCAACACCAAATAACCATGCTTGACCTGTGTAAGGTGAAACAAAAGGTAGGGGAATATTTCACCACATTTTTACAAAGGTGGAGAAGGGTATTTGCACGATACTCTCATCCTATTCCTGAAATAGAAAAGATGGAGATCTTTATCGATAGTCTGAATCAAGAGATGAGTTACAGACTAAACCTTCACTGTCCTCAATCATTTGAAAAATTGATTGAAAACACAATTACTATTGAAGGTGCCTTGGTCAAGCGTGGGGTTCTCAAAATCAATAAAGAGGGTTAAAATTCATACAACAACAACAACAACAATAGTAACAACAATGACAAGTCATGATTTTGGACTCGAAATAAAAATGTTGTGAATGATGGGGTAGTAGATGCTAACAACATGAATGTGAATCCTGCCATCCTTAATGTATCAGGTGTCCAACATAGAAATAATGTTGGAAATTCTAGTACCCAAGGTAATGTTTCCAATCAAGGGAATGTGACTAATAATCGTGGAAATAATTTTGGCAATAATCAAAAAAATTCAAATGCACCCAGATCTTCATATTTTTCAAATCGATGAAGTTTTACTCCCTTGGGCCAATCTTTGGAATCCATTCTCTAAGAACTATTGAATCAAAATGCTATTACATTGCCACCACAAAGAGATTATGAGCCTCAAGTTAAACCACCATCATGGAATGAATCACACTTTTGTGATTATCATAGGTGTAAAGGTCATAAGACAAATAATTGCCAAGGGTTAAAGAATATTGTTCACGATTTGATTGATAACCGTACCATCATGGTCGAAGGAAATAATGCTAATGATGACCATCAAGCATTTAAGGATCCTCTCCCCAATTATCAAAAAGGGGAATCTTTGAGCGACAAGGGCAAGAATGTTAATTATGTCCACGACACCATTATCAATCATATTTATACTGACGATCAACAAATCAATGCTATCTAAATCAAAGGTAAGCAAGAATATCAAGAGGTCAAAACTACGACAAGGGGACAAGCCAAAATAATTGTAAAAGGAAACTCATCTAAAGAGATAGTTCCCCCTCCAAGTCAATACAATTTGGTTGATCAACTATGAAAAACATCAACCCAAATTTCTATCTTGGAGCTCTTAAAGTTATCACCTGCACATAAGGACATTCTGAAAAAGGAACTTGTTGATACAACTGTCTCTCCTGATTTGGATATCAATAAATTTAAAGCCATGGTGGGACGCTTGTCCTCATCCATGACCCATCCACATAATTCATCACTCTACCTAGAGGTTATGGTTCACAAAGCCACAATCAGACGTGTCCTAATAGATGGAGGAGCCAGATTAAACATTTGTACTTTAAAATTTGTCCTTAGTTTAGGATATTTTGAAGAATCTATAGATCCACGAAGGAAGATTAGAATCAAGGCATACGATGATGAGGAAAGAGCTTCTAAAGGTCTCATCATGCTACCAATCAGAGTGGGACCTGTTGTGAAGAATACCTTTTGCCAGGTTCTAGATCAAGATCTATCCTATAACATACTCTTGGGTTGTCCATGGATCCATGACATGCAAGTTGTTCCATCTACTTATCATCAATGCTTGGATTTTCCTTATGATGGACAGGAAGTAATAATACCTACTGATCACATTAGCAGTCAAAATTTCTCTAACCTAAGAGCAAATCAGGACACACTTGTCCCACATAATAGAGAGGCTTTGGCCATCTCTACCTCCAAATACAATGAGCAAGCATGAGAAATGATAAGTAATTTTGGTGCCAAGCTAAAAGTAAAAGATAATGGGGTGGGAGAATATTCCTTATCTCTCTCTAATTTACCTATATCTCCAAGATCCCTTGGTCAACCATCAACATCCATACAACAGGCTAGAGCATCTTTATCCTCAGCTTCAGTTCCCATCACCAAGTTTAATGGAGTATTTATCAAAGAAAATGAAATGGAAGATAGGGCTATCCTTGATTGGCTCTATAAAGATGAAGAAGAATCTATACAACATGTCAAGTTACCCACATAGCAATATGGAAAAGGTTATGCGATCATGCAACAAATGGGTTATGAAGGAAATGGCCCTATCGGAATGAGAAAAGAGGGTATTGTTGAGCCTATCCAACTGAAAAACAATGCACCCAAAGGATAAGATTGGGTTAGGATATGATGAAGATACAAAGGAAGAAGTAGTACAAAGAATGTCTAAAGAGGAGTTAGCTAAAACAATTATGAGAATTCAAGCAAACAATTCTGACACTGACTCCAATGAATATGAATGGGATGATGTCTCTGATGATACATTCTTGATGGAGAAAAGGGTGGATGTCATACAAAAATTCACACCCGCATTCTTACAAGGGGAAAGCTCAAGGCCTTCACTTGATTATGTTCTACAAAACGATCATGACTCGAGTGAAACCAATTCGTTTCAAAGTGAGACAAATCATCTACAAGAGGATACCATCCTAGATCTCCCCCATAATGACATTAATAATAGCATCATGACCCTAACAGATAGTGACCTTACTTATCCTAACGATCCATTTCCTTTGGTTCATCCTAAACTCATCGATTGGGAACAAATTGCACCAATTGATATCCCAAATTTTCCAAATGAGGAAACCATCATAAACTTCCTTTTGTTCATACCAACCAGAAACAAGTTCCACCAGGGAATCACAAGATCAGAATTTTCAACAGGAAAGTGCCAAGTTTCTCAGCTATGAAATAAATAACATAAAAAAAGATCTAATGGTGAAAACCTAACAAAGGCAGTATTAGATCAAGAAAATAGAAAAATAAAAAGTGTATCCAATAGTGAAAACCTTTCAAAGGCACTAGAGGATGGGAAACTTGACACTGTCTCGGAGCATTACCAGGAAATGTCTTCTATTCTAATAGAACCAATAGAGGCACTCAATATAGGTACTATGGAACAACCCAAAGTCTTGCAACTTGCGGCATCTCTAACAAAAGAGGAAATACCAGGATTCACAAAATTTCTCAAAAAAAATCAAATCAGTTTTGCATGGTCCTATGTGGATATACCCAGATTGGATCCAGATCTCATGATGCATCATCTATCTATCATGCTGGGGGAAAAATGTGTGAAGTAGAAACTCAGAAAAATGCATCCACATGTTGCATTATTGGTTAAAGAGGAGTTAAAGAAGCTTTTAGATATTGGATTCATTTGGTCTATCGGCTATGCGGAATGGATCTCCAATATCGTACCTATTTCAAAGCTAGATGAAAGAATCAGAATTAGTACAAATTTCAAGGATTTGAACAAGGCATGTCCTAAAGACGATTTCCCTCTGCCAAACATAGATATGATTGTTGATTTGACTGCTAGACATGCGATGTATTCATTAATGGATGGATGTTTGGGATACAACCAGATAAAGATTGCACCAAAGGATGAGGATAAAACAACGTTCACATGCCCTTGGGGTAATTATTGCTGGAACGTAATGCCATTTGGGTTAAAGAATGCAAGAGCTACATACCAACGTGCAATGACAATTATTTTTCATGATATGATGCATACATTCATGGAGGATTATGTCAATGATATCCTTGTTAAATCTAAGACCAAGGAAGGACACATTGCTATCTTATCTAAAATTTTCAAAAGAATGGAACAATTCAAAGTGAGACTTAATCCAAAGAAATGTGTCTTTGGAGTAAAATCTAGAAAGCTCTTGGGTTATATTGTATCAGAAAAGGGAATTGAGATGGATCTAACTAAGGTACAAGAAATTCTTAATATGCCACCACCAAGGAACATTAGTCAACTACGCTCTTTGCAGGGACGGTTACAATCCATCAGAAAATCCATTGCCCAACTGGCAGATACAAGTTTACCATTTACCCATCTCTAACACAAGAATGTTCCATTTAAATGGGAAGACAAATGTGAAGTAACGTTTGATCAGATAAAGTAGTATCTCATGAATCCACCAATATTGATTCCACCAGTGCAAGGTGCACCACTCATATTGTATATTTCTACCATGAAAGTGTCCCTAGGAGCATTATTGACACAGGAAGACAACTCAAGAAAGGAGCGAGCAATCCATTACATTAGTCAAACTTTGACAAGTCATGAACTAAATTACACATTCACTGAAAAATCTTGCCTAGCGGTAGTGTTCACTTCTCAAAAGTTATGACACTATATGCTAGCACATAAAATAAAGCTTGTGGCTAAGATTGATCCACTCAAATATCTTCTAAGTAAGGCGACCTTAATCGGCAAGTTGGCTAAATGGGTCATGATTCTAAGTGAGTTTGAAATTCATTATGTGGATCAAAAAGCTATAAAGGGACAAGTAATTGCAGATCAATTAGCAGAAGTACCAATGCCAGCAGAACACCTAATACACATTGATTTTCCTGATGCTGATGTATTCACAACAACTATTAAGCAGTCATGGGCGCTCTACTTTGATGGTTCCTACACTCAACATGGTTTGGGAGTAGGGATTCTTTTCATTACACCTCAAGGACATACAATTCCAAAATCTTATCGGCTAATGTTCCCTTGCACAAATAACATAGCTGAGTATGAGGCATTAGTAATTGGCATGAGAATTGCAATAGACTAGAAAATCACAGAAATTCAAGTTTTTGGTGATTCACAACTTGTTATAAATAAAATAAATGATGAATACGACACTAAGGATGACAAGTTGATACCTTACAAAAAATGGTGGATGATTTCAAGAAATACTTTCTTGATATCAAGTTCATACAAATTCCATGTATTGATAATAAAGCAACAGATGCTATGGCTACAATCGCATCTCTACTCTAGTTGTTAGAGAACCAAACAAGGTATGATTTCCTAGTGGAACAATTATTTTCTGCCGCCTATGAAAATCCAAAAACTTAAATCATTTGCCACTTAACCAGTTTTGATTCTCCCTTGTATGGCCAAATTTACAGATACCTAAAGGATACCATTTTACCTTTAGATTTGTCTAGAAATCAGAAAAGGAATTTCATTCGTCAATCCTCTCATTACACCTTAATTGCTAACGTCTTATACCAGCATGGTCTAGATGGTACCCTCCTTAGATGTCTCAAATGCGATGAATCGAAAAAGGCCTTACAAGAGGTACATGGTGAAATTTTTGGAGCACACTCAAGTGGACTAACCTTAGCAAAGAAACTTGTTAGATTGGGTTACTACTGGCTGACCATGGAGAAGGAATCATTCATCTTTGTGAAAAAATGTGCAAAATGTCAGATTCATGGGAATCTCATTCATGCTCTTGCTCAGAAATTGCAACCCTTTACCACAACATGGCCTTTTTCTCAGTGGGGATTAGACCTAGTTGGTAAGATACACCCGTCATCTTCAAATGGACACAAATTCATCATTACAGCCACTGAGTATTTTACTAAGTGGATTGAAGTTGTTCCCCTAACAACTGTTACTGGTAAACAAATCTCTTCATTCATTTTGAACTATACCATCTGTCGATATGGTATCCCCAACTCCATTATCACAGACAATAGAAGACCCTTTAAAAATCAGGATTTTGATGAACTATGTGCAAGATTTCACATCCAGCATAGGTTCTCTACACCTTACTATCCACAAGGGAATGGTCAAGATGAAGCTTCAAACAAAACAATTCTGAAGATTTTGAAGAAAACAGTTAATGAAGCAGGTCGTGATTGGAATGTCTAATTAAATCCAACATTGTGGGCATACAAAACAAGTATCCCCACACCAGCAGGTGCCACTCCCTATGCTTTGGTCTATGGAGCTGAAGATATTCTACCACTAGAAGTTGAGATTCCCTCACTTTGAGTATCACTAAAGGGGTTGATCAATGATGAAGACTACAGAGTATCAAGGTTGCAAGAGCTGGAATTCCTTGATGAACGGTGTCAAACTACAGTCAATCATTTAAAGGGATATCAAGAAATTATGTCCTACAGCTACAATCACAAAGTCATACCATGAACTTTTCAAGTGGGTGACTTGGTTCTCAAAGAAAACCCTCGTAATCAACAGGATCGGGAAAAGAAAGGAAAGTTCAAACCTAATTGGTTGGGCCCGTTCGTTATCATTGTAGCATATAGATTAGGGGCATATCAGTTGTCTACATCAGAGGAGGACCTGTTTGAAGATCCAACTAACAACATTCACCTGAAGAAGTTTTATGCTTGAAAAAATACAAAAAAAATCAAAAAGAGCAAAAAAATAAAAATAAATAAAAAAGAGCAAAAAATACAAAAAAAATCAAAAAGAGCAAAAAAATACAAAAAAAATCTAAAAGAGCAAAAAAATACAAAAAAATCTAAAAGAGCAAAAAATACAAAAAAATCAAAAAGAGAAAAATCGTTGCCTTGATGAAAACCTGGCAAATAGGTGTCTTGGTAACAACAAAAAAATTAGGAAATCAAGAAAAAATGCAATAAAAACAAATGGTGAAAACCTGGCAAACAGGCATTGTTTGTGATTTTTTTTGGCTCTCTCAATTATTAGGATACATTCTGCATATTCATCTTTCATCAGTATCACATACATGCCTAGCTATCGCATTCACATTATACGTCATAACATCTCCTTGAAACGACAAGGATCTCATCATGGCTTGATGATTAGGATTATCCTTAGTAGAAGTCAAAGTACAAGGTCACTAAAGGGGGGGGGGGGGCCGGGGGGGCAGTTCGCTTCTTGGAGCTTTCTAGCAGGCAATTGGTAACATGTGTCAAGAATTGGAATATCAGGAAACAACAAACTTGTCCAGTTAAACTAAGTCTACATGACTGTTTTGATAAATAACTTAAACAAATTGGATGATCTTAATTTGAATTAAATGAATGACAAACTTAAAGCATAAGTTGATTTGTTATTTTGACATTTGATGACATCGTATCTTTGGAGTGGTTCAATGATGTGCTGAACTAGAATCACAAGGAAGTAGTATGATTTTTCTTGGCTTGCTGTCTATAAACTAATCATTAGTATTATGCAAATTGGTCATGGGACATGCTCTACAACATATCATTGATGACATTTCAGAATTTATATAAGAAAATGGTTAACTATTGTCTGTTTATGCAAATAATACTCAGGTCATCTTGGTTTAATTATACCTCGATGTTTGTATTAACTTGCTACATCACACATCATGAAAGCAGTATTCAGGTCATCATTGGTGCTAACATACCCTTTGATGCTTGTACTAACTTTCAACATATCAAAAAGGCTCAATGATGAAAATTAAGTGCAACATGGAATGACAAACAAGAGAATGGTTCATTACTACATTATAGGACTGCATGATTCATTTAGATTTTCATTTTGGGGGCTATTTAAAGGTTGGCAAAAATTTCATATATCTTTTCAAACAACAATTGAGTACATTTGGACATTTGTGGCATCTCATTGCATTGTCATTTATTACATATCATTTCATCATGACTATTCATTTTAGTTATCATTATCATTCATTGCATTATTATTCACCAATTCATATCATTATTATCATCATTTTTCATTTTATTTACATCATATCATTTTTAGGACATATTAAATCATTCATCATTACATCATTACATCTTACATACATCATAAAAGTAAATCATTTAGATTGCATTATAAAATATTACATCATCATATCATCATATCATCATTGCATCATCATACATAAAAGCATCATCATTTATTGTTTTATCATCATTGCATCATCATCATAAACATCATAAACATCATAGCATATAGAAATAAAATGAATAAACCATCCATAACACATGCATAATCGAATCACCACTGCATATCATAAATCTTATCAAAACAAATATCCAGAGGTACAAGGATATCAAATTTTTCAACAAGATATATCAAATACAATGAATAAATATGTCAAGGCACTCATCACTGAGGGGCATCTAGCCATGGAACATGGTTGCTACTATCCCTTGAGGTAGTAGGTCTCACTAGATCTCTGCTCCTAGAAGCTCTGAGCTCTCATCTAACTGGCTGACCCACACTCTTGGTAGCACTCCTAGTGTGACTATGTGAATGGGTCTGAGACCGAGTACCTGACTGTGTGAAGGAAATCCTCCTCTCGGGTGGTACTGCCTCAAAGTATCTCATCCTATAATACTTGGCCTCTTGAGTGGTCTCCAATCCCTCTGCCACAACCTCTCCAATAGAGGTTCTCTCGACTGATCTTAGGAGTCTCTCACTACCCCCTTAGCCTATATGCATCTCTCCTTGAAGTTGTCTCACTCTATTGTGAGCTAAGCTACCTATGGGTCAGGAGGTGGTGGATGTGCAACCTGGGCCTATAGCTGACTGATCGTTACCTATGCCTATGCCAACTGACTTTGAAGATTCTAAACCTCTTCCTGCAAGACATCCATCTATCTCTGTGTATAATCCCTATTAGTAATCCATGGAGCCAAAGTACTCAGCTGATCCACTACTCTCAATGTTCGTGGTATCGTACTGAAGGGTATATAAAAAAAAACCTCTACCCTCCACTCCCATCACCTCCATCATCCCCGCCATCACCACTATCCTCTGAGCCATCTGACTCCTCCTCTATATCCTCATCCTCCTCATCTACCTCCATAGCTACCCCACCTATATCCTCGGCCTGCCCTACCTGTGCCCCTACCTCTACTGGTACCTATGCCTGACCCTGTGGTTGTCTTGCTGCTGCATGTGCCTATGGCTGCCATCGTGCCCGCTATATCACTGGTCCTCTCAATAATGGAGCAGGCTCTTCTAGACTAGTAAATCTTGAAAAGGGATGTGTGTAAAAGTATGCTACATACTTGTTTGTCATCCCTGCATCTATAACCTCTGGATGTATAGCCCAATGATTTGGCTACAGATCTAGGTACTCTGCTCTAGTAGCCTGGATCATCAAAAATGGACCCCACTCTGGCACATCCTCTCGGCAATTGGCATAGTGTGCCAAACCCTATGGCATCATCTCTACTAATCCATACTATCTCAGAACCCTCATCCCCAAGAACCTCTCAATGATAAATGGGGTATGCCCAATCAAGTATCTGGATCTCGTGCAGTAAGGCAACACTATATCATCCACCTCCTAGGGACCACAATCTAAATATGGTCTCTAGATGACTGTATCTAAATTATCTAGCACACATCACCAGTACTCTAACTTTCCCAGCATTGGCTAGACAAGGAGACCTGTGTAGGCGTAAACATATGGGAAACCAAGTGGGCAATTTCTCCGAACAATGGGGCGAGTGATGAAAAAATGTTCCCATACAAAAATCTATAATAGAGTAACTCCATAGGAGAGACTCTTTCCATCTAAATACATGACCTGATGAAGATCATGATATAGATTGGCAAGCATGCATGATCCCCATGCATATCGAGTCCGATGGAGAAGCATATCCTCCAGAATCCTACCCCAACCAACTGATAGTCCCTTTGACCTGTGATCAGGACAAAGGAAACCACCAATGAATCCTGCTAACACCGAAGGTAGTAGGGCATTTCTCTCCACCATATCCTTCTAGGAAATATCATACCCACCGGCACAAGGATCCTGGAAGACTCGTCTTAGCACATCAGTCCCTCCAATCTCCTTGTGATCATAGATCACAAGCTCACCAACTACTGGAATACCAAAAATCCTATATACATCCTTGGAGTCACAGTAATCTCTCCTATGGGAAGATGAAAGGTGTTATGCTCACTATGCTACCTCTCAGCTAGCGCAGTCAATAGTGTCATATTGATCCTATACTATGGGATGCTCAACAGTGCACTCAACCCACACTGGTATATAACCTCTAAATATGCCTAGGACAATCGAGGAATCATCTCCCACGTACGGGGAAATATCTCTCTAATCTAGAGGAGGTGAAATTCCTCCTTTATAACATCACAAGAAATCATGCAAATCAATTAGTAGGGAATATCTAATCAAACCAGTACATCAAGCAAGTTCATCGATCAAGTCAAACGGGCAATCAGCTCAATCAAATCAAATCCTATTTGTTTTTCAATCATGAAAGAAAATTTATCAATCATTTCTACTATTTTTTTTTCATATTGCATGGAAACAAATTTAACAGTCAATTGACCCAACATCTATCATTTGTCTTTCAATTGGGAAATTTTTTTTATCATCTACTATTTGTCTTTCAAGCAGGAAAGCAAATTTATCTTTGCTATTTGTTCTTCAAGCACGAAGAAAAATTTATCAAATCAAGCTAGTCTATTCTTGATGTTATTTAACAACATATAATCAGTTGTCTAATCTAGCAACAATCATCAAGTACATATCATTTTAATCAGTTGTCTAATCTAGCAACAATCATCAAGTACATATCATTTTTTCTTCAAAAAATGAAATTCGGCAAAAATTCATGGATGCGCTAAAACAAACTATTTATGCGTTAAAACATGTATGCGCAACTTTAATCCATGAATACGCTAAATATTCAATCACTGTGTGACTCCATCTATGCATGATTTTATCATGTCTATGCGCTAAAATAGACTACGGATGCGCTAAAGCACCTATGCGTGATTCTATCATGTAGATGCACTACTCAATCTCATCAATACGCTAAACTAGTCTATGCGCAAATCTAGCATTCTACATGGACAACTTTCCTAGATGCACTACTTAATCTATCCTATGCACTATTTCATCTATGCATGACAAATCTACACCTATGCGCAACTTTGGATGCACGACTCTATCTAATGGATGTGATGAACTATGGCTCGTATGTGCTAAACCGAAATGGAAAAAAAATAAAAAATTAAAAAATGCGTGAAAATTAATCAAAAAAAATTGTATGGAGGGTCAAGTAAACTTACTGGAGGTCCATATGCAGCTGGTCTCTGATATTAGTGGGCTTGCTCGAATCTATGGTGCTCATAAGGGATCGACATCTCGTTTTTATCTCTTAGAGCTCTAAAAATTACTACAAGTTACTATTCAAATGACAATAACTTTTCACTTTTTCCACCTTTTAAGGGGGTGAAAGTGGGAAATTATTCTTATTTTTACTATACAGAGCACTATTTCAAGAGTTAGATCACCAGTTTTTCTTTTAAAATCAAATAAATTCTTTCGAATCATTCTCATCATCATGCAATTTATCTCTCGAGGGGGCATATAGCATTGGTAATTTCTAAATTCTGGGGAAAATTTCTTTGAAGCAATGCGTAAAACACATCACTTCAAAGAGGGGCAAAATGTACACATCTTAAAATGGTCACGGTTATTCAAACCTGTTAATTAATTAAATATGAATTATTTAATTAATATTCTAAATTTATCTACATATAAATAAATTTAATTATTTATTTATATTGTTCATTTTTCCAATTCTTCTAGTTTAATTAAATAAATAAGTTTATTTAATTATTGCTATTTTCCTCTTAATTAAATTAAATAAATTTCATAATTTATTTATTTGATTATCATTGTATTTCTAAGTTTGAATATTTATATTCAAATGATGGAATATTCATCCTTCATCTCACATTTAAATATTATATATTTAAATATCATTTTCACCCCACTTAATTAAATATTGTAAAATATTTAAATACTTATCTTTTTCACTTCTTACGCATAATTAAATATTAATTATTTAATTGTGGAAGCTTCTAAATTCATTTTCACAAGAAATTAAATAAATTTATTTATTTAATTAGCAATTATCCTCAACTTTCAACCAATTTTCATAAATGAAAAGATAAATGCAATGTTTGTCTCCATTTTTGAATGAGGATGGTTTTGTGGGTTGAAAACATTCTTCCACTTTCCTCTCAACCTTCCACCTTTCTCTCAACTTCTTAATCTCTCACCGTTCATCTTGATAGGTTTGAATTTCAATCGTTGATCTCCACCAACTAGATTCTTGCCTTCAAAAAATCTATAAATACAACCTTCTCGTAAGTAGATTCCATGCGCAGTTACTATAGTTGCATTCAAATTAGCATATCAACATTCTAGCCATATCATAGAATTTCAAGTTCATAGCTTAAATCATTAGCAATGGATATACATTTTCAATCAATCGCATTCTCCTAAGTTGTCATTTCAACAAGTTGCTGCTTACACAACTGAGAGCCAGTAACTTTAATCAAATCCTTAGAGATAGAGGACGATGGGATGAATTTGAAGAAGCTATTGTTATATAGAGTTTGTTTTATCTTTTTAATCAGTTTCTTTCAATCTAATGTCTCATTGGTGTGTTAATTTAATTTATAATTAGTTCACTTATTCTAACAACACAAATTCTGCTTTCTCAATTCAAATTCTTCAGATGGATTTAATCTGAATATTATATGTAAGACAATGAGTATTCCTTTGAGCAGTGAGCTCTAGGCAGTGTTCCTGAATGTATGTGCATTCCTCATTTATTCTTCTTATACTTTTAATAGGGTATAACTTGTGGATTAACCTCCACCATGGTTTTTCCCCTAACAAGGTTTCGATGCAAAAAATCTTGGTGTTATGTGTGTTTGTAATGTTTTTTTGATTAATGCTTTCATGGTTATTAATCAGATCTAAGAATAAAGGTTAATAAGTTAATAAGTCTGAAATTTTGTGACAACTGATTCACCCACCCTCTCAGTTGTCTTCCCTTGTGTTTCCAACACTTCCTTTTTTAGATCAAACCATATTTCAAACATGTCTTCCTCAACAACTCGAAAACTTGTTAGAACTGATCAAAATGGTCTACAACTAAAATCTTCACATAAGTTACAATGTTGAAATCAATGAAAAAATTGCAACACATCATTATATACCTTTTTATTTTTCATCATGCTCATGTTTCCAAACAACAACATCAATAAAATTCTTCTGACAATCTCCCCCCTTTTCATTGATGTAAACATGCAAAAAAAAAATCTCCAAAACATTCTTCCCCTTTGAAATCAAGGGAAAATGGTGCCTATACAACTATTATGAATTTTACCAGAACTAACCCTAATAAATATGTGCATATAGATAATTTGAAAAGGATGGATTGACTCCCCCTAATTCATGTATTGGAGAAAAAACCCAAAAAATTGTACTGGAAACAACACTATATAGTCTACATATGTACAAATATTTTGAACATAAATATTGAAATGCATAAAAAGTGAGAAATATGTCAATTGAAGGTGGTTGACACCTGCAAATTTTGTACATGGGCCTACCATTTTTCCCTACCTTCTTCCCATTCTCTCTTATCTTCTGCAAGCAATCTACACTATGTTTCAAACTCTATAAGTAGCTCTTCTCCCTCTTCTAGAATGCCAGGTACTAGATTCATCTGCTTGGCTTTGTCCACACTCAAATGAGCTTTTAAAACAAGTATAAATTTGGGATTCAACAACTCCCTTATTTATCCAAACTACAAGATGATGTGTTCTTTCTAGGCTTGTAGTTGAAATAATTTCTTATGCATGTCTTCCATTACATTCCTTATTTCTCTAATTAGGTCAACCACTAGATCATAGGCACTTGAGGTAGTATTAATTTGAGACTCAATGGATTCCATCTCCTTCCTTATGTTCTATGTGGCTCCAGGCCACATCATGCCATATTGATATAGATCATTTGCCTCATCAATGCACCCTTCAACATCCTTCAAAAATTTTGCAAACTTTTTATGTGCAATGGCACATTTCTCAATAATTTCTAGCATTTTAAATTATCATTGATTGTCTTTTCCACATCTTTCTCTGCTTCTTCTTTCAGTTCAGAGGCATATACCTTAAAGGAATCAATTAGAAATTTCAGGTTCTTTATATTGGATAATGATGTGTCAATATTTGCATAAGGTATGGTCTCTTGTAATTCCTTCACCACTTCTTACATCAGTTCTTCACCTTTTTTTGTTTCTCAATGATCTATTTTCTTGTGGATGCGTGAAACACATCTTCCATTTGTAGCTTATGAAGGGGAGATATCTTCTTCAAATCAACACTACCATGTTGCATCATAAATTGCAGTAGTTGTGATAACACAACAGGTTGGAACTTGAGTTGCATACTCAATAGATTTTTTAGGCAATCTCCAAAGAAGCCAAAGGATTCACTAGAAACCTCTGTTAACTCTACAACCTTTCCCTTTGATTCCTCAACAATTCCAGAGCTTATTGGATTTTCTATTTTTGTTTGTGCATCTTTGGATGCAGCCTCATCTTCATTTCTCTTTTATTTCTCTCTTTCCTTCTCTACATCTACATTCCCTTCATTATCATCCTTATTTGTATACTCTTCCTCTCCAATATTTTTTGTATTAGCTAGAAGAGTAATTTCTTCTTGTACCAAAGGAGGAGTGGTGTTTTCCTTTACAACGTCTTCCCTGATCACCGTATCCTTAACATTTCTTTTTGTCATGTCCTCCAGTTCTAGAGGTGTATTATCCTATGAAGATTCTTCATTTTCATCATGATCATGTTGAGAATCATCTCTTTGAACATAATATTCAATTTTCAATTTCAAAATAGGGTTATCCACATTCACTTCTTCCCTATCTTTTGATATCATTCCCATTTTTTGTACTATCTCCTCTACTTTGTCAATTCTTTCTTTTTTGATTCTTTAGAGATCACTTTGATATTTTCCCATAAGGGTTTTCACCCTTTTCTTTTTTCTTATCTCCTTGTTGAATATAGTGGCCAATGTGGCTCTATCATCCTTGAAGAAAGGAGAAATAATTCTTTCCAATGCTTCTTCCTTAAGCCTTGCTTCTTCTTCTACAACTTATTTCCTTCTTTCCAAAAAAATAGTCCACAAGTCTTCAAGATTAGTTTTCTTGATATTCCTCATATCCACCTCAAAAACAACAATGTGTTTGATAATGGCTTCAATGATGGTGGCTTTCTCCACCTCATTTGTATATTTGTACAAAGTTCTACTCTCTCGCAACATCTCATTCTATAAAATACTATTAAACAATGCCTCTAATTTCATAGGTGAGTGATGCCTTATCGATTTTGTTTGTTCTTTTTCTTTTCTTTTACCTAAAGTATTCTTTTGACTTATATCTATTTTCTTATTTTTTCTCTCTGGTGACACCTTCTTGGAAGCTTATTTCCTCATGTGGATAAAAAAATTCTTCTCTTCTTCCTTGATTTATTCTTCACTATCAATGTCAATAATATCAACCCTTCTTTTCACACTGGATTTACCTTGTGAAGCATCACTTCTCCTTCTTCAGACCAACTGATGTCCTTATTCTTCCATTTTATCTTCTTCTTTTGCTACATTGACACTTATATTCTTCTCTCTTATTTCCTTTTTCTTTACTCTTCTCTTAGTAGGGGAAATAGGTGGTGGAATAGTAGCAATTTTATTTTTATAAACTCTTGTATTTTGCACAACCAAAGAGGATTTCTCCCTTACTAGAGGATTGGAAGTTGTTTTCCTCTTTTCTCCAACAGAAGGTATGGTCCTAGAGGACTTTTGGATAGAAAGAGGAGTGGTAGTTGTCCTACTAGATCTTCTTATGGTTTCTCCTAAACCACTTGACTTTGTCTTAGCTTTTTCCCTCACATAATGCACTTTCTCTTTTGAAATACCTATTTCCTCTACATATTGGTCACCCATATTATCAACCTCTTTCTTTATATGTGGTTTCCTTTGTTCCATGTGTATGTTGAACAAATAGAATACTGAGAGGGGGGGTGAATCAATATTCTATTAAACTAATTAGTCATAATCCAACCAATTATCGAAACATGTCTAACTGCAACAATGAATGAGTACATGAAGAAAGTCACAACATAACATAAAACAAGAACACCAAAAATTTTACATGGAAAAAGAATGGTGAGGATTAACTCACAATATATTATAACCAGTTATAATATATTATAGGGCTCACTAATAGGAATCACTTTCCTTAAAAGGATCACAACCTGAAAATAGATATAAGAAAAAAATGGCTACACAACCAAGGTGTGAACTAATGTAAGCTTGTGCTAAATTCAGTTCCAATAAAGTTTTGAAAACAAAACACTACTATGCTTAGCAGTCACACAACATACATAGATATTCTACCCTTATTTTGATTCCACACACAAATTCACAAGTTTGCACGAAATTAGATTTCACACACACCACGTATCACATCCATGTCTCATTATGCAACAAAAGAATATTACACATATATACATTATTGCATCCGCATACATCAATTAGGTTGGCCTAATTGGATGTAGCTCCATTTCAATTCAAAACACTTCGTCAGATTCATACATGAAAGAAAACTTCTTCATGCTAAAAAAAAATGTGTGAAACTTTGAATTAAGGTCAGAACAGATCTAAAATAGTCCCCTTTAACATCTGCAATACATATTAGTCTCCATACTATAACTTCAAGGATTAGGTCAACCAGGGATTAGACTTAACCACAAAATAAGCCAATACAACCAACATCGATCATTCATGTAAGCATAAAAGTCAATTTTCATCTAGAATATGTGTATTCTAACACCTATAAACTTTCTCCCAAAATTATAGAGACTAAAACTGAACACCAGAGTAATGCGGACTAGATAGCTCTTATCATCTTGTAGTGTGTAATCTAGAATATAGTTTGTCAAACTTTTGTCATACATAACTTTCAGCCAGATTAACCAAAATTGATGAAACCTTGAAAATAGATGTATTTAATTGTCCCAAACAACATACTGTAACCACATAAGTAGATCTTAATATATTAGAAAATTTGGACCAAATTACCAGATCAAGCTAACACAAAAATTATTATCAAATCAAGCAAAATTGACAACAAACATTGTTGGAATCAATGAAAACACAACAAATGTTTCATTATTCATTATTTCAACAATATCCCCCTTTTCCATTGATGGAAACAAGTGCTAAAAATGAATTCCAACAATTCAATTTCAAAAGAAACTTCTCCCCCAAACACAATATCTAAACTAAACTCCAAACTTCTCCAATACAATTTTAGCACCAAAATGTCTAACCATCTCCCCCTTTGACATAAAGGAACAATAGTGTGCCAATAAGACACACAAAAAAATATCAACTAAAATAAAATGATTGGATCCCCCTTAGGGAGTTATCCCCAAACTTACATGCGATTATATGTACAAGAAGGAAAAAAATTGAAAGCAACTAAAAAAGATATACAAGGTGAAATATGTTCACTCGGAGGAGGAATCACCTTCAAGTTCCTTGAGAATCGCTTCCCAAGAAGATTTACCTTCATCCCAATTCTTCTTAGATGTAACAAGCACTTTATGCATTGATTCTAACTCCACCAAACTCTCCTCTCCCTCTCCCAGAGTATTCAGATAAGGATTTATCTTAAGTTTTTTAGCTTCAGCTAGAGCACTTGCTAAAAGTATGTTCTTGCACTTTACCAGATCTCCAAGATGAAAAAATAACCTTATAACATCCTCTCTTTTTCTTTGCAGGGTGAAATACTTGTTTTGCAAATCTGAAATTACAATCCAAGAAGCATAGTTTTTGTCTTTTGTGAGATCATAAGTTCTAGAGACATTGATCAATTGTGACTCTATTGACTCCATTATGTCCTTAATGCCTTGAGTAGCATCTGACCATCTCAGGCATTGTAAGAGTAGTTTTTGAGCCTCATATTCCCATTATTTTACTTTTTCCAAGAATTTAATAACCATGCTATGTGTAGTTGCACATTTTTCTTGAATTCCAAGTAACCTTTACTTTGCAATCCTTGACTCAGCTTATTTTTTAGCCTACTCCTTTAGACTAGAAGTATACTCTCTAAAAGAATCAACTAGAAACTTTAAATTCTCAACAAGTGTTAAAGAATCATCAATAGTGGTACCGATGGTTTCATCTTGTAAGAATTTGATGGAATCATTGATTAGCTTGGTCCCCTTCTAATGAGTTTCTACGATTTCTTTTCTCTTAGAGGTGATAAAAGTTCCACCAATATCCACTTTGGATAGGAGGGATTTTCTTCAAATCAACATAGCCTTGCTGTGATGGGATTTGAACTAGTTGGGGAGGTATAACTAGTTGAATCCTTATTTTCTTTGTCAGATGACCCTTGAGAGTGCTATAGGAGGATTCTATGAGTGACTTTGTTGGTTCCTATTGTGCATGTTTTGCACACATGCCCCACCATAGGCAGGGACCCCCTCTGTTCGCTCCCGATGGGATGCTTTTCTACTGTCTCATTTTGTGTGCCCCTTTCTTGGAGCCTAGATCGGTCATGTGTCAAACGATCAAATTCCCCTAACTATATTCACCTACCTAAGTTTCGCTAAGTATTTTGCTTTTACGAAACTACCCCTATGGGTTTCCCTTCGCCTGTTGCCTCGACGTACTCCAAGCCTCATCCCTGCTTGCCCGGTTTTCTTTTTCTTTCATTTTTGACTTTGGGGATAGGTTTCCTATGGATTTGGGATGTTTTGTGGTGCCCAATTGAACTACCAAGGTTTCATTAAGTTTCAGAAAGTTGCAAAAATTTCAAAACAACATTACTACAACAGCATTTCAGCCTCCGGGGCTTGGACTATTTGTCGCCCTTTCAAAATAGCATTTCAGCCTCTCGTTCCTGTAATGTCCAAACACTCTCCCAATTTGGAAATGGACTTTGAACCACATGCTCAAATTGCATCCTCTCTTGCATGAACTTTTCAAATTCCAAATTTGAAGTCGAGAGATACCATCTGTGTCGCCCTACCTTGTTCACCCTTTCAAAACAACATTCCTGCAACAACATTCCTACAACAACATTCTTGAAACAGCCTTCCGACTTCCAGGGCCCAGACTATTTGTCTCCCTTTCAAAACAACATTCTTGCAACAAAATTCCGAAAACAGCATTCCAGCCCCTGGGGCCTGGACTGTCTGTCGCCCTTTCAAAACAACATTTTGGCCTCTTGTTCTCAAAACGTCCAAATTCTCTCCCAATTTGGAAACAAACTTTGACCCACATGCTAAAATTGGATCCTCTCCTACATGAACTTTTCAAATTCCAAATTTGAAGCTGGGAGAAACCATCTGGGTCACCCTGCCTTGTTAACCCTTTTCAAAACAAAATTTTGGCCTCTCAGTCCCAGAACATCCAAATGCTCTCCCACTTTGGAAACATACTTTGACCCACATGCTAAAATTGGATCCTCTCTTGCATTGAACTTTCAAATTCCAAATTTGCAGCTGAGAGAAACCATCTGGGTCGCCTTGCCCTGTTCGCCCTTTCCAAAACATCATTCCTAAAACAAGATTTCGGCCTCTCGGTCTCAGAATGTCCAAACTCCCTCCAATAAACTGTTAATGGAAATTCACACTAAATATTATGATCTTTTGATGATGCATGGATGGATATAACAAGGATTTTGCAATATTTGATTAACATTTGCCTTGATTTATGTATGAAATCACTTATGACACTTCATGCATGTAGGTTTCAAGAAGCCTACCATGGGTCTGTCGGGAGACCCATTGAGAAAGTTAAACAAGGAAAATCAAGTGGCTCCTATCACCATTCATTTTATGCCCACCTCTCTGCGTGGTGCCCATCAATAGAGCTGACATCAGAAGAAGGCATATGCCAAGGAAGTCAATAACAAAATTCAAGGGGGGTTGTCTTACTTTTCACTAGATGATGATGATCTTTGGGGGTTGTCCATTCAAATCAGGGGCAACCAATCCATTAATGCCAATTGTCGACAGACCCATTTGATCCAATGAAGAATATTGCAAGTCCATCAGAAAGAAGGCAACTTTCAGGTAGTTTCAGCTACATTAAAAGGGAAATTGAATAGAAGACAAAACTGCTACAACACCTGGGCACTAAAAGAAAAAATAGGAAAAAGACAATAGATGCATTTTAAATTGCTGAATATTGTGGGGTAGGTGAAGCCCTAATGTAATTGAATATGGGCCACACAATGTAATTCAATCCTGGCCATTCATTTGAATTTTGGAAAACTATAAATAGGGGTCTCCCCCTCATTTGTAAATGGTTGGAGAGCTGGTGTAAAGACATTAGGTAGCAATAGAAAGAAACATTGCATGATCTATGGGTGTTACTTTTGAGTTTTGTCATTATGTGTGCATGGTTCTACCTTCCAAACTAGTTTTAGTTGTTAGTTTCTTGAATGGAAGTGGTAATGACGATTGTTGTTTCAATATTTGATGAATTTATATCCCATACTTTTGGCACTTTTTGATGACAAGTTGTTGTGTAAAGTTAGCCTAGGCTTCATTATTTGATTGTTGCAACTTAGTTCACTTGCATAGTCATGATGTGTGTATGCAAACTGAAAATATACAGTCCTTAGAATATTGCACTGGTTTTGTGTAACTGTAGGTTTCTCTTGGCCAAGCAAAACCTAGTTTAGGGAGTTTGTCTACTGTAACAGCCTTCATGATCACTGTTCATTCGTAGTTTCAGATCCAAGAACCTTCTCTCTTCCTTGCCCTCTTTACTTTTTTTTTTAATAAGTAACCTTAGGCAAGATTCATTGCACATGATAAAGCTAAATCCAATATTGAAATGGAGTTCTAGACAACTGTTTGAACCTTCATCAAATGCTCAACAACTCTCCCATCTTAAGAATTCCATTTGTAGATCAAACTTCCCCACTTTGTAATTCATCCATAAGTCTTCCTTGTGATTCCAACAAATCAAATAAATCAACTGAGATATTCCAAGCACTCTCAAGACCTGACATCCAAGAGACCTTGGGATAGTGTTCTGCAATCTGATTATAGAAGATTGTCTTTCAAGAGAGGTGATGCACCTACACATTGTCTGTGTTGAAAGGTGCATAAAAAACACATCAATAGAACTAGCACAAGAAGGAGGGCATGACATGTTGAGGCTACAAAGTTGAATGTTGGATGTTGAAAAGAGCATTTTGAAGAGGAAATCTGAGATAAGGAGATCTCTTTTAATGCTGAAACTTGAAATAATTTTTTTTGTAGGGCAAACAACAACTGAGTCTAAATGGAGCAGCATGTGAAAATCAATATCGCTCAACTAGATGCAAATTTAAATAGGAGACTAAAGAGACCATTGCAGAAATTTGTATTGGCAGATAAGTGTAGGATCCATTGCACTTGCAAGCACAATGAATTGGAGTGTCTAACCTTCTTGAGAAGAATTGAAAGAGTCTTGCAAGGAGAGATTCCCTTTTGGGAAATATATCAACCTTTAGCCCTTGTAGACCTAGAGGAAGAATTGACAACCATGGCAACCAAGGCATTTGAAGAGCTCATCCAAGAATGTTTGGGCAGCAAAGACAAAACAAGATTGGAGGAAGCACTAATGTCAAGTTGGTGTAGATTTCACAATGCACCACATTCATAATTTACTTGTCCGTCATGTGCAAGCATCATCACCCAAGTCAAAGGAAATTTGAAAAAGTTGGAGCAGCCAACTGTCAAGGAGGATGAGTCATCCCATGAGGCAAAAAAATTGTTAGCATCTGGAGGACAACACATTGCAGATAAACCAGGAAATCCGACACAAACTAGTGCTGGGACAACAAACATTGAAGCTGAAAATGAAAAGGAAGGAGCTGATTTTTGTAGGACAATAGAAAGCTTTGATGAAAGTTCAGTCAGAAAGAGGTTAGAAAGCCTTTCCTCTATTAGAAAAGAAAAACCCTTTGATCTAGAAGAGGAGCCATTGGAAGTTGAATATGGGTCAATAAAGTTTACAGCAACTCATGAGGATGTTGAAAATCAAAAAGAGGAAAATCAGCAAGGGGAAATGGATGAAAACCTTGCAAAAGTAGAAAATGATGACGTGGGAATAAGTGAAATCAGATTGGAAAACCTCTCCTTCATAAATGATAGTGATCGATAATATGAAAATGAAAGTTTGGAGGAGTGGGAACAACCACTCACCATGGCTATCTACCATCAAGCTTCTTTTTCAAGTGATGATGAGGACCCAGTAGCAAAAAGATATGACCAGCTCATCTCCAGATTAGCAAAGGATTGGTCAAAGCTAAAATACCAAGTGGATTTGGAGGTGCTAGTACTGCTGAATTGGTGCAGACTTCATAATTCATCACACTCAGATTTCACATGCAGACCGTGCCAAGAAGCCATCAAGCAAGTCGAGGAACAATCAAGGCAGCCGAGCACACCACTTGTTGCAGTTGCTTCAAGGATGAAATGTGAGGACCAAGAGCTTGAGCCAAGTGACAACTCAGTTGGGGGCAGTTCTCAAGAGTATGTTGGGACAGCAATAGAATAAGGACAACAATACAATCTTGATATTTCAGGCAATGAAGTAGATCAAACAGGAATGTTGTCCACCAATCATCAAGAATTTCTCCCTCTTGAAGAGCATTTGTGCACCATGGACAATAGGCTTTATGGTGAGTCTATAGGCTTTATGGTGAGTCTTTGGAGGAAAATCACATAGTAAATTTTGGCCCCCTTAATGAGGTACCATCGATTAATGACTTCTTTCCATTGGGAGTTGTACTATAGAGGTATGCTCATGCCGAGGAAGAGTACATCCCAGAAGATGGTAGCGATGAAGACATACTCCTTGAGCCTCTGAATGGTGATGCACTAGAGTTTCCAGATTGGGAGAGGGGTTCCTTCTCTATCTATAGTGATAGTGAACAAGGGGAAATGAGTGAACGTCATGGTGAGATGCATGAACAACAAAGAGAAGAAGATAAAGGTGGGGGTGCTGAGATAGCTGCCAATAGAGATGAAGCACCCGGTCGACTACAAGATGCAACTTGGAGTCCTTCCGCCATGATTATTGTTCATCCTCCTTCATATTCAGATGGATGGAATAGGAAAGATTTTTACATGTCATCATCCATGACACTGATCATCATGAAGAAAATTTTGACACTTGGGAAAGGAGATGGGACAGCGTGTTGCCTTTTTGGGACAGCAATCAAGTGGACACTAGGTTTGCAGAAGATCAATGAGATGAAGTCTATCTTCTCGAAGAATAGCTGATAGGGATTGTTGATCCCATGCAAGACATGGAAGAAGTGTTTGCTGCCCCATTCTCCCTACCTTGTGCAGGTTTGATTCTTGAAATGTTGCACCCTCCACCATGCCCGCCCGAGGCTGCTGATGCAAAGATTGACGATGCAGTGCTTTCTCTTGATTTTCAAATGTTGCCACCTCCATGTGATGAAATCCAAGTTCTATCCTTCCTTGCTCCTATTAATTTTCATAGCTGCACTTATCATTTTGATTATGGGAATGAGGGGAGACAAACATGTTTATGGATTAACCATAGGTTTAGCAAGCCTCCTCAATTGTTGGTTTTCCCTGACTGGGTGACTAAACTTGAGTGCTGCAACATTGAATTTATTTTCTCTAAACGTAAGGATAAATATGCATGGTTGAGAACTATAATGATTTCTCATTTTCTTGTACACGCATTGTGGAATCCAATGAGCATGAGTGTCATGTCACCTTACCCGAACATAGTTCTTTGTAAATATCTTTGTAAATAACTCATTTTGAGTAGTGTAGGTTTCCTGTAAATACTCTATTTTCTTGCTTTCATTAGGTTAGTTAGTTTTTTGTAGTTTGCTTGCTTTAGAGTGGTTTCTTTACTATTTTCTTTCGTTGTTGCGCTTTGGTTTTGGTTTTTTCTTTGCTTTGCTTCCATTTTTTTGTTGCTTTGTTACTGCTTTGCTCTGGGTCCCTCTACTTTTGGCTGGGCACATCTATGTGCACAACAACCATACTTATCACCTGGAGTTGTTCTATGTATTTCTTTTTCAAACTCTAATCAAGTTTTTAGAGTGGATGGTGAAGGTTTTCTATTACTATCAAGCGATTTGTATGTTTGATTCAAAGTGGATAAGTCATTGATTGGTCTGATTTTGAAGTATTCTGGAATCTTATATCTCTCACATATTTTAAGGATTTGATGGTCACTGTAGGTCCTTTGTGAAGTCTAGTTAAGTGAAAAATCTAAAATTATGCTATAGAGCCACTATGATTCTCAACCCTGAGCGTGAGATTCATTGCTTGAGGGTTGAAATAAAACAATCGGAAAGAGAAAGAAACAAAAGAAAGAAAGAAAAATATTGAAAATCAAAAGAAGAGAAATTCATCTTTTCAAGGGTATACGAGTAACTCTACCAGGGCTATGGATGCCTGGCGGGAAGTAGAGCAATTTTTGGGAGAATCACAATGACAACCTCATCAGGGCTATAGATGCCTGAATAGAAATGAGGCAATGTCCTAGATGCTTTTGCCGTTAGAATAAACTACGTAGATTAACTCGATGGAGCTTAGGTTCTTGCAGCGATTGAAGGATGGGAATTAATGTAATTGCACACACGTGGATTTTCAGCATACTAAATTCAGATTGGGTTTACTAGTGGTTTTGATCCTTTGGTTGAGCATGATGATTGGAACCAGAGATTATGGGTCTATGATTCTAGTTTTTCATCAAAATTCTCTGGAGAATTTCCTTATTGAGTCACCATTTGTTGTGCATGTTTTGCACACATGCCCCGCCGTAGGCAGGGACCCTCTCTTTTCACTCCCGATGGGTTTCTTTTCTCCCATCTCATTTTGTGTGCCCCATTCTTGGAGCCTAGATCGGTCATGTGCCATCAAATGATTAAATTCCCCTGACTATATTCACCTACCTAATTTCATCTAAGTCTTTTTCTTTCACAGAAGTGCCCCTAGGGATTTCCCTTCGCCCGTTGCCCCGGTGTCCTCCGGGCCTCATCCTTGCTCGCCCGGTTCACTTTTTCCTTCATTTTTGACTTTGGGGATAGGTTTCCTATGGATTTGGGATATTTTGTGGTGCCCAAGTCAACTACCAAGGTTTCATTAAGTTTTAGGAAGTTGCAAAAATTTCAAAATAACATTCCCGCAATAGCATTCCAACCTCCAGGGCTCGGACTGTCCATCGCCCTTTCAAAATAGCATTTCGACCTCTCATTCCTGGAATGTTCAAATGCTCTCCCAATTTGGAAATGAAATTTGAACCACATGCTCAAATTACATCCTCTCTTGCATGAACTTTTCAAATTCCAAATTTGAAGTCGGGAGATACCATTCGGGTTGCCCTGCCTTGTTCGCCCTTTCAAAATAGCATTCTTGCAACAACATTCCTAAAGAAACATTCCTACAACACCATTCCGGCCTCTGGGGCCCGAACTGTCCATCGCCCTTTCAAAACAACATTCCTGCAACAACATTCCTAGAATAGCATTCTTGCAATAGCATTCCTGCAACAACATTCCAGCCTTAGGGGCCCGGACTATCCGTCGCCCTTTCAAAACAACATTTCTATCTCTCATTCTTGGAACGTCCAAATGCTCTTCCAATTTGGAAACATAATTTGACCAACATGCTAAAATTGGACCCTCTCTTGCATGAACTTTTCAAATTCCAAATTTGAAGCCGGGAGAAACCATCCAGGTCACCCTACCTTGTTCACCCTTTTTAAAACAACATTCCTAAAATAACATTCCTGCCTCTCAGTCTCAGAACATCCAAACGCTCTCCCAATTTGGAAATGGAGTTTGACCCACATGCTAAAATTAGATCCTCTCCTACATGGACCTTTCAAATTCCAAATTTGCAGCCGGGAGAAACCATTTGGGTCGCCCTGCCCTATTCGCCTTTTCCAAAACAACATTTTCGCCTCTCAGTCTGAGAACATCCAAACTCCCTCTAGTAAACTGTTAATGGAAATTCATACTAAATATTATGATCTTTTGATGATGCATGGATGGATATAACAAGGATTTTGCAAGATTTAATTAACATTTTCCTTGATTTGTGTATGAAATCACTTACGACACTTCATGCATGCAGGTTTCAAGAAGCCTACCGCAGGTCTGTCGCGAGACCCATTGAGAGAGCTAAACAAGGAAAAGAACGTGGATCCTATCACCTTTCATTTTATTCCCACCTCTCCTCATGGTGCCCATCAATAGAGCTGACATCAAAAGAAGGTTTATGCCACGGAAGTCAATGACAATATGCAAGGGGGGTTGTCCTACTTTTCACTAGATAATGATGATCTTTGGGGGTTGTCTACTCGAATCAGAGGCAACCAATACATTGATGCCAATCATCAACAAACCCATTTGATCCAATGAAGAATGTTGCAATTCCATAAAAAAAAAGGGAGCTTTTAGATAGTTTCAGCTACAATAAAAGGGAAATCAACTAGAAGATAAAACTGCTACAACACTTGGGCACTAAAAGACAAAATAGGAAAAAAATAGCAAATGTATTTTAAATTGTTGAATATTGTGGGGTAGGTGAAGCCCTAATGTAATTGAATCTGGGCCACACAATGTAATTCAATCCTAGCCATTCATTCGAGTTTTAGAAAACTATAAATAGGGGTCTCCCCCTCATTTGTAAAAGGTTGGAGAGCTGGTGTAAAGACATTTTGTAGCAATAGAAAGCAACATTGCATGATCTATGGGTGTTACTTTTTAGTTTTCTCATTATGTGTGCATGGTTCTACCTTCCAAGTTAGTTTTAGTTGTTAGTTTCTTGAATGGAAGTGGTAATGGTGATTGTTGTTTTAGTATTTAATGAATTTTCAACCCATACTTTTGGCACTTGTTGATGACAAGCTATTGTGCAAAGTTAGCCTGGGCTTCTTTATTTGATTGTTGCAACTTATTTCACTTGCATGTTCTTGATGTGTGTATGAAAACTAAAAATCTCAATTCCTTAGAAGATTGCACTAGTTTTGTGTAACTGTAGGTTTCTCTTGGCCAAGAAAAACCCAGTTTAGGGAGTTTGTCTACTGTAGCAACCTCCATGATCACTGTTCATTCGTAGTTTCAGATCCAGGAACCTTCTCTCTTCCCTACCCTTTTTCATTTTTTTTAATAGGTAACCTTAGGCAAGGTTCATTGCACATTATAAAGCTAAATCCAATGTTGAAATGATGTTCTAGACTAGATTTTGAACCTACAGCAAATGCTCAACAACTCTCCCATCTTAAGAACTCCATTTGCAGATCCAACTTCCCCACTTTGCAACTCATCTGTAAGTCCATCTTGTGATTCTAGGAAATCACATAAATCAACTGAGATATTCCAAACACTGTCAAGACCTGACATCCAAGAGACCTTGAGATAGTGTTCTGCAATCTGATTGTGGAAGATTGTCTTTCAAGAGAGGTGATGCACCTATGCATCGCCTGTGTTGAGAGGTGCATAAAAAACACATCAATAGTTTTGTGGTCTTTTGGGATTCTTTTTCATTTATTTCAACTGTAGATTCTTCTTTCTTCTCTTCTTTCTCTTCTTATTTTCTGGAGGTGTTTTCCTTTTTCCTATATTTTTTTTCATCCTCCTTTTTATCTTTATCATCCTTTTCATCATTATTCTTTTCATCATTATTCTTTTCATCTTTACCTTTTTCTTCTTTTCTATTTTTTATTTTCTTCGTCTTCATTTCCGACATCTTCATTCTAGTTATCTTGTTGATTTTCTACATTACCATTGAGATCATTCTTATTTTGATCTTCTTTATTTTCTCTGGTGGTGTTTTTATTGTCATCCAAAGGAGCAGATGTCTTTGGAAGGGCATGTGTATCATCAATTGTTTTCCCTAGGTCATCCAAATGTGGAGTCCCATTTGTAGAATAAGCATGTGCCTCTTTTGCAACATCTTTTTGAAAAATAGTTAAATTGGATGTAGGAGGAATATTTTCCTCTTCATCAGTAAATTTACCTTTACCAAGCTCTTCGACTTGAGTTGTATCTAATGAAGGACCAAAAATCATCCAGTATTGTAGTGCCATGCCTCTCATTGTATCAAAACTTTCTTGTTTCAACTTTTTTGTGTTGTCCTTTTCTTTGGTCATAAGAATAGTAACTCTTTGTTTTACTCTGAATTGCTGCGTATATGCTTCTAATAGGGTGGCCTCATCAGCCTTAGACAAAGAGGATCCAATCTTGTTCAAAGCATCAAAATTGATCTTTTTATCCACTTTCATAACTATATGTATTATTTTTACCGGGGATTTCTATACAACATTAGTTACCTTCTCCTTCATATTGTCGATACTTTTATCCATAATAATCATATACTAAACAAAATAATCTATGATAGTTTTTTGATCTTCATCATCAAATTCATCATATAATCTGGCAATGGTTTGTAATAAGCTATTATATTTTTACATATTGTTAACCAAGGATTCCAGCTTTATAGATGGATGAGCACTTACCAGAGGAGTCTTGGACTTCTTCTTCTTAGGCTTGGATGTCCCTTCATCTGTTTTATTTTCTTATTTCTCCTTGTGCATATGAATTTTGAAATATTCTTTCTCTTTTTCTATCTCCTCTTATTTAGACAAATCCTCAATATTAAATCTGGCCCTCTTTGATTTTGTACTAGCCTCTTGTGAGGAAACTCTATTTTTCCTTTTTCTTTTCAATTGTCATTCTTCCTCTAAACCAAGTTCAATTTCTTCTTCCACAACATCACTTATGTTACAATCTTTGGATGCTTTCTATTTGTATTCTTCTGGAGGTAGAAAAAGGTGCTATCGAGGTATGTTCTTCCTCTTTGAGGTCTCGGTGTTAGGTCCAAAGGGTGCAGGTACATTAACTGTAGTTGGAGCATTAGGCTCCACCTTCTTCCCTTTGACTACAGCTATGGCAGAAGGTTTTGGTATTGCAAAGGCAAGACTAGAAGCTGATCTTCCTGATTTGTATCATCCAAAGGACTCACCAGTAGTCTCAATTGCTAAATAGATTTTCTTTCTACTGCAACTTCCCTCAATTTTTCATCATCTTATTTTGAAAAGTTATACATTCCAAAGAGTTTATTAACCTATTTTTTTACCCTTTTAGTTCTAGCAGGTGTTGTAGTTTCCAAGTATACTTTAGTATATTTCTCCTTGTTCCATGCCTAGGCAGAGATGGATTCTTAGGACTGCTTAACAATATTTTAATGTATCTCTTAGACTATTTCTTAGCAATTTAATATCCCAAAGGCTCAATCCATATTGTTTTTGGTTCAACTACCTATATTATACATTCATTAGTGGAGGCAAGAAATGTTATGTCATTTTCATACTTCTCCACTAAACTCTTAGGAATCCTTTCTCTCTCATATGTGTTCCTTTGGAATATAGAGAAAAAAGCAACCATTGCATTGGCCTATGCATTGTAGTTTCCAATATTTTGTAAGTAATCAAAAATTTGATGTGCAATCGGTCTACGTATATCCCATGTAGTTCTTGCTTCCAAGTAGCTCTCTCATAAATTAGAAAAGAAAGAAAACAATCTATATACACCTAAAAATAGTTTGGGTAATTTTAATTAATTAAATACAATTATTTGATTAATTAACCTTTAATTCACCTATTTATAAATAAATAGAAATATGTATTTATATGATTCACATTCTATTTTCTTTTATTAAATAAACAAATTCAATAGTTTATTTTATTTAATTATCTAAATTCTTCCATCTTAATTAAATTAACAAAATCATATAATTTGTTTAATTATAAACTCCTTTCATTAAATAAATAAATTCCAAATTTTGTATTTAATAATACATCTTCCCTCCAAAATTGAATAACTCCAAATTCCAATTGAGCACATGTCTAAAACTTTTCTCTCAACAATGTTGAAAGCTTCAAGTTGCTTTCAATTTTACTTTATCTTTCCAGCCAATTTTGAAATAAAATTTTACTGTTGGAAATAGTTGGCTTCATGGATCCACAATTTCTTCCTAAACACTTGGCACAATGTTTGTTGAGAGAAATAATTTCCCCTTTCTTCCTCACCAATTTCTTCATCTTCTACCATTGATTTATCTAGATCAAATCTAAACCATTGCTTGTTGCCACATCATGAATTTCCTTTGAAAATCTATAAAAGAAACCTCTTGCTATAGGAAACAAGATCCCACTTTTATGCAATTTTACTCTACATATTAGAGCATACAACATTTGAGTAATTATCAATCTAGAATAATATAGAAATCATTTTAATATTCATAATCATGCATATTATGTCAGTTGCATCTTAGTTTACAATAGTTTTATTAATCATTTCATCACAACATATCATTTAGTTTATCATTCTCATTATCTAGGTTGTCATTTTAACAATCACAGTGTACACAATCTGAGAGGCACTTTGATTTGATAAACCCTTGGAGTTAGAGAGCAATGGAATGAATTTAGATATTTTATTATGCTTCAAATAGATTAAATCTATCATTTGAATTCTCTAATAGTGTTTCATCAAGGTGTGTTGTTATTTATTTCACTTACACATATTTTCCACACACTTAAATTTTGCCAATCATTTTAATATTCATAATCATGCATATCATGCCAATAGCATCTTAGTTTATAATAGTGTTATCAATCATTTCATCACAACATATCATTTAGTTTATCATTCTCATTCTCTAGGTTGCCATTTTAACAATCACAGTGTACATAATCTGATAGCCACTTTGGTTTAATAAATCCTTGGAGTTAGAGAGCAATGGAATAAATTTAGAGATTTTATTATGCTTCAAATAGATTAAATCTGTCATTTGAATTCACTAATAGTGTTTCATTAAGGTGTTTTTTTATATATTTCACTTACACATATTTTCCACACACATAAATTGGCATCCACTATGGGGCCAAATCCCCATGATTAATATTTTTTCTAGAAAGTGACTGCAAATTTGCCATGATTTTTTTTTAGCGTGATCGGAAGTTTTTATAGTGCATTTGACATATATTTCAGCACATACAAATATTGTTTTGACACATACAAATATTGTTTCGATGCATCAAAATACTTTTTCGGCACATCAAAATATTGTTTCGGCGCATCAAAATACTGTTTCGGCACATCAAAATACCGTTTCAGTGCATTCAATTACTATTATAGCGCATTTGATGATTCTTTCAATGCTTTCATTTAAAACTTTAGTGCATATGCTTAAATTTTTAGCGCATTTGATTATTTTTACAGAAAATTGAAAATTTTAGATATTAATCTTTGTTTTATGTGTTGTAGGTACAAGGTACGCTAGTCAAAGATAGTTTTTTGAAACATTTACACCGGTCAAAGACGAAAACTACAAATTACTAATGGTGTTTGCAGGGCTTTGGAATTTATTATTGATTTCTTTTGGTTAAGTTAGGCATCTAGCTTAAGTAAAAAGATAATTGAACCCCCTATTTACTATGGTTGAAGTGATAGGATTATGCTCTCGCCTTCACTGGGTGATCAACATGCTAGACTCACTTTTTATGCATTTATTAACACCTTTAGAAGGCCTTTCATCGTGGGAAAATGTACTCACCCTATGGGAACGACCTAAGTGGGAACAACCAAATCCAGGTTTTCCAACCCACTATAATCAAAAGAGAATTCGGGGAAAGTCCAAAATTCAATGGTAGTGTGCAAGATAACCATCCCCAAAGCCTTTTTTCTAAAGGTTGGGAGGTCTCCTAAGGGAGTTTATCTATTTCCACACCAAACGAAAACCTTATCTATGAACTTTAAAGTAGAATCCATTCGTGTAAACTTCTAAACACTTTTTATATCATAGTGCAAGGGGAGGGAAATTTTTGTCCCCAAGACACTCACCATATAACTATCAGAGACCCTGATCAAAAGTGGAGGATTCAAATTTTGGCTAAGAATCGGGAAAGGAAAAAACATGGGTGCCCTCTACGGGGTGACACGACTGTGTGAGATGACATAGTTTCAAGATGTGGGCTATGGTATTTTTAGCAACCTTTTGAGATAGAAAAGTGCTTGAACTGTCTTTATTGTGTTATACTAGTGAAAATTGAAAGAATCAGACCTGATTCTAGAACACACACTATATGTTTAATGTGTAGAATTGAATTTTTTTTTGCAAAATTGTTGTCGTTTGTGTAACTCATTTTCAAAAGGAAATCATCCAATCAAAGCAATCACTTTCTATAGTCCACAAAAAAAAATCAGAAGCTTATACCCTGGATTCAAACAAATTCACTGTTTAAATCCAAAGCAAAAATGGACTGTCAAAATCATGAATACTTCCAAAATAGTGCATTCTCTCTCTATTATAGTGCATTCTCTCTCTATTATAGCACATCCAATCTGTTTAATGATGCATTGACCCATCTTTTAGTGCATAGGAGGAATAGTCTAGTGCATAGGAGGAACAGTCTAGTGTGTAGTAAGAACAGTCTAGTGCATAGAAAGAAAAGTATAGCGCATAGATGGAACAATATAGTGCATCTACCCTATTTAACATTGCATCAAATCAATTTTTTAGTGCATCTACCAATTATTTTAGTGCATCAGAGGACTGTTATAGCGCATCCACCAAAGAAAAAACCCAAGAATTTTTTCAATGTCTGTCAAACTTTTTACATTTGAATTCAGATTTTTATCAGAACAAAAATCTTTCTCAAATCAAACCAGATTCTTAAACTTTCAAAAACTAAACCTTACAAGTGAAATTATTTAACTAAACCAAGATCTACCATCCTAAAAGTGTCTATCAAACACATCTGATTAAAAGCCAAGTTTCATTATCAGGATCAGTCATCCTACTTCAAGAAACGAAGTTGTATAATCATAATTGTCAACTTAGTCCAATCAATATAATCTATCATTCTATTTGACTCAAATTGACATCCTTGACACTATATCAAACTAAGATCAAAGTTTAGTGGAAAATTATAACATTTGTATGCCAGGTTTTACAAGATCACAAAGACTAAAACTTCAAGAAAAAGAAATTGAAATCCAAAACAACATGTCTGAAATTGAGGAGAATCTCCTAAGAAGATCCAAACAACATGATAATGATGAAATATATGAAGAGGATCTACAAAACATGCAACAAGATCCCAAGTTCCATAAGGTTATGGAGAAAATTTTGGAAAAGGATGGGGAAAAGTATCTATTAATGTTAGCTGATCTAGGTGTTAAAGTTCCAAAGGACTTTGATATCAATAGATTGAAAGAAACACCTAAAAGAGCAGAGACTGAAACACAAAATATAGATGAAGTGGATGCCATGAAAAATCAATTACAAATCTTAAAAACAACAATTCCAAGATATGTAAATAGGAAAAACTAAGGGATACTTGTTGCAGGATATTTGTCCATATCCTTTTTCTCAAAACGTGAACATGACTCCATTTCCAAAACACTGTGAGTTTCCAAAGTATGATAAATACAATGGAAAAATAGATCCTCTTGGCCATGTAAGAGAATTTTGAGCTATGAGCTTAGAGTTTTCTCATGAAGAGACATAATTGATGAGGCTATTTCCAAGAAGCTTGGGTGGAAAATGTATGGATTGGTTCTCAAAATTAACTCTAGGAATTAGATCCTTTGAAGATATAATTAACAAATTTATAACTCAATATTCCTACAATATACAACATGATATCACAATGAAGGATCTTTGCAATACGAAACAAAAGAAAGGTCAAACATTTCTCTCATTCTTGCAAATATGGAGAAGGTTGTTTATAAGATATACACATGCCATACCTAAAAAGGAAAAGATGGAACTATTCATTGATAATATAAATGATGACATGAGTTATAGACTTGAGCTACAATGTCCACCTACATTCGAGAAAATGATCAAAAATGGACTAAGGATAGAAGAAGCTTTGGTCAAGAGAGGAGTCCTAAAAACATCCATTGAAGGATCAAACAATACCAATTCCTCAAATCACAACAACAATAATGATAAACCCAAGTTTTGGAAAAAATATAGAAATGTTAGAAACAAATATGATGTGACTAAAACACAAAATTCAAAACCAATATTCAATTTAACAATAGTTGCAACAAAGAAAACACATAACAACAATCAAGGTAGAAATCTAAATGCAAATGAAAACAACAATTTGAACAATGCTGGATCTAAATCACAACTGTTCTGAAAGCTATCAAATCGGAGGAAATTTACGCCTTTAGGACAATCATTGGAATCAAAATCAAAGGAACTTATTGAAGCCAAACTTGTAACATTACAAGATCCATGAAATTTGGATCCATAAGTCAAACCATTTTGGTGGAATGACACACATTACTATGACTATCATAAAAACAAAGGCCACAAAACAAATGACTATTGGCAATTGAAACATTTAATCCAAGATTTGATTGAAAACAAGAAAATATTTATTGAAAGACTAACAAAAAAAAATGATCATGGGGCTTTCAAGAATCCTTTACCGAATTACCAACAAGGAGAATCATCTTCTATAGATGGTAAAGGAAAAAATGTAAATTATGTTTATGACTCCACTATTCTCCATATCGAGGTAGTGGAAAATAATACTAATAACTCCCAAATCAATGATGAACATGACCATGTTTCTATGAAAAATAAAATAAATACATTTGTTGCTGCTGGTAATTGTATTGATGAAATGATTGTAGTTGATTATCAAACTCATAATGCAGAAAATTATGACAGCAACAGCATCATTACAACTGATCATCAAACCAAAAACATTGCTGGAAATGAAAATCAGATAAAAGTCATAAAAATCAAAGAGAATCAAGAATATCAACCAGTCAACGTGACAACAAGGGGACAAGCTAAAGTAATACTGAAAGGAGCTGCAAATAAATCATCTAATACTTCATCTATAATCAAAACAATTTTTGCCCCTACAAATCAGTACAACATAATCGATCAGTTGAAGAAAATACCAACACAAATCTCGATATTAGAACTCTTGAAAATATCCCCAACACACAAGAAAATCTTGGAACAAGCTCTTGTTGCCACAACAGTACCCAATAACTTGGAGGTTTTCAAGTTCTAGGCTATGGTGGGACACTTAACCACTCCTCACCACCTATCCTTTTATGAGCATTTGGATGTATCACTAAACCATCCACACAATGCTTCCCTCCAAATTGAATTTCTCATTCACAAACATCAATTCAAGCGTGTTCTTATAGATGGTGGAGCTGGTTTGAATATTTGTACTTTAAAACTGATATGTGCACTAGGATATTCTGATAATGCTATTGATCCAAGAAGGAAAATCACAATAAAAGCATATGGTGATGAAGAGACATCTTCCAAAGGTTTGATTATTTTACCTATCTAAGTGGGACCAATTGTGAAAGACATAATATGCCAAATGGTGGACAAAGATCTAACATATAATATACTTTTGGGATGTCCATGGATTAATGAGATGCAAGCAGTACCGTCCACTTATCATCAGTGCTTGAATTTTCCAGTCAATGGACACGAAATAACCATCTCATCTGATTCAAAGAATCCCCAACAATGCAACATGCTTAAGGTAGCTCAAGATACTTCCATCCCTCATAACAAGGAAGCTAACACTCCAAATTAATTAAATAATGAGAAGAAATTAAGTGTTGTGTCAAAATGGGTTGAAAAGAGGGACCGATCAGAGAAAAAAGATATTGTTAATTCTAGTACAACAAACAATGAAAAATCTTTATCAAAGCAATTCAAAGAAAAGATCCAGTTAACAGACAAAGGCATGAGAGAGTGTTCCATCCAACAATCTTTATGTCTTTCACAATTTCTGCCTTCACCAAGAACTTATTGACAACCTTCAACATCAATGCAACAAATATCACAACCTATCATAGTTTTAGATGGTAGATTTGTAAAAGCAGGCACTTTGATTGACAAATCAGAGGATAAGGTTGTCCTGAATTGGCTCTGCAAAGATGAGGACGCATCTACATCAACAACCCCCAACATACAAACAAATCAATGCAGAAAAGGAAAGACAATCCTAAAGAAGAGGGGGTATGAAGGACAAGGACCTATAGGTAAAAGGAAGGACGGAATTGTAGAACCTATTCAACCTCTCACACTTCAATCAAAAGAAAAAACTAGATTGGGATATAAAGAGGAGACAAAATAAGAAGTTACCTAGAAGTTTGTTGAAAGAATCCTACAACTACAAGCTAGTGATACATATGAGACACACTCTAATGAGTATGAGTGGGATTCATTATATGAGGTATCCTTTGAAGACAAAAAAATGGATGTAATACAAAGGTATGCACGTACACATGAGGAGGGACAAAGCTCAGGGATTAGAGCCCTTGTGTTTGGATCACAAAATATCAATGACTCAAGTGAAGATGAACAGACTTCGAGCGAGATAGACTTAAGAGAGTAACATCATAAACCTCTACACCCCTACCGAAAACTTTGATGAAATTTCTATTCATACTTTTACTGTTGTTGACCTTCATCAATATGATGATCTTTTACCCTTACTACACCCCGAGCTTATTGATTGGGATCAAACTAAGCCTTCTAACATCCCTATGTTTGTGAATGATGATTCCATCGTTAACTATCTTTGTTCCAACAATCTTAACACAAGTTCCAACCACAAAACTCATAATGAAGCTTCAAGTTAGGGGGGTGTCAAATCTTCTAGCTGCAAAAATGAAAATATGAACAATAGATCTAATGGTGAAAACCATTTAATGGCAGTGTTAGATCTAGAAAAATTAAAAATAAAGAGCACATCTGATAGTAAAAATCTCTCTGAGGCACTAAAATATGGAATATTTGACACTCTACCCAAATATTATCACGAGATATCATCAATGTTAATCGATCCAACTTAGTCTATCAATGTTGGCATAGAAGACAAAGTAATGACATTATATTTGGTAGCATCAATGACTGAACATGAAAATCCAACATTCACCAAGTTCTTTGAAGAACAAAAAATCAACTTTGGTTCGTATTACTCTAATATGCCAGGTTTATATCCACAACTCATGATGCATCATCTATCTCTACCTCCTAGGGTGAAACTAGTTAAATAAAAGCTCAGGAAAATGCATCTGCATATCGCCTTGTTGGTAAAAGTAGAACTCAAGAAATTGTTAGATGCTCATTTCATTCATCCAATTGATTATGTTGAGTGGATATCAAACATTATACTAGTTTGAAAGCCAGACAATAGCATCAGGATATGTATTGACTTCAAGGATCTCAACAAGGCATGTCCAAAGGATGACTTTCCTTTACCAAACATCAAAATTATTGTAGACTTGACAGCCAAACACGCCATGTTATCACTTATGGATGGATTCTTAGGTTATAACCAAATAAAGATAGCACCAAAGGACCAAGAAAAGACAACATTCACTTGTCCATGGGGAACATTTTTCTAGAACATTATGCCTTTTGGATTGAAAAACATAGGGGATACATATCAGAGAGCAATGGCCACCATCTTCCATGACATGATGCATACTTTTATGGAGGACTATGTGGAGGGTCTATTGGAAAAATCATATACTAGAGAAGGATATCTTGAGATCCTAGACAAAATTTTCACTCTTCTAGAAAAGTTCAACGTTAGGCTAAATCCCAAGAAATGTATGTTTGGTGTAACATCGGCGAAGCTTCTAGGGTACATAGTTTTAGGGAAAGGTATTGAAGTGGATCTCATCAAGGTCAAGGCTATAATGGATATTTTTCCACCTAGAAACATCAGTTAGCTACGATCTCTATAGGGAAGGTTTTAGTCAATCCAAAGGTTCATTTCTCAACTAGCAGACAAGATTCATTTGTTCAATCATTTGCTACATAAGAATGTCTTTTTTAGATGGGATGAAAAATGTGAAACTACTTTCAATCAACTAAAGCAACATTTGATGTCTCCACCTATACTAGTGCCACCTACAGAAGGAAAGCCATTACTACTTTATATAGCACCAATGAAGATTTCATTGGGGATTTTATTGGCACAAGAAGATCCTACTGGAAAGGAACAAGCTATTTATTATATTAGTATAACTTTGAATGATTATGAGATCAATTACAACTTCATTGAGAAAGATTGTTTGGCGGTATTATTTTCTACTCAAAATTTGTTCCATTATATGCTGACTCACACAATTAAGCTCATAGCAAAGATTAATCCACTAAAATACTTACTCAAAAAAGTTGCTTTAACAGGAAGGCTAGCCAAATGGGTCATGATCTTGAGTAAATTTGATAAACATTAAGTAGATCAAAAATCCATCAAGGGACAAGTGATAGCTGATCAGTTAGCTGAAGCACCTCTACAAGATAATCAAACAATGAGCATTGAGTCTCCTAATGCAGATGTTATTACCATCACACCACAACTATGGATGCTATATTTTGATGGATCCTACACACAAACATGGATCAAGTGATAGGATCTTATTTATCACACCTCAAGGACACACCATTCCAAATTCCTAAAGACTAAGATTTCCTTGCACAAATAAGATAGCTGAATATGAGGCATTAATCATTGGCATCAAAATAGTAGTTGAAAGGAATATCACAAAGTTGTAGGTCTATGGAGATTCACAACTGGTCATTAATCAAGTAAATGATGATTATCAAACAAGGTATGAAAAGTTGCTTCCATATAAGAAAATGATGATGATTTAAAAGATTACTTTGTCTAGATCAAATTTGAACAAATACCAAGGGTGGATAACAAATTTACAGATGTTATGGCTACAATTGCTTCTCTCTTGCAGATACCAAAATAGTGAAGACGTTATGATTTTATGGTGGAACAAGTGTCTAATCCTGCCTATGACAATCCTGAATCCCAAGTAATATTTCATATCGTTGACCTTGAAACCTCCATCTATGGAAAGATATATACTTACTTAAAGGACAATACCCTTCCTCGATCTTTCTCGAAACCAAAAATTAAACTTCATTCGCCAAGCCGCATGACATACCTTGATTACTGACATACTTTACCATCGAGGTCTTGATGGTACTCTCCTATGATGTCTAGAACATAATAAAGCTGAAACAACCTTGCATGAAATTCATGAAGGTATCTGTGGGACTCACTCGAGTGGTCTAACTCTAGCAAAGAAACTCCTTTGTTTGAGGTATTACTAGCCAAATATGGAGAAGGAGTCTTTTTAGTATGTAAAGAAATGCCAAAAATGTCAAATCCATGGCAACCTTATACATGCACCAACACATGAACTACAACCTTTCACAACAACATGGCCCTTTTGTCAGTGGGGATTGGATATGGTAGGTAAAATTCACCCTTCTTCATCCAATGGACATAAATTTATTACTACAACCATAGAGTACTTTACAAAGTGGATTGAAGTTGTACCCCTAACCACCATCATAGGAAAAAAAATTCATCATTTATCTTAAATTACCTTATATGTCGATATGGTGTTCCTTAGTCCATTATCACCGACAATGGTAGACCTTTTAAGAATCAAGATGTCCAAGAACTATGTAAGCAACTTCATATCCAACATCTCTTTTCAAAACCATACTATCCTCAGGGAAATGGCTAGGTAGAGGCCTCAAACAAAACTATACTGAAAATATTGAAGAAAATGATCAATGATGTTGGACACGAGTGGCACGTTCAACTGAATCCTTCTTTGTGGGAATACTAAACTAGTATTAGAACACCTACAAGAGATACACCATATGCCTTGGTATATGGATTAGAGGCTATTCTACCAATTAAGGTTGAAATACCATCCCTTCGTGTGTCACTAAAATGGATCATTTTAGATGAGGACTACCAAGTATCTAGACTTCAAGAGCTAAAACTATTAGATGAGTATCATTAACAAGATGTGGATCACTTGAAATCATATCAATAGAGGATGTCCAGAAGCTACAATCATAGAGTCAAACCAAGGGAATTTTAGGTAGGTGACTTAATATTAAAGGAAAACCCTCGCAATCAACAGGATCATGAAAAGAAGGGTAAGTTTGAACCAAATTGGCTAGGTCCCTTCATTGTCATATCAGTCTATGCATTAGGAGCTTATCAATTGTCTACACCTAAGGGGGATTTTTTTGATGAACCTATCAATAGTATCCACCTCAGAAAGTTCTATACTTGAATTATCTAGTGCACAGTGAAAGTTTTGCAAAATAAATAAATCAAAATATAAAGCAAATACAAAAAAAGGTAAAAAAAATAAAATAATTGTTGCCTTGATGAAAACCTGGAAAATAGGTGTCTTAGTAACAACAAGAAAAAAAATCATAAATTCTAAAAAGTGTAATAAAAACAAGTAGTGAAAACTTGGAAATAGGCGTTATTTGTAATAGACTAGTCATTTCATCTATCTTAGCATATCTTGACTGGTTGTTTTCTCCATCATTCTTCTTATCATTGAAGAACCTCATATACATATCCTGGAAAGGTGGTCATGTCTCACCCAAGCTTGGGGGAAAAATCCTGAACTCATTGGGGGCAATAAACTATGAGCTTAAACAAACTGAAAAACAATGGTATGACAACGCAACAACCACAATGATCATAGGGAAACTCAAGATGGAACAATCAACAACCATTAGAAGATTAAACTATCCAATCAAACAACTTGAATCAATAAATCAAATGAAATATACATGGATGATATTCTTTTGAAAATGATTTTACTACTTAAGCTTGAGTGTTCAAAATGTTTTACTTTACTTTTTGTTATCATATCTCTAGAGGAACTCGATGATGTATTGAAACAGAGAAGCAAGTAAGGAGTATGATTTTTCTTTGTCTAATTTCTATGATTTAATCATTTCTCCTATGTAAATTTTTGTGAGATGTGCTCTACCAAGCATCACTGATGACATTTCAGATTCCCATAAGAAAATGATTAATTCTTATATGTTTTACATAAGAAATGCTCAAGTAATCTCGGTTTAATTATACTGAGATGATTGTGTTAACTTGCAATATTAAAAATCATGAAAGAAGTACTCAGGTCATCATGGCCTATCTTATACCATCAATTATTGTACTCACTTTCAACATTTCCAAGGCTCAATGATGATAAAAGTATGTTGTATAAATTGTTAAGATGACCAATTTTGCATAAATAGATTTTTATACTTAAATAAGATTGCATTCATATTAGACTTGCATCTACAAAATAGATTATTTTGAGGCTGGAAAAGATTTCAAAAATACTGTTATCTCTATTGTTTAATGGATTGAGTATACTTGACATGAACAAAAACTATATCATTCCCATGTAGTTGCATAATCATATACATTATCATATCAATCATTCATGAATACATCAAATCATAGATTTGCATCAGAAAATACCAAAAACAAATCATGTATATAGGGGAATTATCATTAACATTATCATATCATACATTTATCCATGCATCAGGTAATATAAAAAAAATTTACATTATATATCATTTTCCTCACTATAAATATATTTCATATCATATCAACATCATTTATAATGCATATAAAATCATTATCCAAACATCACATATCATTTGCATCATCATAAATCCATTTCATATCATCATTTTACCATTGCATCCATATATCATAAAATCATCCATACATATCCATAACATCATATTCATATAAACATCACATGACATATAGAAATAGAAAATAAATGCATATATCATAACAACCATCATGAATCATATAGAATGCATATAGATCAATAATCCACCACATATCATATAAATCTCAAAAATCATAATGTCAAGTATACAATGAAGTTGGAATAAATGTCAAGAGATACAATATCAACATGGAAGTAAGTCAAAATTGGAGTGTACATCATCAACAGTCTCAAAATACATCAATTAGAACATGGAAGCTAGGAGGTGCTCCCCCAAACCTCACTAGTCTTGCTAGACTTCCTACACCTAAGGTACCTGCACTTGCTACACCTGTACCTAGGTCTAGATGGAGATCTCATGTGGTGGCTATAACACACCCATACTGGTGGTTCGAGAGTGGCTACAGGCTGAACTAGACTCGGCATAACTGACTCTCTACTCTATTGACATGACTGCATGATATCGGCCCCTATAATACTTGACCTCTCTAGCAACTTATGTGACCTCTCATCATATCCCCAATGGTATTCCCCTCAGCCACTCTCTGCAATCTCTTAGATAATGCCACTACCTGCTCACCTGCCTATCTACCCACATCTCTCTTAGCTATCATAGTGGTAACTTGTGCCTGTGCTTGAATGAGCAATGCGTACACCTGTGCTAATTTCCTCTAAAGAGTCTGAACCTGTACCTACAAAGTAGAAATTTATGTTTGTTGTTGCTATAAGGGTAGCTCAATCTGTACATGATGTTGGGCCTCAGCCACCAAAGACCTCCTCTACCCAAGCACCATCACATCACTAACAACAAATGCTACTTGACCACCACCTCTTCCACCACCCCCGTCTCCATCATCTTCATCATCATCATCTCCATCATCATCACTACTCTCCATCTCCTAATCTGCCATATCCTCCTCTACCATCTCGCCCTCTTCCATCTCCCCCTCTGCCATCTCCTCCTCCCCATCTCCTCCGTCTTTCCTCCTCCACCTATGACCATGTACTACTACCCTCTCCTCCTCATCAGATAATGGCACCACCTCATCTGGGCTGGAGATCCATGGGAATGGATGTAGAAATAGGTACTGAGAATACTCCTTGGACATCCTTGCCTCAAAAACCTCTGGATGATAATCCCAGATGATCAGCTGCAACCCTTGATACTCCTCAACTGCTACTTCATAGGACAGGGTGGGCCCCCACTCTTATGCATCCATCTATCACCGTGCTTAGTGAGCGACACCCTGTGGCATACCCTATAATCTGCCATACTACCGCATAACCCTCCTCAGCAGGAATCTCTCAATGATAAGTTAGGTCCTCCCAATCAAATACATGGACTAGCACAAATACAACATCCATGTATCATCCTCTTCCCACTACTCACAACCAATGTAGGGCCACCAAATAGAAAAATCCAAATTATCCAACATCTGCCTACAATATTCCAATTTTCCTAGTCTATGCTGGGCAAAAGGACCTGTGTAGCCATGGAGATATGGTCTCCCAATAGGCTGATGTCTATCTACAGCGAGATGTGTGATGGAAATATGCTCCCATGCCTAGATCTATAACAATGTCACTCTGACTGAAAAATTGCATGCTCTAAGATAAACAACCTATTGTAAGTCATGGTATAAATGGGCTAACATACACATGCCCCAAGCATATCTCATACCTTGCATGATCATCTACTCCAAAATATGACCCCATTCGATTGACAATCCCTTCGACCTACGGTCGAGACATAGAAAACCCCCAATGAAACCAACAAGCACAAATGGCAGTGTAGCATAAGAATCAACCATCTCCCTTCGAGGAATCTCATATCCACATATTCAGTCATCCTCAAACACTTTTTGCAAGGCATCCATACCTCCCTTCTTAGTATGATCATACAACATAAGCTCTCCCACCATAGGTATCCTAAGTATGCGGTATACATCCTTCAGGGTCACTATCATCTCATCAGTACATAAGTGAAAGGTGTTATGCTCACTATGTCATATCTTTGCTAAGGTTGTGAGAAGACCCCTGTTAATCCTAATCTGGGGCATATGCAACAAAGAGGACAAACCGCAATGTGAAATAACACCTATATCAGGCTGTGTAAGTTGAGGTATCAAATCAAAAGTCCTTGGGAAACACTCACAAATCTGAAGATTCACCAAAGGCTCCTATCATCACAAAATATCACAAATCAGTAATCTTTTCAATCAATCAAAATCAAACAGCCTATCACTCTCATCAGCTCTAGTGAGACTTTGATCAAATCTTGTGAGCATCAATCTATCACTCAACGTCACTTATCATGAGGTAAATCAATCAATCTATCATTCAACCTTGCCTATCATGAGGTTAATCAATCGATCAAACTATAATTGATCCTCACCTATCATGAGGTCAATTATCACAATCAATCATTGAATCTCACCTATCATGAGATCAAAAATCATCTAAATATATCAGAATCATTAATCAAAATCTCATCAAAGGCTGACGCAATCAAAGACATCAAAGTGCTAAAAAAGTCTGTCAAAGTGCTAAAAAAATCAATGCACCAATTAAACTCACTGATGCGCCATAACAATCTATCAAAGCACTAAAAAGGTCAATGCACCATTTAACTTCACCAATGCACCAAAACAGTCAATCAATGCACTAAAATGGTGAATGTGCCATTACAAGTGGCCAATGCGCTAAATCAGGCTATCAATGCACTATTTGCCTAGATGTACTATATCAGTAATTCAATGCACTAATAGATCCAATGGATGCACAAAATATGTAAATGCACTATTTCATTCTATCTATGCGCTACAAATCTACTTCTATGTGTTGTTACATTATATGTGCTAAAATAGTTATCTAATGCACTACATTAGCCTAGCAAAGTGCTAAAACTAAGAAAAACCAAATTCAAACATGAAAATGGAGGGAAAATCGAATTGCACAAAACACGAGGAAGTTTATCGGGGTACGTATCAGACATCCATATGTAGTCGGGTAGTTGTGACATCGCACGCACTTGAATTGGTGAGTGTGGTAGGGAATCATCTTGCTCCAAATGCACAATTAACTCAATCACTCTCAAAATTAAAATTACAAATGCACAAATGAGCTTCTAAATCATCTTTTTAACCTTTTTAAGGCTAATTAAGTGGGATTTATTTTATGACATTGATTTGTTTTAATTACCAAAATAGTTTAATTCATCAATTCGACACAGGGGTAGTTTCAACATCACTTGTCGGGAGATAAATCGCTTCAATTTCAAATCAGCATCAATTCATCATCAAATCGTAAAAATTTGAAAAATTTCAAAAAATCCTAAAAAAAAATAAAAAAATTCATCGATTTATTTCCTGAGGGGGTATATATCCATTATCACTCAAAAATCAGCTTCTGTGGCATATCAATTTTTTTTTGTCAGTAATAATAGAAAAATTAATTCTTTGAAACAATATATAAACACATCACTTCAAAGAGGGGCAAAATGTATACACCTAAAAATGGTCTGGATAAATCTAATTAATTAAATACAATTATTTAATTAATTAATTTTTAATTCATCTATTTATAAATAAATAGAAATATTTATTTATATGATTCACATTCTATTTTCTTCTATTAAATAAACAAATTCAATAGTTTTCTTTATTTAATTATCTAAATTCTTCCATCTTAATTAAATAAATAAACTCACATAGTTTGTTTAATTACCATCTCTTTTATTAAATAAACAAATTCCAATTGTTTTATTTAATAATACATCTTCCCTCCAAAATTGAATAACTCAAAATTCCAATTGAGCACATGTCTACAACTTTTCTCTCAACAAAGTTGAAAACTTCAAGTTGCATTCAATTTTACTTTATATTTCCAGCCAATTTGGAAACAAAATTTTACAGTTGAAAATAGTGGGCTTCATAGATCCACGATTTCTTCCTAAACACTTGGCACAATATTTTCTCTGAGAGAAAGCATTTCCCCTTTCTTCCTCACCAATTTCTTCATCTTCTACCATTGATTTATCTAGATCAAATTTGAACCATTGCTTGCTCCCACATCATGAATTTCTTTTGAAAATCTATAAAAGCAACCTCTTGCTACAGGAAATAGGATCCCACTTTTATGCAATTTTACTCTACAAGAATCATATTCGAGCATACAACATTTGAGTAATTATCAATCTAGAATCATATAGCAATCATTTTAATATTCATAATCATGTATATCATGCCAGTTGCATCTTAGTTTACAATAGTTTTATCAATCATTTCATCACAACATATCATTTAGTTTATCATTCTCATTCTCTAGGTTGTCATTCAATCACAGTGTACACAATCTGAGAGCCACTTTAATTTAATAAATCCTTCGAGTTAGAGAGCAATGGAACAAATTTAGATATTTTATTATGCTTCGAATAGAATAAATCTATCATTTGAATTCTCTAATAGTGTTTCATTAATGTGTGTTGTTATTTATTTCACTTACACATATTTTCCAGACACAGAATCGGTGTTCCATATTTGAAAGCATATTTATTTGTTTTGGTATGTTGCAAGTTCTCTAAAAGTTGTTATAAAAGCAACTCACACAAGTCATAATCCTTCCCATTTACCACCATATCATGGGAAACATATATTGTAGTTGTAGATACTGACTTATCTCTATTTTAGAAATAGATTTTGAGACCAATCATCATAGATGCATACTTCACTACAGGATTGATGATTGGCTTAGTAGTTAATTTTCTTTTTTCAAATATGGCACTAGTTAGCTTCTTAACTACATAATTCTTTATAGACTTCAACATAGGTATGGGTCCGGTATCACATAATCTAGTGACAACCTTAATCGCATCTTTTGAAATCAATCAAGGCACATCAGTCCACATGCTTTTTTCATGCATTATGCTCAGGGAAATATTTACATACTTTGCATCCAAATCATTGCTAAAGTTAGGAACCAGCTCCAAATGTCTAGCTTCTTTCGCACTAGGTTTCCATATTCTGGCTTCACCAAAAAAGTATTCTCCATTTAGCTCATCTAACCACAAATCCTTGAGAACTTGGTGATTATATTCATCCAATTTGTAGTGTATATAGATTCTTGTATCTTCAATGGGAAAAACCTTAATCAGGATCATTGAAAATGCACCATTAGGATCATTTTCAAACACTTTCCATGAAAACCTCTTAAACTTTGGTCTAGGTCTTTTAGTAAACTCAACTATGATTGGTGTAGCCATTACCACCTTAATTATATCTTCAAATTATTGTAAAATTGCTTCAAATTTAAACCCACAAAGAATAGATAGCAGTAATTACCTTTTTCGCGCTTCAACAGGAACTAGGGTTTGAATCAATTCACTTCTGATCTCCTTCATCCACTCCTCAATTCATTCTACATTCTTTCAAAAGTGATTTAAAAATTGACTAGGGACTTTTATTTATACTCTATTGATCTACCCAAAATTTTCATTTAATTCTACAAATTCCCAAAAGATGATAAGCACTTATTTGAAACATAGTAAACCCTAAAAGTCTCTACAATATCTTAGATTTGTATATTTTCTACCAAAATATTTTCCAAAAGTTTACGCATACCATTCTTCACCATATATCTTCATATCATAGCTTGACACCTCATGAATCTAGGGGTTGTTATATTTTTGTCACTGCTCCCCCTAAGCCTATCATGGGCTTAGTTTTCAGAAGAAATATCTACACTAGATGTAGGTATAGATGTGTTTGATTAATCCTTATTCTCAGGTTCCTCTTTTTTCTTCTAGATATTCTCCATGATTTCCTTCTTCACTTTAGTAGGATCAAATTTCTTCATTGGATTATTCCTCTATTCCAGATTAGTCTTCCTTCTATTCTTTCTTCTACATAATCTTGAAATATGTCCAAGCTTGTTGTAATTATAGCACACAACATTTCTCATATCAAAATGATTTCTTTTCATTCTTGATCTACACTAGTTAGCCTTATGTCCAAATACATTGCATGTGTAATAGTAGCCATTGAAGGATTGAAACATTCTACTAGTATTGAATCTATTCATTATCTGACTTCTTTACTTAGTAGCTCTATGTCCAAATTTCTTGTAAGAAAAACATTGTTCAAAAAAGGATTCAACATTTTGATTCATTCTACTTCTACATTTTATAGCCTTATGTCCAAATTTATTGCATGAAAAACAAATACCATTGAAAGATGGGTACCTTTAAGCATTTGGTTATCTAATAGGAGGTCTTCCAATGTTGCTTATTTGATTCTTGATTTTTTTACCATTTCCTTAAGTCCACTTTTGACTATCAACCTTATTAGATGTCTAATTTTTCTTGAACTTTGTCCTTCTTCAAGTCCCAAACCACCTTTATCCTTAGAAGGTTTCTGAATTGCAATTAATTCATCAAGCATTATAGAACTTGTTTCGAATTTGTCCTCATGAGCTCTTGCTTTCTCTAGATCAGATCTTAGGGTAACCACCTCTTTTTCAAGCTTTGTAATTTCATCAATCTTGATTTGTATTTTAGTATTGAAATAATCCTCAATTCTCTTCTTTTCTTCCATTTGCACTTTTAGACCGATGATGTCTTCATTTTCCTTCTTCAATTGTTCATTAACCTCTCTATTTATTTCTTTGAACTTCTTGATTTTTCCTATCATATTTTTGATGCATTCATTTGCTTACCCTAGGACTTCCTTCAAAATTTTGTTCTCAATTTCAACTTTGTCAGGATCTTTAAGATAAACTTTAAGCTATTCTTTATCAAACATGTAGTCATCTTCTTCATATTCAATTGTAGAAATTTCTTCTAGAGGAATGGGATACTTTTTATTAGACATGTGTTCAACCTCCAAGATCTTCCTCAAGTTCTTAGGATTTTCAAAAGGAATGAAGCCCTGATACCAATTGTTGAGCACCTAGAATACTGAGAGGGGGGTGAATCAGTATTCTATTAAAACAATTAGTCATAATCTAGCTAGTTATCAAAACATGTTTAACTACAGCAATGAATGAGTACATGAAGAAAGTCACAACACAACATAACACATGAACACCAAGGTTTTTACATGGAAAACCCAAGGAGGTAAAAAACACAGTGAGGATTAACTCACAATATATTATAATTGGTTATAACATATTACAAAGCTCACTGCCAGGACTCACAGCCTAAAAATAGATATAAGACAAAAATGGCTACACAACCAAGGTGTGAACTAATGTAAGATGCACCTTCCTTGTGCTGAATTTAGTTCCAATGGAGTTCTTAAAAAAAACACTTCTCTGCTCAATAGTCGCACAACATACATAGAAACTTTTCCTATTTTGATTCCACACACAAATTCGCAAGTTCACACAAAACCATATTTTACACACCATGTATCACATCCATGTCTCATTACGCAACACAAGAATTTTTCAAATATATAAATTATTGCATCTACATACATCAATTAGGTCGGTCTAATTGGATGTAGCCCTATTTCAATTCAAAACACTTTGTCGACTTCATACATGAAAGAAAAATTCTTCACGCTAAAAAAAAAAGTGCAAAACTTTTAATTAAAGTTAGCATAGATCTAAAATAGATCCCTTTAACATATTTAATACATATTACTCTTCATAGCATAACTTCAAGCATTAGGTCAACTAGGGATTAGACTTAACCACAATCCAATCAACATCGATCGTCTGTGTAAGCATATAAGAAATTACCATCTGGAATATGTGTAGTACTAACACTTGTAAACTTTCTCCCAATATTGTAGAGAATGAAACCGAACATCAGAGGAATGAGGACCAGATAACTCTTATCATCTTGTACTATGTAAGCTAGAATATAGTTTTTTGAACTTCTATCATACATAACTTTCAGCTAGATTAACCAAAATTATTGAAACCTTAAACATGGATGTATTTAACTATCCCAAACAACATATTGTAACCACATAAGATGATATTAATATATGAGAAAATCTAGACCAAATTACTAGATCAAGATGACATAAAAACTATTATCAAATCAGGTAGAGTTGACAAAAAATGTTTTTGGCATCAATGACAACACAACAAAGGGTTTCTTCTTCATTCTTTCAACAATGTACCTCCATGGATTTCTCCTCATATTTGTTATATATTTCTTTTGATGTATCCTTAGGACTTTTCATCAAAATATCAGCAAAACCAACAAGATATTTTGTCACCTCATATCCTAATTCAGGAACCCATATAGCTCTTGGTTCCACTACCTCCATAATGAATTGATCTATTAATACAATGTCATTTTTGTATTTTTCAACTATTTTCCTTGTAATTATTTATCTCTCATGCATCCTCCTTTGAAATACTACAAAGAAATCAATAAGAGCCTCATCTTGTGATTTAACATCTCCAAGACTTCTCATTAAATATGCAATCTAGTGGGAAATTGGTCTTCCTTTCAACTAGGTTACACTTCTAGTTCTAGGAAACTCCTTCAAGAAATAAAACAACAAAAAAAAAACCTAAGTTCCATATTTAAATGAATACTTATTTTCCTTTTTTTCTTTAGGTTCTCCATCAATTGTTGCCTAAGAAAATTGCAAAGATCATAATCTACACCCTTTTCAACCATTTCATATGCCACATCAATTGTGGTGGTAGACACTGAGTTTTCCCTATTGGTAAAATAGATATTGTATGCAATAATAATTGCAACATACCTAATCGTAGAATTTTTTATAGTATTGATGGTTAGGGCACTCTTGTCATAAGTAGCACCAGTAAGTTCAATAACCACTTCGTTTTTAACAGATTTCAAAATAGGAACATATCTGATGCAACATAGACTGGTAAACCTATCTTATCACTTCCTTAGTTATGATACCAAGCATATCAGTCAAAAAAAATTGATAATGAATTCTGCTAAGTGCCATTCTAATCCAATTGTTCTCATAGGAAGTGTTCAAAAACCATTGCCATACATTTAGTTTCTTCAAAACTAGGTTTTTATATATTATTTTTAAGTTGAAATCATCTATAGTTAGCTCATTTTCTCATAATTATCCCAACTTATTGCGAGGATGTTCCTCCATTTTTCCATGAATATAGATTATGATATCTTCAATCGATAAAACCCCATACAGAACATGAGAAAATTCACCTAACAGGTCTTCTTCTATGAATTTCATAGGTTATTTCTTGAATTTAGGTTGTGGTTTCTCTATTATCTCAACAACCCTTGGTGTAGCCATTGAAAAATAGATTCAAACTACTTTTCAAACAAGGTTCTTCAAAAACTAGGGTAAACAAGATTTGTAAATATCTTTTTCTTCACTCACCCAACTAGGGATTCGATGCATTGAATCTTAATTCACCTTGAACACTTTGAATTATTTGCTCACTACTTTGCTCCTTCATGAATGCCTTTGTGAAATGAATTTTCCTTAGTGAAATCTCTTATAATCCTTTGATTTTCCCTAATTTTGCATTAAATTCACTTTAAGCAATAAATTTGGTAACCATTTATCTATATGCACAAACAACTTCTAAAGCTCCAAAAACTTCTGCATCATCATATTTTCTTCTGCAATCTTCACCAATAGATCAAGCATGTTGATCTCCATCATATATATTTGTGTTGAGGCATCAGTACCTTTTCTTTGTCCGAGGAAAAAATATTTCCATTAAAGTTCCCCCTAAGCCATAGCTCTTGACTTAGCTTCTAGAGGAAACATCTGCACAAGAGGATGGTATTGATTCTTCATTGACTTTTGTCTCTTCCTTCTTTCTCCAAATCTTTTCCATTTCCTTCTTTATTTCTACCAGATCAACCTTTTTAACCAGTTCATTCCTCTTTACCAGATTATCTTTCCTTCTATTTTTACTTCTACAAAACTTAGCAATACATCCAAGCCTATTGCAATTGTAACATGTGGCATTCTTCTAGATATTTTAACATAGACTAAAAATCTAGAATAAGATAATCTACAACTAGAATAAACGATGTTAATCCTAATCTAAATCAATATTAGTCTAAATCAAACAACAAAGAACAAATAAGTAAACATAATAAACTAAAAAAATTAATGGAAATCTCTCACCAAATATGCGTTCACTCCTTCGAATTATCTTGATTTCTCTTCTCCATCTTGTTGTTTTAGTATTCTTGCCCTCAGATTTCTGTGTTTGAATGCAAGCATAACTTCATCAAATGTCTAAGAAAAATATCGAAGATAAGTTTCTTCTCAAAAGTGTATGATTTTGGGAGGAGGAATAATGATAATGATAGGTTGTTTTATAGATTTTGGATTTTTGAATGATCTGCTCAGATTGAAAGAGAGATCGACAGACGAGATTGATGAATTCCATGTGATGTGAGCTCTGTCTCAAATAGAACGTGAGTTAGAACATGATTCAGAAAAGACTACAGGATAAAGACTAAGTTAGAACGTGAGTTAGAACATGATTCAAAAAAGACTACAGGATAAAGACTAATTTAGAACGTGAGTTAGAACACGAGTTCAAGATCTCAATCCTGAGTTAAGAATCTTCAAAAATAGAAATAATAGAATTTATATGTCAAAGACAAAGTTAGAACTTGAATAATAATGCATTCGAATGCAAACGAGAGTTAGAACTAGTTAATTGACTAGTTGTGACAGAGAGTCTTCTCCCAGAGATAAACAGGTGTTGAATCCGGAGATAACTGGAGAACTAAAAATAGATCTCGAGTCAAAAGGTGAGTGAATGATTAGTCAACTAATTGATAGAAGAAAGTGACATAAATAATTAATAAATATGAATTAAATGTTAATTTAATTCAACATTCGAAAATGAATTTAATTTAATTAAATAAATAAAGATAATTTATTTAATTTAACTATTGAAAAGGATAAATTGAATAATTAAATAATAAATATTTAATTAAGAAGGAGAAGTATGATAAAGGGGTAATTAAATTAGTTAGCGACATAATTAAATAAATATGATTTATTTAATTAATCAAGTTGAATTAATGAATTAATAAATTAATTAAAAAGGAGTATTTAATTAATAGAGGAAATATGTGTTAGAAAAGGTAATTAAATAATTAACATTATTTAATCATGACCACATACTATAGAAAATTATGTCGAATGTGTACTTGAAGGCCTAGACCAATTTTCGGTGTCTACAGTTTCCCCTCTTTGATACAATGTTGTTACGACATTGTGTCAAAGAAAATATGCCCCGATCGTGCCCCAACATGAAACATGTTAAGGTATGCTCCCTCGAGAAAATTGACAATTTAAAAAAAAATTCAAAAAAATAAAAAAATGTTCTTGATAAGTCAATTTGATAGTTAGAAATGCTATGGAGTTGATGAAATTAAATTTGGAGATGATACAGATGTGTACGGGTCATTTGAAGTTGAAAGGTTAAGTGGCCAATAGAGAAGATCTGAAGAAATGCCACCCAAACCCTAGCTATAAATAGGAATTAGGTTGAAAACGAATTCATTTGCACCCAGAGGAGTTTGGAAAACTGAAGATTTGCTCTGACTAGCGAACGAAAATGGCACCCATTCCCTATGCTGCGCATCGAGGATATCAGATCCAAACCTTCAGGTGGCCAGTCAACGCAGGACCACCGGTATGTACCCGAGAATGAACTCTTGAAAGTTATTTTTTCACGTATTTCTAGGTCTTGAAAAGTTAATTAGCATATGCGGTCCTTCGTGAATGACGCATATGCCGTCGTATTTGCCACATTTGACTGCGAAACGATGCATGCGCTAAATCACATCTAGGCTATATTAGGCATTTTAGGGAATAAACACATTTGAAATATAATGCACCACATATTTATTTATGCAACATATCTACATTAGTATTAGATGCATGTGGGGTAGTGAACCGCATGCATTAGTGAAATGCATATGTAGTAGGTAGATAGGCTATAGAAAATGCATGACATTTGGTTTATTTCACCGCATCTGGTTTAGGTAGAAATGGGTGTGGAAAATATGCGATGCAAATGAGGTGTTGTGCAATGAATTTGTAACAATGCACCGCATTTGTGAAAGTGAGCCACATTTGGCTAGTAAAATTTTCTGAAAATCTTTCTAAGAAAAACTTGAAAATTCTTGACATCGTGGTTTAAATGCAGGTTGTATTAGATCCTATATATATGTAGTAGACACATCCTGACACATTTTATTTGAGAGATTGTCTAACTAGTGCAGAGATACGACTTCTATGGAGAATTGGTCTATGTCACTATCTTTCGATGCCCACCATTCAGGCGAACAGGGGGATGCTTATGACATTGTGTGAGCGATGGCACTCTGAGACATCTTCATTTCATTTGTTGACTAGGGAGGTGACTATCACATTGAAGGATGTGTACAAGATACTGAGACTGTTGATTAGAGGAGAGTGGGTGATGTACGATACCCAACGCGGATTGACCGATCTAGCGAGATTTTATCAGGTGGACGTTATCAGTAGGATCAACATCAAGCATTATGAGATCAGATGGTTGGTGTTGGTGGATAGATACAATAGGATTGATTGCATATTGTGTACACTGATAGGGGGGATAGTTTTACCAGATCGACGGGGTCATGGTTTTCCGGTTGGATGAGGTGAGATGTTGGTTGGTATGCTGGAGAGAGAGACTATGTATGCTTGGGGTCCATGTCTATTAGGGATGTTATATTTTCACTTACACGATATTGCATACACACAATCACTAAGTTGTGGGACCACTCTGTTGATGGTGTGGTCTTGGGAGAGGATAGTTGTGTTTCATCCTCCGATTACTATAGAGTGATGGGAGAGATCCCCGTATGTGTTCCAGTACATGGGACACATCACTCAGAGCCATGTGGGAGATACTGGATATTGGAGACATGCACTTGACATTCTAGATCAGTTCATGTGGAGACCATACATGGATTGTGAGGAGTGGTCAGATGAGGAGAGACATTTGGTGTTTTTCATATAGACACAGCACCTAATTGGGAGGATTGTTTCTAGTGTGCACATCATAGAGCAACACTTGCTAGATAGAGTGTTGAGATAGTTCGGCGAGGTTCAGGATGAGCCTCAGAGTAGAGTAGAGTTTTCTCATTCATCTAGAGAGGCTCCATATTCAAGGCCCATGATTCTAGTAGCTACGGTAGAGATACAAGCTTTACAATTAGTATAGTGGGGATGGAGAGATGGAGCAGCAGACCCAAGGACTACAGTTGTGTATGACGCATGGTGGGTAGAGCATCCTACATAGATCTAGATCAGCTAGGACCAGTGGAGAGACGAGGCACAAGACCGAGAGGACGATAGAGAGGTGGAGGTGCCAAAGTTGGTAGAGTTGGAGGGAGAGTGATGATGGCAGAGGTGGTAGGCAAGGATGAAGAGGATGGAGAGGGGGTCAGGTAGGTGGAATTTCACCTATCTGAGAGGCAGCGATAGAGGATGTACCAATGTTGGACATCAGAGGTGGAGTTGATGTATAGGGCAGAGATGAGCATGTTGTCGAGGAGGCAGTTGTAGAGGAGCGAGCCGATGTGGATATTGGAGGAGAGGATGTTGCAAAGGATGTGGACATGGATATGGATAGAGACCCTCTAGGTATTTCGACAAGATATGGGGAGGATGATGTTGAGGAGGAGGAACTTGGAGGATCAAGAGAGAGAGCTCAGGGATTGGATTGTGGAGGGGAGATAGGAGGATGACGCTCCTAGGGATCATGATAGGGAGGCTTTGGAGGAGAGACTCAGACTAATGACAATAGATTTTGATCCCATGAGGATAGAGAGAGATAGTTCCTATGCAGAGAGAGATGGTGCCCATGCAGAGAGAGACAATGCTTGTACAGAGAGAGATAGTGCAATCATGGAGAGGGATCAGGCCATATCCCAATGATAGGAGATAGAGTAGTAGTTCACAGAGGTTAGATGCCTTTGTAGTGGGTCTGCATCTAATGGTATGGTATGGGAGTTAGTCAGATCAGTTGAGAGAGCTACCTATTATAGGGATTTATATGAGGCAGTGGTGCCAGCAGAGAGATGAGTTGCTAGATTTTCAGAGGTTCACAGTCAGAGATCACAAGGCAGGAGTCACACCAGGACATAGAGTACAGAGGGTGTGGTAGGAACACCAAGGGAAGGTCTGTATGAGAGGCCTTCCACCTCACAGAGAGAACCTTCAAGGCTTTTCCCACCACCTTCACCATGTGACAGTAGTGGAAGTGGGACACAATGATATGGTTACATATTTAGACATTTTTATTTTGATTAGAGAACCTGTGAGCTTGTGTTTTATTTATGGATACACTCTGATATTGTACTATGACACACTATTTTGAGCGATATATATATGATTTTGGTGGCTTCTATATGATTTGCAGTTCTATTTTATGGATGATGCATTATTTCTACATGATTATGTTTCCTAGATGATGTATGTACATGTGTTATGAATGAATGTTTCTACATGTTATGAGTTATGCATTTTATGATGTTATGGATGTCTTATTTTACTTATGATAATGGATGCAATGTTCTATATGATGTTTATTTCTATGTGATGGTGATATGTATATGCAATTTTTACATTATGTATCTGATGATGATGAAATGCCTATTATGTCATGATTTCGAATGTATGCAATGAGGATGCTAATGTTACTATCTATATGTTTGAATTGCAATGCAACCATGTGAAATGTTATAGAATGTATGCATATGCATATTATCTAATGTTTTGTTGTTGTGTCACAAGACTTTATCATTATGTCAAAGAATAGAAATGTTAGCACGAATGAATTCAGAATGTTAGTAAGAAATAACGAAGGTTGATTGATTGAGAAAAACATTTAATCTTTGATATATTGCCAAATATGCTATGCTTTCTTGTTATCATCATTGGGCGGGACATGACACAAATGGATAGTACACACTATGATATGAGATAGACCATAGTGTACAAAGTCATCCATATGTGAAGAATAGACAGTCACAGACAAGGATTGTCTTAACTCATACTAAGGACAAAATTTCCCTAGTCGTTTTGTCTTAACAAACCACAAACATCAAAAAAATAAAAGACGGGTCATGAGACATCATTGCTCCTCTAAATCCTTGATAGGAAATCCTTGAGGAAACTACTTACATGACTAAAAAACAGATGTTTAAAAATATAGTTGATAGACAACAGTCAAAGAAAAAGAGTCTTGAGACATCCTTGCTTCTCTAAATCCTTCAAGGAACATCCTTGAGAAAGCTAGTAACTGGACTTAATTCACAAATCGATAGAACGATAAGACAAAATAAGATATAAAGTCATAAAGCCAAATAAAATTACTCACCAAAACTTGATCTTATAGGATTGTTTGATGTTTGATGTTTGACATAGCGTAATGTGAGTGATGACACATACCGCAATAAGATGTTGAGTCTGGTTTCGACTTGGTGACTATTTGTATAAGGCATGACAAAGGGTGGTTTCAGAAAGACACGTGCCGTATAAGACGTTGGAGCCTGATGACGTTGATGCGACAAGCTACATGAGACTATGACAATTTGACAATGCCTGTTGACAAGAAAGACATATCTTGCTAAGACATAGGTTGATCACTTCGACAATGTGTTTGATATTGACTTGACAACAGTTTGAGATGTTTTTCCTTGTTGATGCATGACTTGTTTTAATTCCTTGACTAATAAAAAGTGTGTGTGTGTAATTGACAGTGTATGACTTGAGATGATACCTTAAAATACTAACCCAAGCTGGTGATATGCAATGTGTGCGATAGTGAATGTGAATAAACTCTATTGGACTGACCTAGTGTGGTCTCGAGAGCTCATCAATTGATTAGCCTTGCCTACATTGTACATGCAAAGACCTCGTAGTTCGACATGACCAATGACTTTGAATGTACAAAGAGTCATGATTTAAATGTGCCAGATTCATGAGAAACCCTAGACTGATAGACCTAATGCCTCAGGGGCACATCGATTGATGGCCTTGCTTATGTCCCAGTCGTAGAGGCAACGTAGTTTGACTATGACTGATTGAACATGACTGACTTGACTCTGTTTTTGGTATTTTCTGACATGTTTTGATTTTTTTTGTGTTTTTGAAGTTTTCTAATGTTTTTGAAAATTTTCAGGACATTTTTTATGGTGTCACATTATGTACAAGGTGTCAAGGCACAAAACAAGGATTTACCCCCAGTCAGGAATAAGACTTGCGAGATGGAGTGGGGAATGTGACGAAATGGACGTTAGATGTCAATCCTTCCAAGCAATGGATAAGAAAACCATTTATTAGGAGTGATGGTGAAAAGGTCTAATTGGAATGATGGTAGACGAAAGAGCAAGCTTGACTACACATGGCGCCTATTTGCCAGGTTTTTACCATGGTACTTATCCATAGTGCCACCGAAGCAGTTTTCATTATTGGACGAATTTATTTCTCTTTACTTTTTTGTTGATTTTCTAATAATATTTTTGGTGTTACAAAGACACCTATTTGCCAGGTTTTCATCAAGGTAACTATTTTTTTTGTATTTCTAGATTAAACCACGGATTCTCAGAAGCTAAGCATAGAACCTCTTTAGATGTAGGTTGTTGATAAGTGACAAAAGTGGCTCTCCTTCGGGAGTAGAGAGTTGGTACACTTCTGATCCAGAAGATTTTGTGACTATATAGGGCCCTAACTAGTTAGGTTCAAACTTACCTAGTTTTTTTCGTTCAGCTTGATTCTTAGGATTCTCCATTAAAACCAGGTCACCAATGTCAAAGTGTCTGTTAAGAACTTTCCTATTATAGCTTCGATGAAGATGATTCTGATATGCTTGCAAATGGTCTAGTGCTTTTTGTCTTCTTTCATCTAGTAATTCTAGCTCTTGTAACCTAGATACACGGTATTCATCATCATCAATGTGACCCTTCAAGGATACCCTCAGGGAAGTTATTTCAACCTCAATAGTTAAGATAGCTTTAGATCCAAATACTAGGGAATATAGAGTGGTGCCAGTGGGAGTACAGATGCTTGTGCGGTGAGCCCATAAGGTACGATTCAACTGTAGGTGCCAGTCATGACCAACATCATTGATAGTCTTCTTCAGGATTCTAACAATGGTTATTAGATGCCTTGGCTTGGCCATTACCTTGTGGGTAATATGGGGTGGAAAAATGATGTTTGATATGGAACTCTTCACATAAATGGTGTACTTCTTGGTTCTTGAATGGGCGGCCATTGTCTATGATTATGGATTGGGGTACACCATACCAACAAATAATATAGTTTTGGATAAACTTAGATATTTGCATGCTAGTGATGTAAGTCATGGGAATAGCTTCAATCCATTTGGTGAAGTATTCGCCATTTGGTGAAGTATTCGGTGGCAGTTATGATGAATTTATGGCCATTGGATGATGGAGGGTGTATCTCACCTATGAGGTCCAGTCCCCATTGGGAAAAGGGCCATGGTGATATAATCGGATGAAGCTCCTATGTTGGTGCTCTTATCAAATCTCCATGTATCTAACATTGTCTACATTTCTTTACAAAGATATACGAGTCTTTCTCCATTGTAGGCCAATAATAACCTAGTCTCATAATATTATGGGCTAAAGTAGGACCACTCGAATTAGATCCACATATACCCTCGTCGAGCTCTCGCAAAGTTGTTTGTGCTTCCTCAGCATCGAGACATCTCATTAGGACATTATCTAAGGTATGTCTATATAGGGTTTCTTCGATGATGGTGTACTTAGCTGACTTTCAGATGAAGGTTCAGCATTGGTTATTGGACAAGTCTAGAGGTAAGGTTTGGTCAGTTACATAGTCGAATATTTCTTTATACCAAGGGGACGTATGACCAAAAATAGTACACACCATCGCAGTATCAAGGACATCATAGGTAGGGACCAACAACTGTTCAACCAGAAACTCAAACTTAGGCACGTTACTCAGAATATCCAACAAGGAACCCATGGTTGCCATAGCATTTGTAGCCCTATTCTAAACACGTGGTATTTTTTGAAAGGTAATTTAATTGAAGTACTGCTTGAAACTATCAGCCATACACTTGTAAGGGGCAAGCTTCTCATCCTTAGTCTTTTAATCATCATTTACTTGTCAGATTACTAGTTGAGAATCACCAAAAACATGTAGACTCTTAATCTTCCACAGAGCTACCATTTTTAATCCTATCACTAAGGCTTCATACTCTGCTATGTTTTTGGTACAAGGGAAAGCAATCCTAAATGATTTAGGAATGGTATCGCCTTGAGTTGTAACAAATAGGATACCTACTCCTAAACCACAATTTTTATGTGACCCGTCAAAGTATAGTTTCCAATCGGTTTTAATGTCAATGTTGAAGAGAAATTCATTAGGAAAATCTGCCACTAAAGGATGGTCTGCCTTCATAGGTGCATCAACTAACTGATATCCAATCACCTACCCTTTTATAGCCTTCCTCTCGACATATTGGATGTCATACTCGCTAATTATCATAGCCCATTTAGCCAATCGACCTGTTAATGATGCCTTACTAAGGAGGTATTTGAGGGGATCAATCTTTGCAACCAACATTGTTTGGCGATTGAGCATATAGTGCTAAAGTTTTTGGGTAGCAAAGACTACCACAATACAGGCATGTTCTATGTTGTTGTAATTCAATTCATATCCCACTAAGGTACGATTGATGTAATAGACTTCTCTTTCATGACCTTGATCATCGTTTTGTGCGAGAAGAGCCCCTAATACTGACTGAGTTGCTAAAATGTATAGTATTGATGGTTTTCCATCTGTAGATGGCATTAAGACTAGTGGAGTGAGAAAATAGTCCTTGATTTGTTGGAATGCATCCTGACATTTATGTGTCCACACAAAAGGTACTCCTTTCGTGAGTAGATGTTGAAATGGGTGTATTTTATCTGCCAGCTGTACAATGAAATGCCTAATAGACTGTAATCTTCCCTATAGTGTTATGAGTTGACCAATGCTGACTGGAGGAAGAATTTCTATGATAGCTCTTACCTTCTCTGGATCTACTTCAATTCCTCTTCGGGAAATGATATACCCTAACAGTTTCCCTGATTTCACTCCAAAGACAAACTTCTTTGGATTTAGTCTGACGTTGTAATTCTCTAGCCTCTGGAATATCTTATCTAGAACCTTCAAATGATCTTCCCTTGTTTCTGATTTAGCTATAATTTCATCTACATAATATTCCATGAGAGTATGTACAAAGTCATGGAAAATCATAGTCATTTCCCATTCATAGGTAGCTCCTTCATTCTTAAGGCCAAAAGGCATAACATTCCAATAGTATGTGCCCCATGGACACATGAAAGCTATCTTGTGTTGGTCTTCAACTACTATTTTGATTTGGTTATATCTAGAGAAACCATCCATGGGGGATAGCATCTCTTATCCTGTTGTAAGATCTACTATCATGTCTATATTCGGCAAAGGGAAGTCATCCTTAGGACATGCCTTATTGATGTCTCTAAAGTATGTGCAAATGCAAATGCCCCCAGTTGGTTTACTCACTGGAACAAGATTTGATATCCACTCTGCATAATCTATCATCCTTATGAATCCTACATCCAAGAGTTTCTTAAGTTCTGCCTTGACCAATAGAGCGATTTGCGGATGCATTTTCCTTAACTTTTGTTTGACTGGCTTAATACCTGGTTGTAGTGGTAAATCATGCAATATTAAGTCTAGATCTAGCCCAAGCATGTCAGCATATGACCATGCAAATTTTATCTATCTCTTTTTGAAGAACTCCTTAAACTCAGGTTTTTCTATCTCTGTTAAGGAAGCTGCAAAATATACCATCTGAGGATTCTCTTATGTACCTATATTGACTTCAATAGACTCTTCTACTAGCATTGGTGACTTTTCCTGTTCAAGGGGGAGAATATTTAAACCTCTATCCTTGGGTGCCTCTGAGAGGTTTTTTCCCTCGGATATGTCCTTTATTTTGACTATTTCTTCATCCAAAGGTGCCTTTCGGTTTTCACCTAGAGACTCATCATTTTTATTTTCATTGTCTTTTTTCTTTTTATTCTCATTTTTGCAACTAGAGGTGTAAATAGACTCCCGAAAATATGCTTTATCGTCCAAGTCTATGGTAAAACCTGCTTTATGGTCCCCTCTTGGTATGCCTTCTCTAAGTCCCATGAACTCAACAATTGCTTCGTTATTCTCGAATGTGTCTATGATGGGTGTACCTTGTTGATCCTAGTCAATAAGTTTGAGATATATAAGGGGATTTTCATCATCAAAGTTTTTAAAGGTAGTCACTGACAAGGTGAATATAGAATGGTTGACATGATCACAAAATTTTTGGACTAGCTCCTTTTTGTTCTTTTTCCTATGGGTAGGTATACTCTATCGTGGGACTATAGTAAGGGTTGAATCATTAGAAGATGGTTTGTCAGGTGCCCAAGATGCATGATCAAGGGTTTCCCAATAATGTTTATTTTTCCATTCTTCTTTGGACAAGTGTTTCCTATGACGGAGACTATATGGTTTTGGTACAGGTTTGATCTTTAGGTCCAATTCTCCAAATAGAGCATCTATGTTCATGGTACTGGTAGAGGAAAGGGAATCCCATTCACAATCGCTTGAGTCAGGGGATTCATCATAAACTAGGGGTTTGTCATAAACTAGGGGAAGTGGTTCATGAGATATCTCGATGTCTGCGCAAGCACTCACTTCCTCTTGAAATGGTGGCGAAGTACTAGGAAACCCAATTCTAAGCAGTTGAAACCCTAGCCCTAGGTATTTCGGTCGTGGTGAGACAGTGACCAGTTCTGTCCTTCCATTTTGATGTAGTCCTAACCCACTATGCCTATCATAGCCTTTGTTTTGCATTATCTTAAAGCCTTTTCCATATTGTTCCTTAGCTATTTGAATAGACAACGAGGGGTATTCATTGTCTTCTCGATACAACGAAGAGTTAATATCACCTTGATCCACAATTTCTTCACTTAACTCTCCCCATTTCGTCAATGTCATTGTAGGGGGAACATGAAATGTGACTACTGATTGTCTTCTATCTACCATGGGTAAGCCATATGCCTTAGGTGGAACCAATTGACTGACACAATATGATGCCTTTATGTAATATTCTCCATAGCCCTTGTCTTGGATCTCGACCTTAGGAGTGGATGATGGTGGTTTGAATGAAATGGACTTTGTAAGATGTGATGGGTCAATGTATAGGGATAAATTGGATGATGAAGCTTCTTGGTTAACTAGTACTTGTTGTTGTTGAATTTCCCTTAGGCTCATACAATATTGAAAAGAATATGGATCACCATCAATCGTAATCTTGGTGCCATTATACGGGAACTTAATACATTGGTGATATGTTGAAGGGGCAACTTTCATTGTGTGTATCCAAGGTCTACCTAACAACAAGTTGTACGGAAGGGTGAGATCCAAGACTTGGAAGCTGGTGTTCATGATTGTTGGGCCAATTCTAATAGGGAGTGTGACAACTCCTTTGGATGATCTTTCTTCATCATCGTAAGCATTGATGACTATACTCTTAGAGGTGTCTACATAGTATTCTGATAATCCTAATTCCTTAACCAATTTTAGGGTACACAGGTTCAAAATTGCTCCTCCATCTACCAAGACTTGTTTGACTTTGGTTTGATGGACTAAGAATTCAAGATGTAAGGGGTCATTATGATCATAATTTTCAGTTGAGTAATATTTTTGGGAAAATTTGGCATGATGCGAGTTGGTTAAATATCCCACCATTTCTTCGAAATGATTGACATCTAAGTCTGTAGGAATAGTCGTGTTCTGTAAAGCTTTGTCAAGAATGGCTCGATGCTCAGGTGATAAAGTCAACAACTCCAAGATGGATATATGTGCAGGGGTTTTTCTTAGTTGATCAAGGAGATTGTACTTAGACTTGGAAGATTGTGTAGGTGACTCAGAAGAAGAAGGTCCTAGAATAGTTATCTTAGTTCTGCATGTGTTTACATTACATTCCGAATGCTTCTTAATGATGATGGTATTGACGTTTTCATTTGTAGCTTGGAGGTGATTAATGATTGTTCCTTTACCATAGTCATACTTGGTATTGGTATAATTGTCTGATGGATTATTCTTGGTTCCTGAATTGGAGGCTTTTCCTTTCGTGTGGTCATGTAATGGGTCCACGAAGACTTGATGATCACTGTTCTTGGTATTTTTCTGCCCACCGACCTCTATTGTTCCATTTTCAACAAAGTCTTGTATAATATTCTTTAGTTGGTGACATTGTTGTAGGTTGTGCCCTTTCGTTCGATGATAGTCACAAAAAGCATTATCATCCCACCATGAAGGTTTGAACTATCTAGGATCATACTCTCTTGGTTCCAAATGTTTGGTGAGATTATGTTTTATCAACTCTTTGAAAATTGTCTCGATTGGTTGTCCTAAAGGAGTAAATTCATGTGTCGGAAATCTTCTTTGAGGTTGTTGCTGTGAATTTTGGATATAATTGGCTGTTTGATCTGGACTATTCATCATGTCTTGATTGGAGTTGTAACCTCTAAGTGTGATAACTAGTCCCCTATGTATGTTTTTAGCATCAACAATGCCATCATTTGTAACATTTTTGTTTCTAGACCATAATTTGTTTCTATCGTTTGGTGCATTCTGATGTTGGACAACCGGATTTATGCTTGGTACCTTAATTTCTCCTTTGTCTATAAGGCCTTTTACAAGGATGATTCCCTTTTTTACCAAGTCTAGGAATGAAGTACAACAATTTACCCTTAAGTCACTTCGTAGTTTTGGGTTGATGTTTTCTAAGAATATCATGACCTTTTGCTTTTCTGGTATTTCAACTAGACATCTGCTAGCTAGACTTCTCCATCTTTGGAAGAAGGTGGTAAAAGTTTCATCGTCTTCTTGTGTTGTGTGGGAAAAGGTTCCTATTGTTACTTCATTGTCTATGTTAAAGGAAAAATGTTTGACAAACTTCTCAGCTAATTCACCCCAGGATTGTATGCGATACGGTAATTTAGAAAACCATTCCAGTCCTATCTCGATAAGCGTTTGTGGAAATAGTCTCATCAAGTATGTGGGGTCATATGATATGTCCATGCATGCCATTGAGAATTCTCTAATGTGATCCAAAGGATTCTTCCTCCCATTACACTAAGACAAAATTGGTATAATGTATCCATGGGGAAAGGTGCCATATAAAGTGCTTTGTCAAATGGACATGGACATAGATCCTGCACTGAGATAGTTCATTTTCCTGACATAGACATGTTGTCCATTTGTTGTTGAAGAGTTTTCATTTGGTTCTGGAGAACATCTACTTGCATCAAGGACATGTTTGCGTTGTTTGGATCAATGTATGTGTTCTGATATGCCATGTTCTATGATGGGTTGTGATTTGGTGAGGGAATATATCTTGTTAGAATGTTCTAATTTGGTATAGGAATATTTCTTGTCTGAATTTTTTTATTTGGTATAGGAATATTTCCTATCTGAATGTTTTGATTTGGTATAGGAATATTTCTTGTCTGAATGGTCTGATTTGGTATAGGAATATTGCCTATCTGAATGTTCTGATTTGGTATAGGAATATTCCTGCCAACTTTGGATCTCTTACCAGTCGTGTTGGTGCCAAAGGGGTTGGAGGAAGTTTCCCCCATAGTAAATTGTAAACCTTGTGTTATGTTGAAAGGGTTTGTGTTTACAATTGATGATGTTTGAGTTGGTATGCCAATTGGAATTGTTGCGGTAATTTGGGGAATAGAAACACTTGACATCACAGTTTGCGTTGGTTGAGTAGACTGTGTTTTCAAAGAATGAATATCAAATCCTTGTAGTAGTGTGGCACCTTCTACTAGAAACTTTGCTAGGTAGCATTGGGGATCATTTTCCAAACACTCATCCATAAGGATGCAAACTCGGGATCTTGTACTACAGTGTATATGTCTTCTATATAAATTTGTCCATGCGTGTCTCTAGTGACGTGTTTTTCCAGCAAAGGTTTGTGTGGTCTTTCACTTCCCGATGGTTGATTTCTGAATGGATTAATGAATTCATTGGGGTCTGACATTGCTTTATGTTTCTTTTGAGACCTTGTTTCGACCATGAAAATTTGCTCAAAAAGAGGTAATGCAGACTACGTCTAAAATTTGATATGTCCTATGTCTATGTTTTTTTGGATTTTTTGAAAATAAATGATAGTGGTAAAATTATTTCTAAAGAGACGTATACTAAGATGATGTATGATAGGACGAAAAATATGCAAAATCTTGAGTAGACTATGATGATAAATGAGTCTAAGATGGGTATAACCTACCACCTATGGAATAAATGCATGTAATGATTTGTATTTGACCAAGGAACCTGATTGTAGGACAAGGATAGTTGACAAGGTGAATTTTCCAAACTAGACTGTTGAGCTGAAAAGATCCACTAAATGGGACTAAAGTGACTAGGTTCAATGATTGTTACAAACCGGAGCATGAACGTTTCCAATGACAAGGAAAGTTACCTATTTTGTGAGATGCAATTTCCTAGGAAGTATCTATATGCTTGCAACTTAGGATGGCTATGACTAAGATGTTGATTGTGACTAAGATGTATTGAAACTTAATGATGCAAGGTTTTGAGCAAAAATTTTCCATTTTCTATCCAAGGTTGATCTTAAGAACTAGAAGCAAATGGTGAAAGTGATGTTTCAAACTTAGTTTGCAGTTTTCAAAGTTTTCTGTTGACAGTCAAATGCGGTTCGCCTAATAGTTGTGGTTCAAATTTTGACAGATGCGGCTTACAATTGTGCATGTGGTGTTTTGACTAAAACCTCATTTTGGACACTGATAGAGTTCAGACTTTTTGATAGATGCAGTTTATTTTATGACAGACGCGGTTTTGAAATACGCATGCAATTTTTCTTACAGATGTGGTTTTGTTTATGACAAATGCAGTTTTGCAATATGCATACAGTTTTAAATATGGACTCTGTAAACCTAAATTTTCTGACAGACACTTGCGGCTTGAAAATTGACAGATGCGGCTTGCATGTACACATGCGACTCAAATTTTGATAGTTATGGCTCGTAATATCCAAACTATGAAAAATGAATTTTCTAACAGACACATGCAGCTTTTCCCCTAAAAAATGTGACTCACTAAGACAGATGGGGCGTTAAAACTGACAATTGTGACTCACATTTTGACAGTTGAAATTTTCCCAAAAGTTGTTTTGACTGACTTCGTTTGTTAATCAATATTTTTGATGAATACAACAAAAAACAAACACAACAATCAATGTATTTTCAGTCTTTGATGATGGAACTATTAAGATCTGAAAACATTTACAACCTAGGCTTTTTGGATAGTACTTGCTGAGTTCTTAATTGGATTTCTCTAGCTACGCATATTTATGGCGGATTATTAGTAGCTTGCCCCACTGGCTCCCCTCCATGACACTCACTTATACGGGGCAGCCAAGCTACTGTACCCATGAAACTCCCATGGCATACATCTCATCTCCACACATAAACCGTAAGAATGTAAGATGGCTTCATAGGGCCGACCCTACTGCGCCAACAAGTAGGTAGGATTTTGGTAAATCTACAACAAAGTGTTTAATAAGGGAATTTCATTCGTGGGGAACTATCCAACTTCGGCGAGAGTCCATTTTTGTCCATCTCATTGGAATAGTGAGCATGATTTCTGGTATTTCTCCAAAAATTCATTTTTATATACCAGGTGGAAGTCGCTTGGCTTTAGTGTGTTACCAGTATGAGTCGTCTTCAGGTGAGTACTTTTTTCCACCAAAACAAGCCCAAATTCTAGAGTTAGTAACCGTTTATCTTACACCCAAGATCGCATGACTGCGCAAGGGGAGAGGATACTCTGATATACCAAATTGTAAGGGTGAAAAATACGTGCTTTCACACCAATCAAAGAAAACACTGATTCTTTTTATTCCAAATGATAGTTTTCTATCTACCAAACATAAAGCTTGCTAAATAAATAAAGACAAAGGCATTAGGTCCTAGATCCAAATTAATTAGTAGTTTGTGTTTTCAGTGTCTTCGACTTTCGTCCTGCAGAAAACATTGGTTTGTGTTTTTATGGACTTCTATGCTTCATCTTGCAAACACTAAGTTAATCCACCTTAACACAACTGTAACCAAACATTAGCGAAAATAAAAATAACCTTAACATTGAAAATGAAAATATGAATGTACAGAAATGACTTTAGAAAAATGAAATTTGATTACCAGGGAAATGCGGCATTTTGAGTCATAGATGCGGCTCGATGTTGATAGGCGGATGCAGTTTGGGATTTTGTTAACACACGGATGCAGTTCAGAGTTTCACGGATGCGGTGCGGACTGACAGATGTGTCGCTATTTTTAGCAGATGTGGCTCATGGATACATATGTGTTGGTGTGTTGAACAAATGTGGTGCACTGTACAATAACCTACAAAAAAATGAAAAATGAAAAAACGGAAAGACGAAAAGATGTGTGAATTTTGAACCGTGTTCACGTCAGGTTCACCAAATGTAACATAGACTAAAAATTTGGAATAAGATAAACTGCAACTAGAATAAATGATGTTAATCCTAATCTAAATCAATATTAATCTATATCAAACAACAAAGAACAAATAAGTAAACATAATAAACTAAACAAATTAATGTAAAGCTCTCACCGAATATGTGTTCACTCCTTTGAATTATCTTGATTGCTCTTCTCCATCTTGTTGTTTCAGTATTCTTGCCCTCAGATTTCTGTGTTTGAATGCAAGCATAAATTCATCGAATTTCTAAGCAAAATATTGAAGATAAGTTTCTTCTCAAAAGTGTATGATTTCAGGAGGAGGAATAATGATAATGACAGGCCATTTTATAGATTTTGGGTTTTCGAATGATCGACTCAGATTGAAAGAGAGATTGACAGACAAGATTGATGAATTCCATGTGATGTGAGTTCTATCTCAAATAGAACATGAAATAGAACATGAGTCGGAAAAGACTAAGTTAGAACGTGAGTTAGAACACGAGTTCAAGATCTTAATCTTGAGTTAAGAATCTTCGAAAATAGAAGAAATAGACTTTGTATGTCAAAGACAAAGCTAGAACTCAAAGAATAATGCATTCAAATGCAAACATGAGTTAGAACTAGTTAATTGACTAGTTGTGACGGAGAGTCTTCTCGTAGAGATAAATAGGTGTTGAATCCAGAGATAACTGGAGAACTAAAAATAGATCTCGAGTCAGAAGGTGAGTGAATGATTAGTCAACTGATTGATAGAAGAATGTGACATAAATAATTAATAAATATGAATTAAATGTTAATTTAATTCAACATTCGAAAATGAATTTAATTTAATTAAATAAATAAAGATAATTTATTTAATTTAACTATTGAAAAGGATAAATTGAATAATTAAATAATAAATATTTAATTAAGAAGGAGAAGTATGATAAAGGGGTAATTAAATAATAAATCATTTAATTGATAGATAAAGGGGGTTTAATTAAATAATACATATTTAATTAAATTAGTTAGCGACATAATTAAATAAATATGATTTATTTAATTAATCAAGTTGAATTAATGAATTAATTAAAAAGGGGTATTTAATTAATAGAGGAAATATGTGTTAGAAAAGGTAATTAAATAATTAACATTATTTAATCATGACCACAGACTATAGAAAATTATGTCGAATGTGTACTCGTAGGCCTAGACCAATTTTCGGTGTCTACAAATATTATTCCTTTCATTCATTCTAGATTTGCATTGATTAGCTTTATTCCCAAATCCATAGAATGTATAACAATATCCTTTGAAAGATTGAATCATTTTACCATTGTTATATTCATTCATCATTTGACTTCTACATTCACTAGCTCTATGACCAAATTTCTTACATGTAAAACATTCACCAGAAAAGGATGGATTATTTTGATTCATTCTGTTTCTACATTCTATTGCCTTATATCCAAATTTATTGCACTAATAACAAGAACCATTAAAATATGGGTATCTTTGTGCATTTGGTTGTCTAACTAGTGGTATTCTTTGATTCTGAATCTACTTTCTATTGTTCTTGTCTTCAATCTTCTTTTCAGTATTAGATGTTTGATCTGATTTTCAACTTCCTCCTATCTCAAATCATAATCCACCTTTATTTTTAGAGCTTTTTTTATTTGCAATCATCTCATCAAGCTTTGTATCACTCATCTTGAATTTTTCTCCATGACTCCTTGCTTTCTCAAGATCTGTTCTTAGATTCACAACTTTTTGTTCAAGTCTTGTACATTCCTCAATTCTTTTCTTTTCTTCAACTTGTACTTTTAGACCAGTGATGGATTCATTTGCTTGCTTTAATTGCTCACTGAATTCCTTATGCCTCTCCTTGAACTTCTTGATTTTCTCTCTCAATTTTCTGATGCTTTCATTTGCTTATTTGATATTTTGTTTTAGATCTTTGTTTTCATCTTCATTATTTTCAAGATCTTCAAGGGAAACTTTGAGTTCTCCATCTTTTTCAAGCATGAAATATTCTTCTGTAATTCCAATAGTAGGGATCTCTTTTGGAGGAGTAGGAAATTTTCTATCAGCCATGTGGTCAACCTCCAAGACCTTCCCAAAGTGGTTAAGCTCCTTCCAAGTAATTAGGCTCTAATACCACTTGTTAAACACCTAGAATACTAAGACGAGGGGTGAATCAGTATTCTTAAACAATTCAAACATTAAACATCTAAGCACCAAAGTATATTCACCAGTAATAAAGAAATTGTTAGAAACCCTAGATCAGACATGCAAACCTAAACACCTTCCATAGAAGAGAAAACATAAAAAATCAGAGCTTTGCATGTGAATGTGCAAAATGATATATTCAGGAATTCGATATTACAATGAGATGATTTGCTTTATAAAAGCAAAGTATGCAACCCTAATGTTGACCTAAAATTAGCTCAACCTAAGTATAGTTATTCAAGTGTAATTAAATATTAATTACACTAACACCCCCCCATAAGTGCAACTTAGGGAGACTAGATAAGCATGCACCTAAAACTAAGATGAATGCAAGAAAGCATGAATGGGTCCTGACAACAAGGCTTGATCAGGTACCCATGTACAAATGCAATAATGAGGTAGAGCATCTTCTTCTAGTGTTTTAGCTTCTTCCTAAGTTCATCTTAAGGGGGGGTGTTAGAGTAATAAGTTATATACTTAATTAATTATATCATACTGGTTAATTAATTAAGTCACTTATTCCTTTAGTTGCTTAAGCTAAACTTAGGTGCATTAATAATTATTTATTAATTATTAATTGTGCACACTAGGGTTTTATTTAGGGTTTCCCTTTTAGGGTTTCTTGATCTCCTTCATAAGGATTGATCTCTTTGTAATAATAGAGATTCTCATAATGCATTTTTACACTTTGAGGTTTACAGATCTTCTTTGGTTCTGAATGTCTTTTGCATGTGACAGGTGATTGCATGCAGGTGATCTTGGATTATAACATGGTATCCCTAGATCAGACATGCAAACCTAAACACCTTCCACAGAAGAGAAAACATAAAAAAGCAGAGCTTTGCATGCGAATGTGCAAAATGATATATTTAGGAATTCGATATTACAATGAGATGATTTTCTTTATAAAAGCAAAGTATGCAACCCTAATGTTGACCTAAAATTAGCTCAACCTAAGTAAAGTTATGCAAGTGTAATTAAATATTAATTGCACTAACACCCCCCCATAAGTGTAACTTAGGGAGACTAGATAAGCATGCACCTAAAACTAAGATGAATGCAAGAAAGCATGAATGGGTCCTAGCAACAAGGCCTGATCAGGTACCCATGTACAAATGCAATAATGAGGTAGAGAAGGAAAACCCAGTGGGACAACCCCCCCTACAATGAGATGACTGCTGCAAAGAAGCACTGGAAGAACACTGTGGAGTAACACTGGAACCACAATCTGGAAAGCAAGGAAAAATACTTCTATCTACAAGAAACCATATCAGAATCATAATAATGTGACAATAGACCCGATGCCACGAAACACTCGAAAACACCAAACTGGAACAACCCTGGAATCCATAAAGCAAAAGTAGATGATATGATGATGACAGAATCTGGAAGTAGTGAATCTTGATGCCGATGCCAAACTAAGACTGAAACTCTTCCATGGGAAAAAGTACCATACAGACTTGGGAACAATAACCACAAATTTAGTGGCCCTCAAATTGAGATGGACCTGATGCGGATCACTAACCATAGGCTCTCAATCTAATGTGTGAACCAAAATGAATCTGGTATGTGTCAAGCTCAGACAAAAATGTGGCCAAAAGAAACTAATAAACCAGATTACAACCCATGCGAGTTACCATCAAAACATGATGAAGATTATTATGCAAGAAACCCCCTCGATGGAACTTTATATCAGTTCATTTATTACAATCCCCAATGACTGAAAAAGGAGATAATGCCTAAACATTCATAAAAATAAAATTAAAAAAGACATCAGATCTGTGTAGAGGACTGAACCAACTTTCCAATGCCACAAGAATGGCGAAAAAAGGATCACCGAGTCAAAAGATATGCCCTCCGGAGTGAAAAATAGAACATCTGAGTTCAAGGACCTGCAAAATAAATCTAGTGCAAAACCAGAAAAAACTAACAACACCACTAGATCGGCATCCGAATCAGCTTTTCAACAGTATTTTGTTTGCGAAAAATGGACTCCGTATGCAAAAGTTATGCCCGATTTCGTGAAAGTGCTCCAGAAAGGCCAATAAGACCTGCAAGCAGCCCAGGGGGCTAAAAAATTTCGGCCCTTGGTCCTGCATGCGACCAGGGGCTGGTGGAATGGGGCTGGGGTGGAGCCCCTGGTCGCCCATGTGACCACGGTGCATTCAAAGGAGTCGGCGGGGGCTGGCGCTAGGACACCCGGTTCTCCATAGGACCCCGGGCTCGGTGGAAGGGGCTGAACAGGGTTGGCGGCTGGATGGGGGAGCCACCGGCGGCGGCGGTGGGCCGGTGGACGCTTGGTGGCTGCTCGGTGGTGGAAACCATTAGAATTACAGGCATAGGCACGACTCCCGAAAAACTTTTTTTTTCCCATTTTTTTGAAAATCGTGCCTCGGGATGCGTGCTAGGGAGGCCGTATGGCTTCCCTAGCAAAAAAAATTTGCCTTCCGGATCAACTTCACCAAAATCGATGAAACGAAGGGTGATCTTAAGGTTTTTGGCTGTTGCAAATGTAATGGTGACCTCTGTTTCTTCTCAAAATGCTTCAAAAAAATGGTGACCTCCAAAGCTTGCAAAAAAATACCAAACTTGAAACCCTTACAAATCTGGCAAATCATGGCCAAAATCTACAAAATAAAAGCCAAACCTGACTTTTTCCAGTGCTCTGAATCCAATGGTGAAGCCCGATCTGATCCAGGATGCTACATAAATGAACTCAAGGCATAAAATCCTCGAGGAACCCTGAATGAAATCTACAATGGTTTTCTCCAAAATTTGAGAAGGGGCTGCATGTCAAGGCTCTGATACCATGTTAAAAACCCTAGATCAGACATGCAAACCTAAACACCTTCCATAGAAGAGAAAACATAAAAAAGCAGAGCTTTGCATGTGAATGTGCAAAATGATATATTCAGGAATTTGATATTACAATGAGATGATTTGCTTTATAAAAGCAAAGTATGCAAGCCTAATGTTGACCTAAAATTAGTTCAACCTAAGTAAAGTTATGAAAGTGTAATTAAATATTAATTACACTAACATAAATAAATAATGAAACATTAACAACACCACACAAAACATGAACACTAGTATTTTTATGTGGAAAATTCAAAATGAGAAAAACCACGGTGAGGGTTAGCTCATAATTTATTATAACTAGTTATAGTATATTTATAGAAGTGCTCACTGTAGGTGCAATCACTATCCAAGTGGACTCAATACCCATAGAGAAAAAGATAGAAGAGATATTGTGGATCACAACCTATTTTGAACTGTTACAATTGCATCTATCATATGCAAGAAATACAATTCCAATGAAGGCTTAATATATTAATTTTACACACTTCATATGATTTTGATCTAACACTTTGCTTTCCTCTGCATTCACATCACTTCAATCTTCAACTCAACATTCACAAATTAAATTCACGCTCTTTTGATAATATTCACATGTAGGATCTTTGCATCATTCAACATATGTATAATTCCATATATCAAAACATAAAAAATATCTAATATATATATCCTCATCAACTCGAACATCAATTAGGTTAGCCTAATTACATGTACTACTTAGAATATAACTTGTCTCTTCAAAAATTTCATACATATCTTTTTCCAAGATTCAAAACTCAAAATAATTCAAAATAGGTCGCCATGGACCTATAATAGATCCCTCATAAGACTACAACACTTATTTATCCTTCACATACCTTCAAACTTGTTAGGTCATCATGAGATAAGACCTAATAAAAAAATCCTTCAACTGTGTATCCACACTTAGACACGTGGACCTCAAAACTCAATGCTAACTATAATTCCTACTCTACTATTGTATAGAAACTTATCCTCAAAAGAGAAAATCCAAAGACATATCCATGGAGGAGTGAAAATTCTCCCACATAAATGCACTTTATAGAGAATAACTGTAATTTTCTAGGTAGAACTCTGTTACTCATATTTTTCAATCCACTTGTCAAAACATGATGAAATCTTGGAATTAGACACATCTAACATCCACCAAAACAATATTAAAATCACAGAGTGAAATCTTTATTTGCGGAGTGGTGCAAACCCAAACCCAAATGCTATGTTACCCCGAATTAGTCGAATTGACACTTAGTCAATTTCCCACACAACTTACTTTTCTGGATCAAACAATCTTACAAAAGTGTCTTCCTCAACAACTAACAAAAATGGTTAGAAGTAATCAAAATGGTCTACAACTATTCACATAAGTTACAATCTTGACATTAATGAAAACACTGCAACACATTGTTATATACATTTTCTTGTTCCTCATGCTCGTGTTTCCAAACAACATCATCAATGACATTCTTCCAACAATCTCCCAAAACTTACATAGAGAAGGATGAAGCTTTATTCTGTGTCATTTCAATATTACAAGAATATTTGGTATTAGAATCCAAAAAAATGTGGCAGAGTGATTTTGTTACAAGTAATCTCATTCAACAATTACAAAGTGATCCTAGTAGTTTAGATAAGTTTTATTAGAAGGGAGATACTTTGTGATATAAAGAATGATTGAAACTTTGCAATAATTCCTCTCTCAAATGAAATATTATCATAGATATTCAATAGTCTTTAATTGGTGGTCATTCATGATATTTAAATATATATCATCGAGTCAATAAATACTTCTTTTGAGAAGAGATAAAAGAGGATGTTTACAAAATTGTGGATTTTTTTTTGGTTTGTCAAAGAAATAAAGGGGAGACAATTAAGACACTTGGTCTCTTGCAATCCTTAGTTATTCCTAGCCAAAATTGGGAAGAGATCTCCATGGACTTCATCATAGGGCTTCCAAGATCTAATGGTAATAATTTCATCATGGTAGCAACGGATCACCTCACTAAATATGCAAATTTTATTATATTATCACATCCTTTTACAACAAGTATAGTGGAATTTTTTTTTTAGAGAATATTCAAAATATACATGGTATACCTAAGGTTGTTGTTAGTGACCATGATCCTATCTCTACTAGTAACTTTTGGATCGATTTATTCTGATTTTTGGGCACTCAATTGGCTCATAGTTTCTCATACCATCCTCAATTTGATGGGAAAATAGAGGTTGTTAACAAGTGTGAACCCCTAAACCTGCAATTGCACAAAGACGACAAACATTGTTAGTGTTAGATCTAAATGCATGCAAAGAGTGAGAGATTCCCCACAAAATCCATTTATTAAAGCTAAAATTAGGAAAATGAAGAACATGAAATAAGAAACTTAAACTAAATCCTGATTAAGCCGAATAAAATGATGATCCCATGGGGATATTGGTACTAATGATATGTTGCAATTGGCCCTTTTCCAATTCCTATGTTGAAAATGTGAGTTGATTGAATCAATGGTCAAATCTCCAAAGAGATTTGAGCATAATCTTGTTATAATCTATAAAAAATGATGAATGATTAGAAGTAATGAACAAAATTAGTTCTCAATTGAAGAGAGTAACTTTGCATGTAAATTATGGATGAAGATTGAAGAGAAGAGTCTCAAATTTATAGATTCAAACCTTGGAAGAGATAGTGTAAATAAGCAATGTGGGATAAAAGATAACCCAATGGCATTGTGCCACTTGTCCAAATGTGATTGGATGAGGAATGTGCAAGTTTTGGCCAATGTGCCAATAAATGCAATTACGTGGCATTTCAAATTTGAGAAATGACATGTTGAAGAGGGAAAGGGAATGAAGTTAATGTCACTTGGCTCAAGGTCAAGGACATGTAAGAGGCATTGAATGCCTTGTTGGAAGGACCAAGTCCACTTGGCCTTTTTGAATTCAAATGAGGGAATATTCTCTTTTGATGCTTTGTGAGGGAAAATAGAAGAATTAATAAATCAAATTAATTGATTTATTGTGCAAATTGCATTCTCTAGAGGATTTTAGTGAGAGAGATTAAGTTAATCATGGATTTGATTAATTTAATGAAGAATTAGGTGATTTGACAATTTAGACTTAAATAGATGAATTAATTTAAATCAAATTGAGAGGAAGGGTTTAATTAAATAAATGATTTTGATTTATTTAACTGAGGAGGAATATGTTAGATTAAATTAAATAATGTTTTAATTTATTCAATTTAATAAGAGGACTTTAGAGATTTAATTAAATAAGATGAATTATTTAATTAAAGAGGGATTACATAAATAATTAAATAAAATTGATTTATTTAATTAATAGGAGATGATGACTTAATTAGATAAAGTTGATTTATTTAATTAAGAGATGAAGAGTAATGAATTTAATCAAATACAGATTATTCGATTAAATGACTAGCGAAGGAGATGATTCAAGATGAAATGGTGTTAGTAAATCAAGATCCAGTGTGTCAGATCGAATTGTACATTTTCCATGTCTACAACAAGTGTTTTGAAGGATATATATACATCACTAACTCATTTGATTGCAAAATCAAATGAAAATGTCCGACGAAAGCTATATAATTAGATGTATCGTCGGGCACTTGTGCGAAATTTGTATTTTTTTTTAATTTTATCCCCGACGTTCATCAGAATTTCAACAAACCTTATTTTTCACTGAAATTTCGACGGACTTGCAAAGTTAAATTGTGGCTACCATAAATTAAAATGAGCTTGACTATTTATTGTGACAGTGTTTTGCTCGATGATTTTCTTGGGTCAAAAATTAAAAAAAACTCAAGAAGATATCGGGTGGTTGAGGGTAGTCTTTTTATTTTTCCAGAATTCATTTGTGAAGTCAGATTTGTACTTCCAGGTTTGAAAATAATATTTTAAAGCAACATCTCATCAGATTTCATTTTTAGTCTTATGCATTTTCAGAATTTTATTTCTTGATTTTAGACCTGACTTCACAAATTCTTTATAAGGGAATTGTTTATAATTGATGGAAAATTCTTGATGGATTTGGACAAAGATTATATTTGCAAGGTTTCAATTTTAACCCTAATGATCAATTTTCAATAGATTTGGGAGCCATAACTAGACAATATCAAAGGCATAGGGATAGCTGCAGAGTGAAATAGCTATCAAGATTGAAGCCTAGAGGGTTGAACAAAGAATTGGGAATGTTTGATAGTGGATAATTAGAGCCATTTAGCTATTAGAATTTTTGAAGACTACTTCATAAAGATGTATTTTTCCCTTTGCTAAGTTTCAGAAATAGATTTTAGACCTTAGATGCCAGTGTCTTATAAAAGCAGTTATGGTATATCTGTTACCTGTAGTTCTTGAATTCATCTTGACTCTATACAAATGTATCTATTTTTTATTTGAACAAGAAAGAAAGAAAGAAACCAATTTGTAAATATTGTGAGATATTTAGAGCAACAAACTAAAAAATGAAAAAATGAAGGTCAAGACCTCTCTATTTTTTTCAGTTCACTTAAATTTTTTAGATGCTTCCAAACATCTAGCAAGTTATAACTATCATGCAAATTATATGATTTCTATTTGTTTTGTACTTTGGAACAGTTTACAAGATGAAATTGTCTCCTCATGTAGAAGTATAAGCTACCAAATTCCTTTAGAAGTTGGTACAAGAATCAAAATATGAACTTGTCAAATTGGAAACCAAAATTTTTGTGGTAAGAAGACTTGATTTTGACATGAATGGCATGTTGTAACAGCTTTATTAAGTAATACAATTTATTTAGTTATTTGACAATTTGGTGATTTATGTGTAGATATGCCACCATATGAAACTGAGTGGAAAAGAGCACTCCATATCTTATCAAGTAATATCCAGGTAAGATGTTATAAAAATAACTTGTTCTTTTAGAGAAGTTGGTCAACCTACTCATACTTTTCCATGCTTAATTTTTTCCTTTTGGATTGAGCTACTTATGATAATTTTTTAACTTTCCTCGCAACCTGTGTATTACCCTCTCAAGTTTTTAACTAGTTAAAAGCAATCTCTTATAAAGGATATAAAATTCCTTAGTACTTTAGATTGTACTTTTTGTTAAGGGAGGCATCTGAATATTGTTTAAATAATTCAACTTTATTTGAGAGTAAGCATATTTAATCTCTATGTGGTAGATTCAGACACTAAAAGAAAGTATTTGACCTTATTTGAAAAATAAAGCAAAAAAAGTAAAAGTGCATCACATCTCTGTTGAAAGTGATCCGATATATTTGTGATACCTACCCTCTAGCAACTTAACTATCCTTTGTCTTTTAGGTTATGCATGAGTTTATTCATTTGATTTCAATGGCCTTGCATAACACTTGAAGAAATTAATTGTGGTAGCTGCTTGAGATATTGTCCATGCACTCCTTAATACACTTGTAGGTTGTCCTCTTTTGAATCTTTGTGAGATGGAAATATTTATTAGTTTACCATACTGCTATGAAGGAAATGAACCCTTGACAAGATTTATGATGTTTTAAAATCCCTCTTGACTACTGATGGCAATCTCAAATTTTACAAATTTGAGATGCCCATTTCAAAATTTTGCTTCTACCCTTTCAGAAGTGCACCTGATGAATCAGTTGGAGGGACCCACTTTGGAGGCTTGTAATTTAAAGCCTATTGATTTTCATGCAAAATCCATTTGCAGACATATTTAGTTGACATGTGTGAATGTGTGTGTCATTTTTTAGCTTCCCACGATGAGTTTTGTTAGAGTTTCAAAAAGTGAAGTTGAAGGGTTTTGACACTGTTATGTTGTTTGTAGACGTTCAATTTTGCAAAACAACTTCCTGTTTGAGCTTGGATTTTGCAACTAGTTGATTGCCATGTCAGAATGAATGTTGTTCTGTTTTCTCCATATCAAGATGATCTCACATGTCAATTTTTAGAGCCTCATGATCTGATTTGCTATTTTTATCAGATCGAAACCGAATGCAGTTTGTTTAGTTTTGTATCTGCATTCCTGACAGCCTTTTTGAGTGGTCAACTTTGATTGTTAATAACTTTTGATTGGTGATGATTCAAGAAAATTTATTTTGTACACATGCTCAGGGTACCTTAATAAACTTATATGTCTAATGACAGCTCGTTAGGAGGCGATTCACTATTTTTACAAATTGGCAGTTGAGTCAGTTTCAATTGGCTCACAACAGCTGATGTTTTAGAAAAGCTTGACTGGGCAACTTTGCCGAAAATATCCGATTCTTGGTGATCTGTTTCTCTGAGCCGTCTTTTGCACTATACTTTTGGGTCAAATGACTATACGTCTGAACATTTTCATTGCTCCAGGATGTTGTTTGACCAGTTTCCCAGATTGATTCCAGAGCCCACTAGGTCAGTTTTGCCCATTTTCCAAAAGTGTCAAAAACCTGATTTTGATGAAGACCTAGTTCGTTTTTCATCTTCAGAAGCATTCAAAAGTAGTGTTGAGTCAATTTGAGCATAAAATTTGTTTGAAAATGAATATTTTTTTAGTTGGGCCCACATGGGACCCGATGTGCTCTGCACTTTTATAATTCTGTGAATGTTTTAGTTGGGTTGTCTAGATTGGATACAACCTCAGTATGTTTTAATCCTGATACATTGTTTGAACAAGACTACAGGACATTAAGGGAACAAGTCTTTTATGGAGCGATCTCTTCATTTGATACAACGAGGTGCATGTGTTTTCAATGTGGTGAAAATAGTTTGTTAGCTTGCGCATTTTGAGTGTTGCTCACCTGATGGAGATCCAACAGAGCTCTAATGGATATGGCCAAATAAAAAAATTTCTTTTGGAAGCTAAGCATATGAAGGAATCAATGGTGACAAAGGATACTTAATTTGAAAATAGGAGAAGTGTGGCAGAAATTAAGTGGATAATTGCAATAAGAGAGGTTGTGGTAAAAACACAAGGGATGATGTAGTAATTAAAAGTGCTTTGTGAGTGGATGGTGGAAATTTCACAAGACAAATAACTCAAAGAACAATGGAAAAATATATGCATAATGTATGATTTTGAATTGCCCTCATTGCATAATACACACCAATTGCAAGCTTAGAGATTCAACAAACGAGAAATTCATTTTCTAAATTCCAAAATACAAATTATAGAGAGTGTGCAGGTCACAAATCAATGTGCCATACCAAGAAATGTATAGGGTGAGATTTTGATAGTGGTTTGAGCAGATATCACGAGAAATCATGTTGCAGTTCTGGTGGAAGTACTCAAAATTAATGTGGTTTCATGGAATGCCATGATGGCCACAAAGGACATGGCATTTGGCACAAACCAAAGAAATCTTGGGTGTGGGAGAGGGAGTGCGCAAGTGCACCAGCCAACCAGAGAGAGGCACGTAGGGAAGCACAAGTGGTGCACGAGCTTGGAGGAGGACACTATGCATAATCAAATGCAACTGCCAAGTGAATGGCAAGAGCAAGACATGGGGTGCACAACCTGCTAAACAGTGTGTGAATCCATCAAAGCAACAAGAAGGTAAGGAGAGACCCACACCTAGGAAGGAGGAGGTGTGGGCATCCCTCAAATCTATGGGGCGCGACCAGTGAGAGAAGGACCATGACCTGCAAAGATAGGTCACCATGTTGTAGGATATGAACAAGATGGACTCATTGACAAGGCTCTCAAAAATTTCTACCAAGTGAAGAGTGTGGGGTGCGAGAAAGGGAAACCCATGCCTGCAACAGGATCATGGACATCCATCAAAGCATGCCATGGGAGGCTCACACCAAGCAGGGAGGAGGCCCGACAGAGGTAGCTCGATGAAGTGAATGGCGGTCAAGTGCAGAGCACAGGAGCTCGCAAAAACAACAAATTAGGGCCAACCTCGCTGACCTCTCAGGATTTTGGTGACAACATAAAAATCCTTGTGAGGTGTGTGAGAATGCACGGGGGGAGCCCATTTTAAATTTTTCAAAAAGTTAGATAGTTTGTGATTAAAAATAGGGTGGGCCCAGTGCAAAAAAAAATTAAATGCTAAAATATTGCCCGAGGAGTAAAGAGGAAAATCTTTTAAATGAGAAATATTTATTGATGCCCAGGGTAATTTTATAAGGAATTATTTCCCAAGTAATTGGAAAGTGAATAAAATATTCACTGTCTGGGGATTTTATTTAAAAGTGAAGGTGCATACGAATGTTTTATGGAGAGAGTAAATATTCATTGTGTTGAATATTTTATTGGCTCAAACAAATATAACATGCTGGACAGTAAAGTAAAGTTGGAGCCAAAGTATTAAAATTGTAAAACTTTAATACTTGCTGGGAAATAAAATACAACAAAATTGTTAAATGAAGAGTAGAAAACAAAAATGCAACAAGTAAAGAGAGCTGAAACAAATTTTGCATGGGAAAGAGGATATTTTCCAGCTGGGTGAATTTGAAGATTCTTCACATGGGCATGCTTTCAGTTACTGGGCAATGATGAGAAAAAATAGTTTGGAGGGAATAAGTTTTTTGTTGCAAAGGAAGAAGAGGAGATATTCTTTTCAGTTTGATCAATGGTGAATGAAGCTTCCAGATGGCATTTCCAGATCGAATTTAGGGCTGCTCCTTCTTGCTTCTCTTCTTCTATATCTTCTATTATTCTCTCATTGTAGAGGGTTCTGAGTTTTTGTATTGGGCTGGATAGATAGAGAATTGTAATTTCTGAGTCATTGTTTGAGTCTCTAAGCTGTAATTTTTTGAATTCATGAGTAAATACAGCCAGTTTATGCAATTAACATCATGAAGGTGTTTCCACATTCATGAATGTTATCAGATTGTCTCCATACTTGTACACTTGTAGTCATATAAATTCAATAATATAAAGTGTCTTTGAGTTTATCATCTCAAATTTCATGAGGTTGTTTTGTTTGTTCATTGTTCTGTTTCAAAGAAATGGTTAAAATGCTATGAGCTGGTGATTATGATTTCAGGTGTGCAGATGGGATTTGATAAGAAGAATCTGATTGATAACAAGAGATGGATTATTGGTGAAAGACACTAACATTTGATGCAAATCATTAACAATTCAATCCACTAGTTGAAGTATGTTTGTTGTGAATTCATTTTAATGTGTTTGACTCCATGGCCTAGAATTGGCACTGATCTATTTTTCAGTTTTGTGCATCTCAGAAACATTTTATAAATGCAAAATCATTCTAATATTACTGTTTAGTTGGTTGTGTGTCCTTCTTTCCAATGGCTAAGAGAGGGTTGAGTTACTGAGAATTTAGCCAAGTTTAAAGTTGTCAATGCTTCCCTTAGTGTATTTTCATTAGGAATTATTGGCTTTACAAAGCAATGTCAATGTATGAGTGATTTAAGTTTTGGGCATTGTATAGGTTTACCCACCTTGGTCTTGCAGAGCTAGAAGTGTAGGGGATGTCAGTCTTTGAATAAATCTTGTTAGTTGGCCACTAGCCTTTATGGTTATTTAATATAAAGGTTGGCTACCTCTTAGAGAATTGCAAATCCTATGTGGGTTGCATTTTAAACATAATGATTGGACCCTATAAACATATAGGTTATTAATATTTAATCAATTCACATGAGAAATAATAATGACCAATAGTATCAATGAAACTTTGATACTATATAACAATGACTAGTCTCAGTTTGATGACATTTCAAGACCAATGCATGAATATCATTTGGGCCTCATGGCATTGAACATTGTTTTCATTCAGCCATGATATTATGTTCTTACAAGTGGCACAATACTAGTATGATTGAATGTATCAAAGGAAATAGGAGTTAGAGTAGATAAAAAGAGAAAAAAAAATATTGTAGTGTAACCTTATTATTATATAAATAAACAAAAAAATAGTAAGAGTAGGAACCCCAAATATCATGTTCATTGTCTATGTGAATGTGTGTGGAATAGAGTGACCCCTTATCTATTTCAATTGCTGATAAGGTTATGGTTTATTCTTATTCTCCTTTGCATAGTATAAGCTCTAACCAATTTTTAATATTTAGCTTAAACGTCAAGATAGTATTCCATACTGATTCTATGTCAATAGGAGGGAGGAAGTTGTATATGGATTCTAGAATAAACATTGTAACCAGAGACATGAATTACATGGATGGAAGAAAATTCAATACAAATGGCAATAGATTTGACATATAAAACCAAATGATGGCCCTATGATATTTTGAAGCACTATTGTAATGGTGAAGTCAATTTAGATAGAGGCTTGTTTCATAAGTAGATGGAAGTCTATGAGACATTTGAAGTTGCTTGTGAGAACAAGATTTAGCTTAACCTACAAAACTAGGCAAATGAAGTGTTGTCCTTACAAAAAAAATTTGTCAAGAGTGTGGAAGTGAAGGTCTACACAAAATTGTTTGTATGTATTGGATTCAACATAAATATGTTATTATCAATCTCATCAATCATTTTAGTCTTTCAAAATGATATCATCCTTATTTAGCCATACAATAATTTTTGCCAGATGGATGTAATCATTAAGGAAGACCCTTTCCTTATTCCCTTAATGGATTGAACTTTCAAGAAGGCCATCTAATGGTGTTGCCTATTGATATCCAAAGCAAAGATGTGAATAAGACTGATGACTATGCAAGCTATATTGTAGATTAAATTCATAGATCTTTTAACTTTATCAAGGCATATAATACGGTGGTCCACTTCAAATGAAACTCTTTATTATGCCATACAATTTTATTTCCAGAATTCATTTGTGAAGTCAGATTTGTACTTCCAGGTTTGAAAATCATATTTTAAAGCAACATCTCATCAAATTTCATTTTTAGACTTGTGCATTTTCAGAATTTCATTTCCAGATTTTGTTGTGCAAGTTCAATATTCTGATTTTAGGAGTCTAATAGTTGGAAATCATAGTAAAATCAGAATTTAATAATTTCTGAAATTAACATTTTAAAGTGTTTTTTGGGGTCATTAACTTTAGACTATCTTCTCTTTTGCAGGGGTGGTTGCATGCCAAATTCTTTTGGTGTTAAATATCATAATTACTAGATTTTGTTACCTATCTATGATTAAAAATTATTGGACTGTGAGTTTGATATATTTTGAAGATCTAAATATTCAAGCTTGGTAAAGAAAAATCATGTCAGATAATATTAGTCTAGAACAAAATGAAGAGTCACTTGATAGATTGTTGGCTAGATTGAAAAGAAAAGGTGATGGGAAATGTTATTGTCCTTGCAATAATTGCAAGGGCTTAAAGATGAGAAGACTTTTAATCACAACAACTGAGAAAAAATGTATGCAACATGGTCACATT
>CM021110.1:356107628-356140344 GCA_007115665.2 Sequoiadendron giganteum | reverse complement strand
TAAATGAAAAATCATTCATAATCTTACTATGTTATTTTGTGTCCTGCTTTCCAATGCCTGAGAGAGGGTTGAGTTACTAAGAATTTATCCAAGTTTGAAGTTGTTAATGCCTCCCTTAGTGTACTTTCATTGGAAATTATCTACTTTGTAAACCAATGTCAGTGTATGAGTGTTTTAAGTTTTGAGCATTGTTTAGGTTTACCCACCTTGGTCCTGCAAAGATAGAAGTGTAGAAGATGTTAGTCTTTGACTGAATCTTGTTAGTTGGCCACTAGCCTTTGTGGTTCTTTAATATAGAGGATTGGCTACCTCTTAGAGAACTGCAAACCCTATGTGGGAAAAAACACCAACAGAATGGCAACTCCGCTGGGGAGAAATTGAGAAAGTTCTAATTGCAGAATCTAGCCTTAAGAGTCATTGCATAGAGTCAAATGATTTGTCATTCTAATTTTAGTTCAAAGTTTGAAGGATTTCAACCCTAGAGAAGAATTTGTTGCAGTGAACCTGAATAGTTTTGTAATCTGTGGTACTTTGCTGGTGGAAAGGAACTCAGAAAGAAGTTTACATGTGAAAGAACTTCATACTGCTTGAAGTTCAATCCTCTGTGAAAAGAGGTGGCGACTCTGTTTGATAGAACCTGTTAAAAATTTGAAGAAAGTTCTAGATCTACAAATATTACCAGTCAAGAAGACAATTTGCAACAGCTGCAAAGTTTCCAGGTATTCCTCACTCTTGGTTTTCAAGAAACTCTTGTTTGAAAACCATATTTGAACTTTTAGGAAGAACCTTTGTTTCCCTATTGAGTGAGTTAGCACTAACAAAGGGAAAGAATAGTAAATTAAGTTTGCACACTTCCATTTGTTGGATCTGTTGAAAGTAATTGTAGTTCTATTGAAAAAATTATGTTTAGTGCTCAAATATCTACTAGTTTGGATGGTTAGAATGTATTTGTGTATCTTAGGGGTTTCCATCCATTTGTATTGTCATAATTTTCAAGCCCAGGTTGTCATTATGTCAGTAATTATCCCTGTTGTTCATCATGTGGTCAAGCTTGTAATTATGCACAATTAGTGAGCCTTGATTTGTAATATCCATGGATCACCAACGTAAAGTAGCTATACTAGTGAACACTTTGATTCAGCTTGTCAAGAAGTGTCAAAAGTATAATAATCTTCAAGCATCTAATACCCCAAAGTGTAAGAACCCAAGAGTTAATAAGCCTAGGTTCAGTCCTAAATGGAATGATGTATTTGAAAGAGGACTTAAAGAAATGGATGAAAGGCACCAAATGTTTCAACAAGCTCGGTCAAAAGACCATCAAACTATGTCTACTTGTGAAGTCATTGCACCCGTTGTCAATTCCTTTGACCCATTGTATTCTTAGTTAGATTTGTCATGGGTTGATTATGAAACTGAAAGTATTTCAGCTCAAGTTTATAAGGAGATGCCTAGATTTGATGGGTATACCATATGTGAAGGAGATGGACATGTTTAAATTTTTTCCAGCTTCATGGAGAACCATTCATTCAGAGATCAAGATATGTGGATGAGATTTTTTGTCAGATCTCTTGAAGCAAGAGCTCAAGATTGGTATCTAAGCTTTCCTGAGAAGTCCTTTCCTTGCTAGGATAAATTAGTGGTTGCTTACAGAGAAGAATTTGCAAGAGATCCCTCAGACCTTGTCATGAGGTTAAAGCAGATCAAGAAACAAAATGAAGAGTCAAGTGTTGATTTTAGTCATAGATTTTTTGTTTCTCTTTCACTAGTCCCATAAAATTTCAGACCTAGCACTTATGCCTGTATCCATATGTATTTCGAAGCTTATGAAGAAGGATCTAGTGCATTGTTAAAAGATTCTGAAATACTGAGCATGCAGATGGCTTACACAGTTTTGGATGGTTTGGAGAAACAGAGGAATGAGTATGTTCAAAGTTTGTTGTCTTCAGTTATGGGAAAACATGTTGATGGAATCAACAGTTGTGTGAATGCAAATGATCAGATGTTTTCAGACAAGTGCATACTTGTAAAGGTAGAAGATGAGAAGAATGCATCATCAAGTGATGAGAAAGTTGTCTTTGAACAACTCACAAAAGAAGTATACCCAACTACAAATCAACAGTTGAGTCTTCCAAGCCAAGAACCTGAAGAAGAATATGAGTTGGATTTACTCTTTGAAGAAGAGATATGTGATCAGCAATATGATGATACAATTGATCAAATCAAGCCTACAAGTGTTTAGTGTATCTTTGACACAAGTCTTCATAATGAGATAAAGGAATTTGTTGATTCAGAGAATACTCTTGAGAACATAAGTTTATCAGTTGCAGGTGATGAGGTGTGTGATGAATTTCAGTTTGAAAGACAAGCCACAAGCAGTTGCAATGAGAAAAACATTGATGGTTTTCAATCTAACAGTGAAGATATTTGTGTTTATCCTCAAGAGGACACAAGTGACAAGTTCAGTGATGACACCAAATCTGATGTTGAAATAAAAATTGATGTGGATTGCTGTTATGACAGCCCAAAAGAAAGTAAGAATGAAGAAATAGGCAATCTATCATCTATGATAGATTATGACCATTCTTTTGATAATGTTGTCAGCAATTCTGCTTCCTATGATTGGGGAGATCTAGTTTATGATCAACCCATTGAGTTCTCAAAGTTTGAAGATGATGATACTTTGATATGCCTTGATTTGCAATTTGATATTGCATCCAATTCAAGTGAAGGTCAAGGAGAGGAAGTGGTTGAAACAATAGATCAAAATAGTGATCTATTGAGTTGTGAACAAATTTCAAATCTATTGACCACAAGATATCGGAAATGTGCACATGAGGAAAACTCTAAGTTGTTGTATGCAGCCCCTATTGATTTTGACAGTGATGATGATCTTCAAGATGCAAGGTATGATGCAAGTGAATCTGATTCTTTTTCCAATGATGAACCAGCTGATCATGATGATGATAATATGGATGAAGACAATCAAAAAATTGATTGTGATGATGCACTGTATGATGAGTATGAAGATATGGACACTGATGCAAGTTCAGATATCTCTTTTGATGAGTTTGAAGTAGCAGATAACCATAAGATTTACATATCCAATGAGTCAACTATTGAAGATTGTAATGCAGATTTAGACGTCTTCATTTGATGACTTGAATGAGCCGAGCAATGAGCCTAGACATGAGTTTTTTCATGTGAAAGAAGATGTTGATTTCAATCAGGAATCAGGTTATGTCTCTGAACCAGAATTGCTCATTCTTGAGCAAACTTGTGATATTGAAGAGGTTGATACCTTATGTTTAGAGGATGACTATATGATTACAGATGATGATGAGTCAAAAATCTCTGATGACTCTCAATACCAACATGATGAAGAATAGTCACAAAGTGTGCTAATGCATGAGTGTATTTGTTTGCATACACTTGGAGATGGTTTGCATGATGAGCAAGATCTTTTGGTAAGTTCTTGTGATAGTTTTAATTCTGATATGCAAACTAGTAATCAATTTGAGTTTAACAGTTCCAGTCACAAGGAAAAGTGTGAGTGCTATTTTTGTCAGCTGAAAGAGGTTTTCATAGAATGTGGCAATGTGAAAAACACTGAAGCAAGTTGTTTTCAGCTTGAGAATGATTTAAATGATGAATATAATCAATTGTTGCCACATGATAATCATAATTTTGAAAGTATGCTTGAATTTCAAATGCATAGTGATTGTGAACATGTTGACGATATTGAATGTGATTTCCTGTTAGGAAATACAACATTTTCAATCAAGTAGATGGCTGTGATCAGATTAAGCTTTCATATGGTTTTGATCACCATTCTCAAATATTATCACTTGATGCAAAATTAGAGAATGAAGAAAGTGATAGTGATGTGACATATCTGATTTAGTTGCCACTTAATGACAAAGCTAAACAAAGAGCAAGTTCACATTTGCACAAGGGCAGTTTGGTATTGTTGTTTGCAAAGATGCAGTCACCAATGTTGTTGTGGTTTGATAGAGGCAAGCATAAGTTGAGGGAGATCAAATATTTCTACATAATTGTGTTTGACAAAGGTAAATGTTGATCCCCATTTTTCATTTGGTGACCTGGGGTCATCAAATGAAGTTGAAAAAAGAAGAATGAATAAATGAGCAGTTTGGGGACACCTGATGGACTCAGTTTTTGATCTACTCTCCAGAGATCTGGAATCTTTCTATGCCCATAGGGGGCATACATCCCCAGTCGGAGCCACTGATGGCACTCTCAAATTTTTCAAATTTGAGATGCCTATTTCAAAAATATTGCTTCTGCACTTTCAGAAATGCACCTAAATAATTTGCTTAAGGGACCCACTTTGGAGGCTTGTAATTTAAAGCATATTGATTGTCATGCAAAACCCATTTGCAGACATATTTTTTTGACATGTGTGAATGTGTGTGTCATTTTTTAGCTTCCCACGATGAGTTTTGTTAGAGTTTCAAAAAGTGAAGTTGAAGGGTTTTGACACTGTTATGTTGTTTGTAGACGTTCAATTTTGCAAAACAACTTCCTGTTTGAGCTTGGATTTTGCAACTAGTTGATTGCCATGTCAGAATGAATGTTGTTCTGTTTTCTCCATATCAAGATGATCTCACATGTCAATTTTTAGAGCCTCATGATCTGATTTGCTATTTTTATCAGATCGAAACCGAATGCAGTTTGTTTAGTTTTGTATCTGCATTCCTGACAGCCTTTTTGAGTGGTCAACTTTGATTGTTAATAACTTTTGATTGGTGATGATTCAAGAAAATTTATTTTGTACACATGCTCAGGGTACCTTAATAAACTTATATGTCTAATGACAGCTCGTTAGGAGGCGATTCACTATTTTTACAAATTGGCAGTTGAGTCAGTTTCAATTGGCTCACAACAGCTGATGTTTTAGAAAAGCTTGACTGGGCAACTTTGCCGAAAATATCCGATTCTTGGTGATCTGTTTCTCTGAGCCGTCTTTTGCACTATACTTTTGGGTCAAATGACTATACGTCTGAACATTTTCATTGCTCCAGGATGTTGTTTGACCAGTTTCCCAGATTGATTCCAGAGCCCACTAGGTCAGTTTTGCCCATTTTCCAAAAGTGTCAAAAACCTGATTTTGATGAAGACCTAGTTCGTTTTTCATCTTCAGAAGCATTCAAAAGTAGTGTTGAGTCAATTTGAGCATAAAATTTGTTTGAAAATGAATATTTTTTTAGTTGGGCCCACATGGGACCCGATGTGCTCTGCACTTTTATAATTCTGTGAATGTTTTAGTTGGGTTGTCTAGATTGGATACAACCTCAGTATGTTTTAATCCTGATACATTGTTTGAACAAGACTACAGGACATTAAGGGAACAAGTCTTTTATGGAGCGATCTCTTCATTTGATACAACGAGGTGCATGTGTTTTCAATGTGGTGAAAATAGTTTGTTAGCTTGCGCATTTTGAGTGTTGCTCACCTGATGGAGATCCAACAGAGCTCTAATGGATATGGCCAAATAAAAAAATTTCTTTTGGAAGCTAAGCATATGAAGGAATCAATGGTGACAAAGGATACTTAATTTGAAAATAGGAGAAGTGTGGCAGAAATTAAGTGGATAATTGCAATAAGAGAGGTTGTGGTAAAAACACAAGGGATGATGTAGTAATTAAAAGTGCTTTGTGAGTGGATGGTGGAAATTTCACAAGACAAATAACTCAAAGAACAATGGAAAAATATATGCATAATGTATGATTTTGAATTGCCCTCATTGCATAATACACACCAATTGCAAGCTTAGAGATTCAACAAACGAGAAATTCATTTTCTAAATTCCAAAATACAAATTATAGAGAGTGTGCAGGTCACAAATCAATGTGCCATACCAAGAAATGTATAGGGTGAGATTTTGATAGTGGTTTGAGCAGATATCACGAGAAATCATGTTGCAGTTCTGGTGGAAGTACTCAAAATTAATGTGGTTTCATGGAATGCCATGATGGCCACAAAGGACATGGCATTTGGCACAAACCAAAGAAATCTTGGGTGTGGGAGAGGGAGTGCGCAAGTGCACCAGCCAACCAGAGAGAGGCACGTAGGGAAGCACAAGTGGTGCACGAGCTTGGAGGAGGACACTATGCATAATCAAATGCAACTGCCAAGTGAATGGCAAGAGCAAGACATGGGGTGCACAACCTGCTAAACAGTGTGTGAATCCATCAAAGCAACAAGAAGGTAAGGAGAGACCCACACCTAGGAAGGAGGAGGTGTGGGCATCCCTCAAATCTATGGGGCGCGACCAGTGAGAGAAGGACCATGACCTGCAAAGATAGGTCACCATGTTGTAGGATATGAACAAGATGGACTCATTGACAAGGCTCTCAAAAATTTCTACCAAGTGAAGAGTGTGGGGTGCGAGAAAGGGAAACCCATGCCTGCAACAGGATCATGGACATCCATCAAAGCATGCCATGGGAGGCTCACACCAAGCAGGGAGGAGGCCCGACAGAGGTAGCTCGATGAAGTGAATGGCGGTCAAGTGCAGAGCACAGGAGCTCGCAAAAACAACAAATTAGGGCCAACCTCGCTGACCTCTCAGGATTTTGGTGACAACATAAAAATCCTTGTGAGGTGTGTGAGAATGCACGGGGGGAGCCCATTTTAAATTTTTCAAAAAGTTAGATAGTTTGTGATTAAAAATAGGGTGGGCCCAGTGCAAAAAAAAATTAAATGCTAAAATATTGCCCGAGGAGTAAAGAGGAAAATCTTTTAAATGAGAAATATTTATTGATGCCCAGGGTAATTTTATAAGGAATTATTTCCCAAGTAATTGGAAAGTGAATAAAATATTCACTGTCTGGGGATTTTATTTAAAAGTGAAGGTGCATACGAATGTTTTATGGAGAGAGTAAATATTCATTGTGTTGAATATTTTATTGGCTCAAACAAATATAACATGCTGGACAGTAAAGTAAAGTTGGAGCCAAAGTATTAAAATTGTAAAACTTTAATACTTGCTGGGAAATAAAATACAACAAAATTGTTAAATGAAGAGTAGAAAACAAAAATGCAACAAGTAAAGAGAGCTGAAACAAATTTTGCATGGGAAAGAGGATATTTTCCAGCTGGGTGAATTTGAAGATTCTTCACATGGGCATGCTTTCAGTTACTGGGCAATGATGAGAAAAAATAGTTTGGAGGGAATAAGTTTTTTGTTGCAAAGGAAGAAGAGGAGATATTCTTTTCAGTTTGATCAATGGTGAATGAAGCTTCCAGATGGCATTTCCAGATCGAATTTAGGGCTGCTCCTTCTTGCTTCTCTTCTTCTATATCTTCTATTATTCTCTCATTGTAGAGGGTTCTGAGTTTTTGTATTGGGCTGGATAGATAGAGAATTGTAATTTCTGAGTCATTGTTTGAGTCTCTAAGCTGTAATTTTTTGAATTCATGAGTAAATACAGCCAGTTTATGCAATTAACATCATGAAGGTGTTTCCACATTCATGAATGTTATCAGATTGTCTCCATACTTGTACACTTGTAGTCATATAAATTCAATAATATAAAGTGTCTTTGAGTTTATCATCTCAAATTTCATGAGGTTGTTTTGTTTGTTCATTGTTCTGTTTCAAAGAAATGGTTAAAATGCTATGAGCTGGTGATTATGATTTCAGGTGTGCAGATGGGATTTGATAAGAAGAATCTGATTGATAACAAGAGATGGATTATTGGTGAAAGACACTAACATTTGATGCAAATCATTAACAATTCAATCCACTAGTTGAAGTATGTTTGTTGTGAATTCATTTTAATGTGTTTGACTCCATGGCCTAGAATTGGCACTGATCTATTTTTCAGTTTTGTGCATCTCAGAAACATTTTATAAATGCAAAATCATTCTAATATTACTGTTTAGTTGGTTGTGTGTCCTTCTTTCCAATGGCTAAGAGAGGGTTGAGTTACTGAGAATTTAGCCAAGTTTAAAGTTGTCAATGCTTCCCTTAGTGTATTTTCATTAGGAATTATTGGCTTTACAAAGCAATGTCAATGTATGAGTGATTTAAGTTTTGGGCATTGTATAGGTTTACCCACCTTGGTCTTGCAGAGCTAGAAGTGTAGGGGATGTCAGTCTTTGAATAAATCTTGTTAGTTGGCCACTAGCCTTTATGGTTATTTAATATAAAGGTTGGCTACCTCTTAGAGAATTGCAAATCCTATGTGGGTTGCATTTTAAACATAATGATTGGACCCTATAAACATATAGGTTATTAATATTTAATCAATTCACATGAGAAATAATAATGACCAATAGTATCAATGAAACTTTGATACTATATAACAATGACTAGTCTCAGTTTGATGACATTTCAAGACCAATGCATGAATATCATTTGGGCCTCATGGCATTGAACATTGTTTTCATTCAGCCATGATATTATGTTCTTACAAGTGGCACAATACTAGTATGATTGAATGTATCAAAGGAAATAGGAGTTAGAGTAGATAAAAAGAGAAAAAAAAATATTGTAGTGTAACCTTATTATTATATAAATAAACAAAAAAATAGTAAGAGTAGGAACCCCAAATATCATGTTCATTGTCTATGTGAATGTGTGTGGAATAGAGTGACCCCTTATCTATTTCAATTGCTGATAAGGTTATGGTTTATTCTTATTCTCCTTTGCATAGTATAAGCTCTAACCAATTTTTAATATTTAGCTTAAACGTCAAGATAGTATTCCATACTGATTCTATGTCAATAGGAGGGAGGAAGTTGTATATGGATTCTAGAATAAACATTGTAACCAGAGACATGAATTACATGGATGGAAGAAAATTCAATACAAATGGCAATAGATTTGACATATAAAACCAAATGATGGCCCTATGATATTTTGAAGCACTATTGTAATGGTGAAGTCAATTTAGATAGAGGCTTGTTTCATAAGTAGATGGAAGTCTATGAGACATTTGAAGTTGCTTGTGAGAACAAGATTTAGCTTAACCTACAAAACTAGGCAAATGAAGTGTTGTCCTTACAAAAAAAATTTGTCAAGAGTGTGGAAGTGAAGGTCTACACAAAATTGTTTGTATGTATTGGATTCAACATAAATATGTTATTATCAATCTCATCAATCATTTTAGTCTTTCAAAATGATATCATCCTTATTTAGCCATACAATAATTTTTGCCAGATGGATGTAATCATTAAGGAAGACCCTTTCCTTATTCCCTTAATGGATTGAACTTTCAAGAAGGCCATCTAATGGTGTTGCCTATTGATATCCAAAGCAAAGATGTGAATAAGACTGATGACTATGCAAGCTATATTGTAGATTAAATTCATAGATCTTTTAACTTTATCAAGGCATATAATACGGTGGTCCACTTCAAATGAAACTCTTTATTATGCCATACAATTTTATTTCCAGAATTCATTTGTGAAGTCAGATTTGTACTTCCAGGTTTGAAAATCATATTTTAAAGCAACATCTCATCAAATTTCATTTTTAGACTTGTGCATTTTCAGAATTTCATTTCCAGATTTTGTTGTGCAAGTTCAATATTCTGATTTTAGGAGTCTAATAGTTGGAAATCATAGTAAAATCAGAATTTAATAATTTCTGAAATTAACATTTTAAAGTGTTTTTTGGGGTCATTAACTTTAGACTATCTTCTCTTTTGCAGGGGTGGTTGCATGCCAAATTCTTTTGGTGTTAAATATCATAATTACTAGATTTTGTTACCTATCTATGATTAAAAATTATTGGACTGTGAGTTTGATATATTTTGAAGATCTAAATATTCAAGCTTGGTAAAGAAAAATCATGTCAGATAATATTAGTCTAGAACAAAATGAAGAGTCACTTGATAGATTGTTGGCTAGATTGAAAAGAAAAGGTGATGGGAAATGTTATTGTCCTTGCAATAATTGCAAGGGCTTAAAGATGAGAAGACTTTTAATCACAACAACTGAGAAAAAATGTATGCAACATGGTCACATTGAAGGGGGGCATGGTTATCTTCCATTGGTAAGTTGTTCATTATATTGATTGAATTTGTAAATGTTTATATTGTTTTAACATTTTTTATATATATAATCACTTGATCATGATCATGGTTTATTTGTGTCTTTCATTATTATAAAGTTGGGGAGCCCTAGGGCACATGATATGGATTATCACGACCCGGAGAATGTGGTTTTGCAAGCGGAGGAACATGGAGCTGTGAATATCGAAGATGAAGTTAATGATCCTATGGAAGAAGATGATGCTACAAATACATTGATCCATGACACATTTAGCGGCACAACTGATCATGTTGATAGAGATGACTTTGATGATGTTCATTATTTACCTATACTTCAGTAGGCATACAAACCCCTTTATGAAGGCTCCCAAACAACTCTTCTCTATGTTGTATTGTTGCTAGTGAACTTGATGGTTATGAATGGTTTATCCAACATAGCAATCTCACGGATGTTAAGGTATGTCATATATGTCATCTTTTTCATCTATTATAATTATTGTTAGTTCATCACTACTAAATAAAGGATGAAATATGTACCATTAATATTCTTTATATTAACAAATTATTTTTTGTTGTAGATTGATTGGTGAATTTTTGTTACCACCATCAAATATTTTACCTTGCTCATACTGAGATTTATCTGGCATTATGAAAGATATTGGAATGGAGTATCAAGCAATAGATGGATGTCCCAATAATCATATTATATATCATAAACAACATGAATTTGCAACAGAATGCCTGGAATGTCATATCAATAGATATCGAATAGATCAACTAAAAAAAAAGGTGTCTCACAAGGTTCTTCGTTATATTCCCATTATTCCACGTATGCAACAATTATTTAGGTGTGAAAGCTAGTGTGATTTATGGATTACCATGCATGGAATAGAAGTGGAGATGAAATTCTTTGAATTCCTGTGGATGGTTCTTCATTTAGGGACATGGAGGAAAAATGGCCACACTTTAAAGAAGAACCTCATAATATCAGGCTTTCATTGGCAGCGAACGGTGTTAATCCATTTGGAGAGCTGAGATCTATTTACTCGGTGTGGCCTATTTTTTTTATCAACAATAACATTCCTCCATGGATGTCAATAAAGAGGGAGCACATAATGTTGGCAATAATTTTTCCAGGTATTTGTTTACATCAGTTTTATTTAACGTAGTAGCATCTCATTTGTCTTAATTGTTGCATAATGACTTATATTTTTTTCTTTTAATAGTCATGGACTTATATTTTTTTCATTTAATAGTCATGTATATTAATTTATATATATTGCAGTAAAATGGTTATAATAATTATGTAATGTTTATGTTCATTCAATTAGGTAATTACCAAGTTAAAGATATGAATATATATATCGAGCCTCTTATCGATGAGTTACTAAAGTTATGGAATGGTATCACTATGTATGACGTATCTAGACCAATAGGACAAAGACAAATTCAATTCCATGCAATGCTTGTATGGACAATTCATGATGCCCCAAGGCTAACACATTTTTTTGGTATGTTATAATGTTTGACTGCAAGACTTTAACGATATTTAATTTCATGAAGTAGATATCATGCATGTTTTTTAAATAATCTATTCATTATATATAATTATAAAAATTGACATATTTAATCCAATTATATATGATTTGCAGGTCTTCAAACAAAGGGAAAATTTGCATGTCCAATTTGTGGTCCAAAGATGAAATCTCGTCGTTCAACAAGTCTAGGAAAGCAAGTGTTTTATGAGTATAAGAACTTCCTCCACATAAATCATAAGTATCGAACTACTGAAAAACATCTTTTCAATGGGAAAGAAGAGACTACATTAAAACCACGAAGAATGACACCTCGCCTATGGAAGTTGGAATATAATAGAATTAATCATCAAGGTTATACATCAGATCAAATTATTTATCTATCATATATGATATGTTTTGAATTTATATTTTTATATTGTGTTGTGTTTACTCATGTTGTAATTGACAATGATTATCATTGTTAATTTGTTTAACTTATATGCTTCATGAAGGTCATCAAGGAATTAATGGTCAGCTTCCACAGGGACTGAAAAGTTATCCTAGACAATTTAGTAGGTTGCCCTACTATGAGAAGCTACAAATTGTGCATTTGTTTGATACAATGCATATCGGAAAGAATATGACAGAAATGTTATGAAAAATATTGGATGGAAGGCATGACAAAGAAACAATTCTCAAAATTTATAGTGACATTTAGGAAGCCAATCATGCAATGAAAAATTTCATTCAATTAAATAGCGATGTAGACCAAATTAATATAAGTGCCCTTCCTTGGTTATTAACGGAGCAGCAAAGCAATACTATAAAAGAAGTCATACGAAAAATTTGATTTCCCATAGGATTTGCTACGAACAAAAACAATATCATAACAAAGAAAGGTAAATTTGGGTCAGGGATGAAAACGCATGATTTGCATACCTTCATTAAGGTAATTATTTTGGTATATTATATATATATTTGTATACTGCATGTACTTTTTAGTGTATTATGTTTACTACTTTTGGAAAAATAATGAAAAGATCATTTTATAATTGTTGTAGTACGTTCTACCTCTATCTCTCCCAGACAACTTCGACAACAATGTCAAGCAAGTTATATATGATCTTGGAAAATACATGAGGTAAGTAGCGATATTTGTTCAATTCGTTGTTTATTTTTGTTAAATCTCGTTAATATATTTGTGCCTTGAATCACTTGTAGATGGCTATCATCTAAAGCAATCCATAAAGAAGATATAAATTATTGGAATAGAAAAATTCCTCATCTAATTTGTGAAATGCAAAAGTGTCTACCTTTGACATTTTTCAATGCACAAGAACACTACCTCATACACCAAGTTGAGGAGATTGAATTGTGTGGACCTATACACACAAGGTCAATGTGGATGGTTGAGAGGCACTTGAAATTTTTGAAGGCTTTGGTTAGACAAAGAGCACATCCTGAGGGTTCTATGGTGGAGGGATATATGGTATACCAGACCATGGTGTACAAAACTGAATATCTTCCTAAGTTTGTAGCAAAGATCCATGTAGATCGCATTCGGGATCCAAACTCCATTAACAAATTCAAAGGGGAGTACCTGATGGGGAAAGGTAGATTGAGGAAAGTGATAGGTAATTATAAGATGGCCATGGAGATTAATTAGAATACATTTTACATTTGGTTTTTATGTATATTGTACTCATTTAATTATTAATCTTCAATATACATCAATTATAAATTAAGGTCATATACTGTGGTAATTAACTAATTATATGTCGTTTGTGAATTTCAATTTTTTTTGATACAGTTGGTCAAGAGTGGGATGCACTACATTTGTACGTTAGAAATAATCTTGATTAGATGATGGTATGGATTGAACAATGTCAACAATCTGGTTGCGCATTAACATGGGAAGGTGTGGCTTCATTGGTTAAAGAAGCTCATCGTAATGGAGATTCCAACGTTACACCAAGGGAAATTGATTTAGCATATGGTTTAAGAGATAAACAGGTACATATAAATATATTAATCACCCATATTATTTAATTATTTTCAATTATATTGATGTATATATATGTTGAGATTTTTTTCTTTGCATACATTCAGCCAAGAATAAATATGTTTATCAATTGACGATATTGCAATAATTTTTACATGTTTGACATATTGCAAGTGAAACAACACAAGACTATGTGGTGTAATGGTCGTAAATTTTGAATCAAAAATTTGGATGACACGAAGAAAACTTGTGATTCTGGGATAACTGTAGTCTTTCAGGTGACTAATGTTTCATCTAGAAGTGACATGCATCTAGAAGTCTTAGAAAATCAATACTATAGGATTTTGGATGATATACTTGAGTGTGACTTTAAGTCCTTCAAATTAGTTATGTTCGTCGTCCTATGGTACTGGTTACGAATGAATGAAAATGATCTCGAGAGAAATGTTATTGAACATGATAATGGATTTACCATGGTTAATACAAGGTATTTTGAGCGAGTTGGAAATGAGCCCTATGTTCTTCCAAGCCAATGTGAGCAGGTATTTTACTCAGAGGTTCCAGGTAAACTGGGTTGGTCATATGTTGTTAGACATGATCCAAGAGGAAGGTCGGTAAAGTATAATGTGGTGAAAGAAGAAGATACCAAAGAAATAGAAGATGATGTAGATGATGATCAGGATCAACAGTTAGTTGATGATGTGCCTGACAAAAATTTTGAAGAGGAGGAACTAGATCATGATGATGTAGGAGTTAATCTTCATGAAGATGATATCCGTATGGATGATGTCATTATCAAAACTGATATCAATGACGATGATGATGATATGACCAATCCTTACAATGTCGAATCTAGATTGGATGATACAAAAAAATAGTTGGATGAAGAAGAAGATGAATGACATTGAAATGTATGAGTTATGCGATTGTATTATCTATTTGATATTAATTTCTTGATAGAATTATATTTTACTTATGTGGTTACATAATTAATTCATGATGTTTTTAATTTGTATTCCATTACATAATTAATTTCATGGAGATATTTTTTAGCTTTGATTTGAATCTGATTTGAGGGCTTAAGGCGTTGATTTGAGTTAGAAAGCTTCATTTCTTTGCATATAGCCCGATTACCCTGTTTTTGAGGGTTTTGTAGTCCAAACATGATATAAAGGTGCTCTTAAACTTTTTGTGATTATTGTAGATTGTATAAGAGGCCCCATGGATATTGTTGTAATTGTAGGATGCATGAATAGGGAGTAGGATGAGAAATAAAGAAGGTATAGTTGTTGTCCTCAAGAGTTTTGTGAAGAAAAGCATGTGAAATGAGAGGTTCAAGCCTAGGTTTCAACAAAATATGTATGGATGATCTGATTTTATGAATTTTTACCCATGTACAGACCTAATGGGTTGTGTGTGATTTGGTCTTGAGGTCTGGGAGGTTGTGGAAGTAGGAGATTCAATAAACCCTGATGATTTTGGTCTAAAACAAGGGTTTTTGTGTTTGGGAAGAATTTGGTTGTACAAGTGGAATATTTTTATGGATTTGGAGGTTTGGAGGTTGTTAGCTCTCAAAAAAGCAGGTAAGAATACCTCAAGAGGTTTCCAATCTCTTGATACATTTTAGGGTAACAAAAAAGGCCAAATGATTTGAACCTTCTTCTCTTCAGGTGCTACCAAACCTAGGTGGGTCTACCTTTGCGAACTGAGAAGACTTAAGTGATGAGATTTTGTTTACAAAAATCCATTCACAATGGAAATCTTACAATGAACAAATATAATCGTAATAAAGTGTATGTGTAATATTAGAATATGTTCAGTTAAGAGATGTAAAAAATAAAATGGACAAACAACTTTGCCAATTTAACTATATGTATATATAACTTTAAGTTATTTTTATTTTAACTAAAAGTATTGAAGTTACAACATACAAATTAAATGATATTTATGATTGTAAAATTTATGATTAAATATATCTCTGAGAATCCTTTTTGTTCCAATTTGAAAATAATTCTATATTATAGAATACATTTATTTAAATTTTAAGATGAAAATAGCAAGGAAAAATCAAACAAATATCTTTATGAAAGAAGTATATTGGCGTGAAATTAAATATGATTTGTATTCCAATGTAAAAACTACAAAGAATGGAAACAATTGTTTCAACACATAAACTATTATGTAGTAGTCAATTGAAATGATCTAAATAGTCTAATAATTTGACCATTAGCATATAGCAATTTCTATAGAGTTGCATATCTCTTCCATTTCAAAAACACAAAACAATATTAGGTAGATAATCAAACATCTTTCATTTCTATAGTGACTTATTTATCCTAGAGGAACTATTATATAGTATACAAAGAAAACCAACAAACCCACAACTACCCCTATTTTGAAGGAGTTTAGTTTTTTCCCCTTCCTGGTCTCCCTAATATTCCTAGATTACTGTAATTGACTGAAAGGAATTTAATTCTTCTTTAAAGAACCCAATTAATCATATCACACAGATACAACAAATATGCACTGATAAATTGAACATATACCCTATATTTCAACTTAAATAATCAAGAAACAGTAGGTTGGAGACAATCAAACAATTGTAGAAATTCAACAAACAACTGATACTAGAATGGAACCACTGAATCAGAAATCTTTCATTATCTCCTTCAAAATTTTATACATGCAACATGGTCCTTTTGGATATAAACATTTTGAAATATTATGTTTCTTTCTATCTATCTTCTATTCTACTACTACCCTCATTCATTTCTACCAAAAATGGATATTTATACATCAACCGTATGAAAGGACACGTCCTTTCAGAAATGTCTTGTGTTTGAAACAACAATACAATTAAAAAGTAATCAGGATCTCTTAAGCCATAAGTGAAATTTCTATAAGTGATCCAAGTAGTCTCAACGCCCATGTGTATTTGCATCTCCCAATGCATTTTGGATCGTGATCTCCTTTTTCACCATCTTCTCATTCCATTCGCATACTTCATCTAATGTTATATCTTTCTTGGTAGCCATCTTCAGAATCTCCTACAGTATTGAATCACTTTCATCTTTCCACCTAGTCATTTCTTTTAATGTTCCTCTATCATCAAAGAATGCAGTCAATCCCTTTTTGGTGGCATCGATTAATCCCTGCTAATCCCCTTGCAATTATTCAAAGAAGTTTTTATTCTTATTCATAAGATGATTTGCAGCCTCAATTGCAGCTTTATCAGGAGCATCCCTCTGGTTCATTTCCTGGAGCTTCTCTAGGATCCTACCATCCATTCTTTTGTGTTCTCGTAATGCATCAAATTTTTCTAAGTGTATTCCCCAAAGCTTATTCAACCATGTTGTTAGACTAGCTTGTCTCTTCTTAGTCACTACAACAAGTGTGTCATACTTTCCTTGAGAATATGCACTCAACCCTTCCCAATGATCTTTTGTTTGTGAATGTTCACCATGGGTGAGTAGCTTGGTTGACCCCATTGTAACTCCTAATAAATCTTTGAGGCACTCATTTTCTCTCAGCATTCTTTCATGGTTAGTTTTGTACATTTCCTTTTCCTTGATCAACGCATGTGTTTGAGCTTTGTTTAGTTTTTCTACGTTGATCCCAATCTCTACTATCACCATAGGATCATCCTCCCCAAATTTTAGGGTCATAACATGCCTGAATGCCTTATCAGTATCAATGACAACTGATTTCCTGTGAGGTGGATACAAGGCCCAAATCATTAATGACTCTTCATCTTGATTGTACTTTGATCCTACATAAACCTTTGTCACCTTTTCCGGGCTAAGCTTGTGTGTAGCATTATTGTTTTTCAGGAAACTATCAAAGACTAATGCAAAATTGAGATCTAATCTTGGAAAAATCATGACACCAACAATTTCTAGCATTTCCCTTCCCTTTTCAGGGGTCATACCTGCCATCTCTCTTTCCACATCAGTTTTTAAATTAATCAACAACTATTCTTCATTACCTAGTGTGACATTGTCAACTAGTTCTCTTATCTCTTTTCCCTTTTGTCTACATAGGAATGTCTTAAATTCTAGAGATTTAATAATTTTATCATCTACTACAAAGGACTTATATTCTACATGCCTTGCATCTATATTTACACTTTATTCAATATTCAAATCCATGGTAGGATAGGCGTAATCAAGAGTTCTCAACCTTGACATCTTGTTGGGTAGATGTTGTGGTACATTAGCCTTAGGTGTCTCTTCTCCAGAAGACACCTCTATATCTTGCAACTCTTGATTATGTTGTTCAACCACCATTTCTACTTCCTCTGCCTCCAAGTTCCTAATCATATCATCAAATTGGTAGGGCACATGGTGATACCCTCCAAAGTTTATCCTTTTTTTAGCAGAATTGATATACCCTTCTAGATCAAAATTCTTTCTTAGTGGTCCTCTTTTCATGTTATATTGCAGTAACTTATCCAGAATTAGATTATACCCTTCCTTTGCTAATACAATAAAACCATCGAAGCATAGTGTACTAGGCATAAAAGCCAATTTTCCAAACAAACTTAAATTCATAACACTAGAAAAATCCATTTGCCTAACAATTTCCAAGTATGCAATCCTGTCGGAAACCGTTTTAGGCAAAATGAATGGGGTATCTTCAAATCCATAAACCCTAATCATGGTAGCATTCTCCAAACAATACCAATCCCTCCAATTGTGGCTAATTGGTCCATTGAAATATTTGGGCCTGAGAAACCTCTTTATCTCATCAAACAAAGAATAAGCACATGGATGATTATAGAACTTGTACAATGGCTTCACAAAATTTTCTTCAAAGCATACAAAACTAGAGTTAGCAAACCTACTATCCCAAAAAGCGGTCCATGATTGAATAGGTAATGACATGCCTTCCTTATCAAACTATGATATTTTCATCTCCTAAGGCCACAAACCTAGTTCCTATCCGAAGTACAACATTATGTGCATCAACAGTGAGTAATTCCTGAGGTGTAAGATAGAGGCTCCACCTTTTATTGCCATCAACCCAGAATCGAGCCCTTTAAAAATATATGAGGCATAATCAAAAGGTCTAGAGTTGTGATACTAAATATTTGCTGAAATTACCATGGGTGCAATTGCCATATACTCAGGGACTTCCATTCACAATACTTGACCCACCGATAAATAAGTGTATTTCATATAGGGTTCAAAAAGATCTACATGGAATGGGGGTCCTTCACTATCTTCTAGCAGAATTGGTTTACCACCATGTCTAATTTTGTGTAAGGGCAATCTCCAACCCTTGTAAATGGTGTCCATCCTTCCGAATTCTTTTTCCAGCTCTTCCCATATAATATTTTCGTTGCATACCCCTTCCAATTTAAAGACTTCGCCTATTGCATCCTATGATATGTGTATCATTGGTTTACCAGATGGGTCACATATAGCTTTAAGTCTCAAACTATAATCAGTGGCCAACAATTTCACCAGTTCAGCATCGACAAAAACATTAGGGCAAACTAACTTTCCTAGATTAAGCTTCCACAGGTTACATATTGGTTCAAAGCGATTCCTTTGATAGTAATGAAAGCTAAACAGTTCATAACCTCTTATTGGAGTCCAAATATCTCCTATGAGCTTACATTTGTGATCTAGTTTATCCACTTCTGCTCTAAGTTGTGTAGAGCATCTGGCTTTGGGTCCAGAGCTAGGTAGTTGGTCGATAAGATCTTGATTTGGCTTACACTCAGTACCCTCTGGCATAATTTCAGTTTTCTGCTTTTTCCCTTTTGACTGACGACTTTCACCATGCTTTCTACCCTTTGATTTTCCTGAACTAGTGGCTTCCATTCTTCAAAATTGAAAATTCAAGGTATGAAAAACTTACTATTTTTTTCCCAAATTTTGAACTGAGAGAATACCCTGGTCCTTCACTCGCTCCTTTGCTTCTTCCGCTGTCAATTTTGCAATGATGTTTTCAATTGAATTCGTCTTGATTCCTAAAATTACTTATGCTCCGTGGCGCCATTAATGTTTTAGCTAAAACATGAGCATAGCTAGTTTTTTCAAAACTCTCACTATCACATCATGTAATTTGTTGGCCGAAATTTTTTAAATCTTGGGCGATCCTTTTGTTTGATCCTTCACCAACATTCATTAAACACCCGCTAGGACATCTCATAGTTTCCCTAACACCTTAAGTCTTCCTAAGAGTTACCCTTTCAGTCTTAAGTATATCACTACAACTCCCACTGAACCAACCTATCGCTGTGAGTTTAGCAAGTCAGGCAGAAAATCCTCATCTTACTCTGGAGATGTGTATCTCACTGAGATATTTCCTTTATAAATTCTATTCACTGAGACATAATGATTTTCTTTCCGATGGAACTGCACTCGTTGTGACCTTATCTCTCCTCGCTGAAGTTTGTCTCACAGATGAATTTCTTCATCGGTGAAACCATGAACCATGTCCTTCTGATAATCATTCTCTCCAGACATGTTGCCAAGTCCAATCTTGTCAGTGTATCATGGAAGGTCAGCAAGACTCCTTGAATTCTTCCTAGTAACATTGTCCCATTGACATGATCCTCCTTTGTTTTATCGGCAAGATTGGATGAATGTCTCAAGCTAACTTCAGGAACCTTACTCCAATGACTCTAGTCTAGCTGATATATTTCCTTATGCTCTGAGTGATAAGACATATGTAAGCTCGATATAACTTCATACCATCACGCCAATGCTCATTATCTTGCCGATAGAGACTATGAACTATATTTTCTAGATATATATCCTCAAATGAGTTTTCATTGGTATGAAATTCCCAACCTCTTGCCAATATTGATATGTAAGCTATCATTTATCATCGGCCTAGGTGGTGTCCCCTTGTCCATTTAATAAATGTTTTATTTTTGTAGGGAACAATTTTAAATGATCGTCGATCAACCGTCAGTTGATCTCAGCCATTCCCCGCAATCCCATGATGACCCCACCACAGAGTCTCAACTAATTGCGATATCATGGGAGAGCACCATGTGTCTCAGCTGGCGATGCTGAAAAGATAATCAAATTGCTTAAATATATCTATCGGGTTTTAATTTCTATGAGATGCATGTGCTCAAAATGAATGGAGATGTAATAATCTCGATGAAAAATCTGCTCGATAGTTATGTTCAACACTAGTGACTATTTTGAGCGAACACGATTGCCGATGGTGGAGATCAACGGTTTCCTGCCATCGCATGATCAGAAGATGCAAGGTGTTTATTGATCACGATATCACGGGTGCATGCCACATGTATTTCTTTGGCAATGCATAATGTGGCAGGCCCTTCATGCTGAGATGGATATTATGTCAGCCTTTTTTAAGGTAGATGTTCGATGATTTGACAAAAGTGAATGATCGACGGTTGGAATTTGAATTCGCATCAAATGCAATTGGAGCCATTGGCATGGAATGCAATTAAGCTTTAATATTTGCATTTTATAAAGTTCATATATTAAATAGTTTTTACTTATTTTATAATTTGAGAAAAATAAAAAAAAATTAGAAAAATAATTAAAATTGTTTTAAAAATTTTTAGATTTTTTTTAAATTATGAATTAACTTTTTAAATATTTTATTTTAAATATGATTTTAATTTATTAAATTTAATTTATTACGTGGAGAGGCATAACCTATAGTGGCAACACGGAGCGGAATGTGAGTGTGTTAACAAAAACAACTCACAACATGTAACACCCCTCCGTTTTGCTCTATTGTGCGAACTATGTTGTTTCCTTTCTATGCTTTAGTTTTGGTGTTGTACTTGGACTACGTACTTGATTGGAGTGGATCACTATTTTATCGTGATGTATTTTGATGTGATGATACTTTATTTTGATGTGATTATTATGGCATGTTTGGGATTAACATATGTGGATGTTTAATTTATGATATTTCATGCTTTCGATTATGCTGCTATGTTAGATGCGTCAGTTAGAACTTTTGTATTGGTGAAGAGGATGGTATCGCATCACTCGCTTGTGAGTGCCCTGCGATCTTGTGACTTCCTCTTCATGGTGTGCCTTATTTATGTCATATTATTGCATGTGGATATATTATGTGTTTCCAGGTTGACAGGTACAAGACATCGACTCCACCTGGTTTCATAGGTTCGAGCATGTCCAATGCCCAATGGTATTCGATTGGGAGATAGTAGCTAGGATTTTGTGCCAAGTCGTCACCCTAGTCCTAGTGTGTCGTCTGGTGTTAGTCGAGTTAAGTTGTCTTATTTGGGTCTTCTGGCTTTAAATTCAAGCTTATTGTACAAGCTCGGAAAATGGTAAAATATATGCTATTATAGTTAAATTGGAAATTACTTTGTTGATTTATGTTGAGATGTAATTTATTTTATTGTTAATTTAATCTAATTATTAAATAAATTAATCGTTGAGTAAATCCATGTTATTAATTGATTAAATTTATAATGTTGTAATAGTTAAATTACTCATTCTGGGAATTTTATGCATATGTGGGCAAAATTGAAAATTAAAGGGAAATGAATTTAAAAGTCAAAGTTGAAAAGTTGAAAATTCAAAAAATTCAAAAATATATATTTTCCATTTTTGTTTTCTGAAATTTATGAGGGTTGTTGGATTTTAGGGCAAAATCCTTATGTGTTTGAATTTGCTTGATATTTTTGGGATCTTGAAGTTTTGAAAAAAAAATTGGAATTTGTGAAAGGAGGATTTTTCAAATTTGTGGGTTTTTTTTATTGGAGTTGCAAAATCTTGAGGAATTGGATTGGAAGCAAGAGGGAAAGCTAATCATCATCTGGTCATCTTCAAACAAAAAAATTACTAGGTTCTTGTCTTTTGTTTTATTGTTTTTGGAAATTTTAATTTAAATGTGTTGATGTTGAAAATCTAGTTGCAAAATGTTTTCAATATTCTAGTTGTGAATTGCAATGGAAAAACCCATATGGAAAATTGAGTTTATTGTGAAAAATCTCACCTTTAAAAAAAAATAAAAAGAATAATTTCTCCAAGGAAGAACAATGGAGTTTTTTTTGGATTCAACATGATATATTTAAAAAAAATTATTCTTCTCCTCAATTTATCTTCATTGGAAATTTGTTTGTAAATATATATAATTATATCTTTGTTTTTTCATGTTGGGGTTGAGGTTATGCCCCCATTTCTTTCATTTTCAAAAATGAAAATATAAAATTTTATTCCAAAAAAGTATGTCTGTGTTTTTTTTAAAACACGAAATTTCTGCAAGAATTTTTTTTTTAAATAATAAAAAAACCAGGGGGGGCGCAGGGGGCTCGACCCCCACCGCGCCCCCCCATGGGAGGTGGGTGAGGGGAGCCACACCCTGCATGCACCCCAACCCCTCCTTACCATCGTCGTCCGCCTTACCACCGTGCACAACCGTCCATGGAGGACGACTGTGTTTACACACAGTCGCCCCATTCATGGGCGTCGGCTGTGTGTAAACATAGCCACCCATGGGGCGTGCGGCCAGGGAGGTACACCTCCCTTTGACTTAGGGTTGGTTGTTGTTTTGTTTTTTTTTATTATTATTTATTTTCGTTTTTTGTTTATTATTTTAGTATTAAATATTATATATGTTATAATATTAAATATTAGTATTTAATATTAACATTTAATATTATAATATATTTGTTATTTTAATATTAATTTAATAATGAAATGTATTATTTATAATATTGTAAAATTAATATTTGAATATTAAAATATTAATATTTATAATATTATAATAATGATATTAAGGCATTTGTTATGTTTTTTTTTACATTAGTGAAATTGGGATTAAAGGTGGAGAAATAATTAATTAAATAGTTCTTAATTGCTTTTGCAAGGGGGAATTATTTTCTTGGGCAAACTGATTGGGGAAATCAAATTTATATTTTACTATGATGTGCTTTTAATTATTAGTTTTAAATCAAGGAATATTTGAAAGGTTAAAAATTTGATTTGACAAGAAATGTGATGGTGTCTTGATTAGTCAATAAATGATTTTGCATTGACCTATTTCAACTTCTAAACGTCTTACCTCAAAACATAGAAATTAAACAATTCCTGTTATCATTGAACAATAGTGAAACTTAAACATTGGAGTTGAACTTTATTCTTGTCCTGATTTATTAAATGCGGTGAATTACTGAATATGAATGAGGAAATGGGTTTAGTGAACCTGAAGTAGAATTTGATTCTTGTTTGGCCATTGATCTATGTGTATTATCATTGGGAAGTGTGGGTCTCCTTAATTGACAAGTCTTCTAGTTGGGATTTTAGTCTGTGGGTTGTCTTTTTGTGTAGTCAACCATAGATGGCCTTGGGTAGTGCGTTTAACCAGTTTGTTCCCCGGTTATCACGAACAGGAGGGTATTTGACTATATGTCATGGTTAGGGATGTGATATCCTTGCGTAGCACTTGTGTACCCTTGGGTTGTGGAGTTGTTCCACGTGTCATCTTAGAGGAGTGTCTTGTAATGGGGGCTGGCACACGAAGTGGTGCCAGGGTAACTCATTGTAAGTTAGTTAATCCACTGATAACTTAATTAATTGTTTAGAGTATCACGTAGTACCAAACAATTAATAAGATAATTATGCCTCGCTCAGGATCACAAGGGCTTGTAAAGACCAGGGTTGAGATGGGAAGGCTTAGAATGGCAAGATCGTTATCTTGTCTCTATGAAAGATAATTGATTCCGCATTGGTTTACATGAGGGGCTGGAAGTCATTAGAGGTTACCAGGATAACTCGAGATGGGGGCCAGGACTTAGGAAGACTCACCAAGGTAACCTATGTAACATTGTGATGACACTTCTCCTAGGTTGACAGTATGTTTGCATTAGTGATGTAGTTGATTATGTAATTCTGGAAGCATTGTAACCTTGTGTCAGTGATGTCACTGTATTTATTTCAGTATGGTTATGTTAGCCTATGTCTAGAGGTAAATGTCATTGGATAGATATTATGGTTACTATCTCCTAGCACAGGGGGTGGGCCTTTGGGTTCCACTTGGTTGGGTGGCGTGCACCTTAATCCATTGGGATCCTTCTTCATGTTCTTGTGGATGAGGCTTCCAGTTGGAGAGCTCGTGGTTTCTGTTGTAGTTCTTACTTGTTTTCATTTCAGCTATTCTTGTAATCATTATCCCTCTGTGTTATCGAGGAGGAATTTTGTAATTGTAATTATGTATTGGTTTTCCTCATTCGAGGAATGAGTGATTGTAACCTTATTGCTTAATGGATGGATTAATGCTTTTGAAAGTTATATCTTATGCTTGTGTTATTTCATCTTCTTGGAATGTATGTGTTAATGTATTAATTAAATAATGGTTATAGTTTATATTCATGTTTTTGTTGAGGTTCTATATAACCTTTGTCTCGTAACCTTAGAGGTTGTTGGCATTAGTTAATTAACTTACTCATTATTTATCCCTTCTAAAAAAAAAAAAAAATTATTCCATTTAAGTAGTTAATTGCAACTTCCTCTAGGGTTGCGTGGCAGGGCATTACACAACATATTAAAAATATCATATGCTAACATGTATATGAAACAATAAATAGCCGACAAATATAAATTAAATAAAAATGAATTAGTGCCACCCAAAAATATTTATATAAATAAAGGAGGAAGAAATAAATTATGAAATACGAATTCACGAAGCCGACAATTAACAAGAGTTGCAAAGCAACGAAGTTCTTTCCAAAAAGCTTTAGAATGGTTTTTTTTGTATTTATTATGTTTGTTGTGTTGTAAGAACAATTGGTTAGGATAAAGTAGTTGTCACCTAAATTTAGGAATTTGGTCATTGATAGAGTAAACTTTATCTTCCATTCGAAAATGACCCTTATAAGAAAATATTTTTTCTCACTTCAAAATTATGAGATGCTTTGGTTGTGATTTTCGACCATCAAGAAAGCACAATTTACATGTTTCCAACATTATGTAAATATTAATGAGTTCAAATATTTTCTTAACCATTCAATAATAGATAACTCATTTATAAGCCTCATAAAACTTATAATGTGAAGTGTATTGAAAAATGCCTTGATTAAACATCGGAAACCTCAACTAAACCCATATGCTCGTTTTACTAATTGTAGAGTAATGGAAAAAAGCATTGCAATAGTCATTGGACCAAGACCAAAAGGTAGAGGATTAATTGATGAAACTATTCTTGAAGCCTCTTCATAGGAAACATGACTGATTGATTTGCTAATAAATCACAAGAGATAACTCTTTGTAGTCAAACACAAATCTCCATATTTTACGTACAAATCTAATAATTATCACCAATGAATCAGAATAGAAGTATCAATCTTAGTTCAATGATATATGTCAATATCAGATTTAAAATTAACAATAAATTCTGGATAATCCACATTAGGCATTGAAACAAATTGAAAAGTTGTCTTTATTTACATCTCCTCCAGAAACTCATCTATCTTGTAAGTCAGGTAACATATGTTGTATGTACTGGCTTGTGCTGCTAGAATTGGCAACCCTAATTGAACCTTAATCTAAATGAACCCTAACCCTAATTGAACCATAAACCTAACTATAATCAAACCTTAATTGTAAACTTAACTAAAATAAGCCTAATTGAACTCTAACTGTAACTTGAACTTGATCCTAATCATAACACTAATTGAATGCTATGTAATGCCCCATTAAGTAACCTTAAAGGAAGTTGCAATTAACATCATAAGTGAACCAATTTTTTTTTATAAAGTGCATCTAACATACACATTCACTTACTAATTAACAACAACCTCTAAGGCTACAAGGTTAGGATTAATTAAACCCACACATACATATTACATATAACCATAGCCTTCTGAACTTTATGAAATAAACATCATACATCATAAGAATACCATATAACATAATAAGATAATCAACTAAGATACAATCCCATAAACATTATCTTAATCCAATAGTTACATCACTCATTCCCAGAATGAGACACTAGTACAAATGTATTACAATTATATAACTCCACCTCTTACAAAGAGGGATAAAGTATCATATACAAACTGAAATATTATAATGCAAGAAATTACAACAAGAACCGCGAGCTGTCCATCTGGATGTCTCGCCACCAAGTATTGAAGATAGATGGGGACCCAACGGTTTTGGTGCATGTTCCACCCTACCAATGTGGTACCCGAAGGCCCACCCCCCATGCTAGGAGATAGTAACAAAGTAACATGGACAAAGATTCTACTACCTCTAACCAAAGACACACTCAAACTGACTCATACTGTTATAACCCACCAAATGAATTAACAAGTACAACTCATTCACAATACAAGTATGAATCAAGTACAACTCAAGTACGACATAAGTACAAATCAAGTACAATACAAGTACAACTCCAACATCACTGACATAGGTCACATTGCTTCCAGACATAATAATAATCAAGTATGTTCATAGAACCATACACTTAAAACAATTAACAATAGTTGTCCTAGATAGAGTGTCATCGCAAGGTTTGTCATGAGATCTCCTCTGGGCATTCTTCATAGGCTCCGGCACAAGTAATCCTGGTGGCCTCAACCGAATCTCGACATTCATACTCACTCATGTGGAATCAACTACCTCTCGCAAAAACAAAATAGTTGATTTTGCCATTCCAAGCCTTCCCACTCATCCCAAGTCTAAACAAGCCCTTGTGTCTATGAGTGAGGTAAAATCATCTTGATTAGTGAAAAGTTAGTTCTAATCTTCTAAGTACATTACTTTAATTATCATTTATTTAAATCACTCGTGAAGGTTATCTAGTTTACCTCTTTGGACTCTAGTGCCTAACAAAAGCCACTCTTCTAATGGACAACACACTCACAACCAATCACCAAGGGAAACACAAGTGCATACAAACTAGGCATCATAACCACTCCAACACAAGGAGGATACAAATATTAGAAACTCACTCCAAACATCTTGGAGGCAACAAGATGAAACCACATAACAAGGAGACATGGATCCCATAATTCGCTCCTAAACCAAGGAGGTGCAAACATCCCCGTTCGTGAAAACTGGGTAAAACTAAAAAGACGCCATGCACTACCCAAGGGAAAACAATTGGATGGCATAAAGATTCAACAACCCTTATCCTCTAAGTTCTTCTGGAAGACTTATAATTTAGAACTAACACTAAAATCCCAAAACCAACAATGCAACTTGACGACATAGCAACAAAAGCATTCAAGTCATCAATCGAATCTAATATTTGGATTTCCTAAATCCATACTCATTCAATAGGTAGTATTGACAAAGTCAAAGACATGATAACTAGATCATCTAAAGTAATCATAACCCCTATTTCCCTTTTCATTATTGGAAAAATCTAAAACAATTAAACTTACTTCCCTTTACTGAATACAGAGAATTAAATCTTTTAAGATAATCATGAGGAAGATACTAATTTTGGATATACTAAATCCATATCTCTTTCATAATCCAATCACAATGATTCAATTAATCTAAATATAAATTAATAAATAACATAATTGATTGCCTCATCAATAAAACAACTTCTTAATTTACTTTTAAATCGACACAAATCCATGCAAGTAAACTCTTTCCATTTACTAACCAAATCTTACATTTCATTCAATTTCCTATTTAGAACATGCAATCACTTTAATATAATAAAATATCGTTTTTCTACCCATTTACCCATATACACTAATCATTTTCTTTTAAAACACTAATAATGCCCGATTTGAGAGAATAAAAATAGAGATAAAATATTATTTGTTCTCTCAAATGGATATATACCTTCACTATATATCTACTAAATATACATTAATATATTTAAATATATTTAATCATTAACATCTCCTCTATCCTTTGCAGAATATCAAATTGATTAATTCAAAATAAAATATCCTTTATCATCAATATTTCAAAATATAAATATATTTTCCAATTAAATCAAATTAATAATTGGACCTTTTACATATGGATTTAAATTCCACAATTCAATTTTAAATTATGCATTCTTTAAATCAAATATTTAACTCATTCAATTAAACTTTAACATGCCATTTTAAAATAAACAATAATTTCCCCATATGCTTATAATTTTAATTCCACTAATCTAATATACAAATTTTATTTAAAATAATATAAATAAATATAATACTTTAATATTATAAATTATAATATAAAATATTATTAAATAACATTTTAATATTATAATAACAATACATAAAATATTAATATTTATAAATATCAATTTATTATTATTTTATTTTCAGAACAGCCATGGCAAAATAACTTAACACCAGTCTCATGTTTCAAACATAACTCAAAAACTGCAATCTGGGTATTTACGATTTTTTGACAGGGATAAAAAATTTTCAAAATGCAAAACCACTAGATTTCCTGAGAGAGCCAGGTTTGTGAAAGTAAGTTATGGGCGACACAATCAGACCATTTTACCATGAAAAATACATAATATCTTGATTTTTAAAATCCATTTTCTAATAATAGGAAGGTTTTATTTTTAAAAGGCTTATTCCTAAGTACGTTGTTCAATTTCTATGTTTGATTTCAATAACAACATAATCGATTTCCCCAAATAATTTAAATTCAACTAAGGTTTTCACAATTTTCACTCAAGAATTTTCACAAGCAAAGGCTGTAAATTTATTTAATTATTTTCTTCTAATATCAAATTTGTTTTCCAAAACATATTTAACAAACAAATCTTTAATCACTACTATTTTAAGAAAAACAATCAAGAACAATAAAATACAAAGAGGAAAACCTGGTACAAGAAGCTACAAGAAGAGATGAATTTCTGATGCAAGCCTCCTCCAAAGATTTCCTGAATTTTCTTCAATGTTCCAATGAATCCAATCCAAAATCCAACAAATGCAAACAATCTTTCCTTCAATCAATTCTACAATCAAACTTTCTTCAGGCCACTTGTGCCAGGTGCAAATTTCTTCTTGTCAAAATAGATTTTCCTAAGACCTTTCCTGCCCTAAAGTTAAAACATGTATTCTTTCTCAATCAATGCCTAACACAAACCTAATTCACATGACATTCTGATGGGTCTTTCCATTCAATTTCAGTTTCAATATTTACAGCCTAATTCACATTTACATACCAAATTAGATATTTCAGTTTCCATTTCGCGCAAACCCACTTTCAGTTTAGATACTGGTTTCAAATAATAGATGAATTTCCAAAGGTGCAACCAGTTCCCAGATAAACTAATTTTAATGATTACAATTTCTAATTTTGTTTCCATGCGTTAGAATTAGATTCCAAAATTAAATTTTAATTCTTTTATTTTCATTCTCTTGCATTACGTTTAATTAATTAATTTAATTATTTAATAACTAAATTCAACCCCTTTGGATTAAATTTAATTAATTAAATAATTTAAATATAATTAATTAATTTAAATATAAACTTTTTATCCACATTGCATTATTTAAATTAAATAACCATCAACATGATTTAAATGCAATTATTCTAAATATCTATTTCCAAATCAAGAATGCTTCAGAATTAAATAACATCAAAGCAAAACAGACAATGACTCAACACACACAACTGACGACACACTAAGGCTAGGATGTAGACTTGACATATGTTACCTAGCTACTATCTCCCGTTCAACGTAACCGTTGGATTGACACGCTCAAATCTGTGAAACCAAGTGGAGTCGATGTCATATACCTGCAATCCTGCAACCAAGTAAACAACATCATACAATATATCCAGCATATAATACACACCGTGAAGAAGGAATTATGGATTTGCAGGGTGCTCGCAAGCAAGTGATGCAAACTCGTCCTCTTCACCAATACACTCATCGAAACTGACACTTCTATCATAATCCAATAATCTCATAATAATATCTCATGTTAACTCTACAATATCATTAATCCATAATGCATGTGAAACAATAATCAAATAACCACATCCCACAATAATAGTTGTCGCTCAATAGTAGCAATCAACACATCATAACAAAATGTATCCGATATCAAATTAATTGCAACCAAACATAGCATAAAGTAACTTGAACAAGAAACAAAATGGAGGGGTATTAAATGCTAACCCTAACCCTAATTGAACCCTAATTCCAAATTTCCAACCATAAGCCTAATTGAACCTTGTTGTTGGGGTTAAATTAGGGTTCAATTAGAATTCTAGTTAAACCCCAATTGTAAGATTACCCAAAATAATCCTACCTAAACCCTAACTATAACTTGAACTTGACCCTAATCATAACACTAATTGAATGTTATCCCTAACCAGTAACTAAACCCTAATTCTAACCATAAACCTACTTAAATCCTAACCCTAACTCTCATTGAACCTTATTGTTATGGTTCAATTAGGGTTTAATTAGCATTCTAGAATGGAGATTAAGGTTAGGCTAGGGTTAGAGTTATGAATATCTTAATATTAGCTTATAAATTTGACCCTAACTATAATCATAATTAAATCCTAACCCTAACCAGGTAATTAAACCCTAATTCTAACCCTAACACTAACCATAATTAATTTCTCACTCTAACCCTAACCGTAATTAAATCCTATTGTTATGGTTGAATTAGGGTTAGGTTTAGGGTTCAATTAGAGTTCTAGTATAAATCTTGGGGTTAAGGTTATTTATTTCTTAATATTAGTTTATAAATTTGACATTAATGATAAATATATTAAACAAATAAAAGTTGGTTCATAATTGATTGTAGTGTAAATGTAGTTTTACCAAAATATTTGTGTGATTGTAGTGTGAATAATAAAGTTGGATACTCCTATTTTACCCCTTAGAAAAAAAAATAGTAAATAGGCATTTAGATATAGTTAAAATTTTATTTGTCATCATATTATGAAATATTTCTTATATAATGCTTAAATTTAAAATATTCCCCAAGGGTCTATAAAAAAATAATAGTTGTTGTAAATATTACTAAAAAATTCTACATTTTTAATACATTTGTTTCTTAACAAAATATATAGTAATTGAGTAGAACAATTAGAACTAAAATTATTTGTCTTAATATCTTTTTTATCTTTAGTTTAGGTAAAAAGAGAAATTTTAAATAAATAGCAATGAAAAAATAAATCAAGATTAATTTAATATATTAGATGTTAATTTAATATAATATATTATAAAAATATTCAATAATATATTACATAATTTAAAATTATAATATTTTTATTTAATATATTATATTATAATATGATGTTAAAATTATATATGCTACATATAGTATATATATTAGAATATTAGAATATTTTGTTAAATTAATAATATAATATATTAAAATAACATTATTTATTTGAATTTGTTATTAGATTATATTATATATTAGATGTTATATATGTTATATATTATATTGTATATGCATTATAATATTATAATCTGATGTTAAAATTATATATGTTACATATAGTATATATATTAGAATATTATAATATTTTGTTAAATTAATAATATAATATATTAAAAATACATTATTTATTTAAATATTTTATTAGATTATTTTATATATTTGAATTATATTTTATTTAAGATATGACAAGTAAATAAATGAATTGAATTGAAAATATAACAAGAAGTAATTTTGAAGAGTTCAAAATTTTTCATAAAAATTAGTTAAATATTTTTTTTATTGTATTTTTTATTATAGTCTCTTTGCCAGAAAAGCCTTAAAAAGGAGTGATAGATATTTTTTTCCAATTATATTGTAGAAAATTAATTTTGGATGAATGTTTTGTTATATATTTTACAAGTTTACTTTAATAATTTACAATTTTTTCTCAATTTTTTGTTCTAATTTGAAGGTTGAATTGTCATTTGTTAAAATCAAAGTTATTAGTCACTAGTTAAAGCACATGTGGTGCCTATAGTTTCCTTGGTAGGAACTAATAAAGAAGTGCAGTAATTATTTTAGAAAAACATTTTGCGAATTGTGAGAACTGAATTAATTCCAAAAATAATATTCTACAAATTGTGAGAAAGTGGAGTAATTATTTCAGGAAAAACCAATTAATAAATTTTACAAAGTAAGTATGTGCATTTAATTTTTACTTTCTATGATTTGTATATTTCTGACATCAAATAATTTTTTTATTTTCTATCATTTTATGTTTTATGGTTTGTATATTTCTTTCTTCAATTTTTACTTTTTATCATTT
>CM021110.1:355925101-356107528 GCA_007115665.2 Sequoiadendron giganteum | reverse complement strand
TATCGAGCCTCTTATCGACGAGTTACTAAAGTTATGGAATGGCGTCACTATGTATGACATATCTAGACCAATAGGACAAAGACAATTTCAATTCCATGCAATGCTTGTATGGACAATTCATGATGCCCCAGGGCTAACACATTTTTCTGGTATGTTATAACATTCGACTGCATGACTTTAATGATATTTAATTTTATGAATTAGATATCATGTATGTTTTTGAAATAATCTATTCATTGTATATAATTATAAAAATTGACATATTTAATCCAATTATATATGATTTGCAGGTCTTCAAACAAAGGGAAAATTTGCATGTCCAATTTGTGGTCCAAAGATGAAATCTCGTCGTTCAACAAGTTTAGGAAAGCAAGTGTTTGATGAGTATACGCACTTCCTCCACAGAAATCATAAATATCGAACTACTGAAAAACATCTTTTCAATGGGAAAGAAGAGACTACATCAAAACCACGAAGAATGACACCTCACCTATGGAAGTTGGAATATAATAGAATTAATCGTCAAGGTTATACATCAGATCAAATTGTTTATCTATCATATATGATATGTTTGGAATTTATATTTTTATATTATGTTTTGTTTACTCATGTTGTAATTGACAATGATTGTCGTTGTTAATTTTTTTAACTTATATGCTTCATGAAGGTTGTCAAGGCATTAATGGCTAGATTCCATAATGACTAAAAGTTATCTGAGACAATTTAGTAGGTTTCCCTACTATCATAAGCTACAAATTGTGTATTTTTTTGATACAATGCATATCGGAAAGAATATAACATAAACGTTATGGAAAATATTGGATGGAGGGCATGACAAAGAAAAAAATGTCAAAATTTGTAGTGACATTTAGGAAGCCAATCATGCAATGAAAAATGTCATTCAATTAAATAGCGATGGAAACCAAATTAATATAAGCACCCTTCCTTGGTTATTAACAGAGCAACAAAGCAATGCTATAAAAGAATTCATACAAAAAAATTTGATTTCCCACATGATTTGCTATGAACATAAACAATATCATAATAAAGAAAGGTGAATTTGGGTTAGGGATGAAAATGCATGATTGGCATACCTTCATTAAAGTAATTATTCTGGTATATTTTATATATATTTGTATATTGTATGTACTTTTCAGTGTATTATGTTTACTAGTTTTGGAAAAATAATGAAAAGATCATTTTATAATTGTTGCAGTACGTTCTACCTCTATCTCTCCCAAAAAACTTCAACAAAAATGTCAAGCAATTTATATATGATCTTGGAAAATACATGAGGTAAGTAGCGATATTTGTTCAATTCATTGTATAGATCTTATATTTTCCATTTGTTTTACTTTTTATGTAATATATTGTATATTTTTGTTAAATCTCATTAATATATTTGCACCTTGAATCACTTGTAGATGGTTGTCATCTAAAGAAATCCATAAAGAAGATATAAATTATTGGAGGAGAAAAATTCCTTGTCTAATGTGTGAAATGCAAAAGTGTCTACCTTCAACATTTTTCAATGCACAAGAACACTACCTCATACACCAAGTTGAGGAGATTGAATTGTGTGGACTTGTACACACAAGGTCAATGTGGATGGTTGAGAGGCACTTGAAATTTTTGAAGGCTTTGGTTAGACAAAGAGCACATCCTAAGGGTTCTATGGTGGAGGGATATATGGTATACCAGACCATGGTGTACATTACTGAATATCTTCCTAATTTTGCAACAAAGATCCATGTAGATTGCATTTGGGATCCCAACTCCATTAACAAATTCAAAGGGGAGTACCTCATGGGGAAAGGTAGATTGAGGAAAGTGATAGGTAATTATAAGATGGTTATGGAGATTAATTAGAATACATTTTACATTTGATTTTTATGTATATTGTACTTATTTAATTATTAATCTTGAATATACATCAATTATAAATTAAGATCGTATACTATGGTAATTAACTAATTATACGTTGTTTGTGAATTTTAATTTTGTTTATACAGTTGTTCGAGAGTGGGATGCACTACATTTTTACATCACAAACAATCTTGATTGGATGACAGTATGGATTGAACGATGTCAACAATTAGGTTGCACATTAACATGGGAAGGTGTGGCTTCATTGGTTAAAGAAGCTCATCGTAATGGAGATTCCAATGTTACACCAAGGGAAATTGATTTAGCATATGGTTTAAGAGATAAACAGGTACATATAAATATATTAATCACCCATATTATTTAATTATTTTTAATTATATTGATGTATACATATGTTGAGATTTTTTTCTTTGCATACATTCGGCCAAGAATAAATATGTTTATCAACTCACGATATTGCAATAATTTTTACATGTTTGATATATTGTAGGTGAAACACCACAAGGCTATGTGGTGCAATGGTCATAAATTTCGAATCAAAAATTTGGATGACACGAAGAAAACTTGTGATTCTAGGATAACTGGAGTCTTTCAGGTGACTAATGTTTCATCTGGAAGTGACATACATCCATAAGTCTCAGAAAATGATACTATGGGATTTTGGATGATATACTTGAGTGTGACTTTAAGTCCTTCAAATTAGTTTTGTTCGTTGTGCTATGGTATAGGCTACGATTGAATGAAAATGATCCCAAGAGAACTGTTATTGAACATGATAATGGATTTACCATGGTTAATACAAGGTCGATTGAGCGAGCTGGAAATGAGCCCTATGTTCTTCCAAGACAATGTGAGCAGGTATTTTACTCAGAGGTTCCAAGTAAACCGGGTTGGTCATTTGTTGTTAGACATGATCCAAGAGGAAGGCCAGTAAAGTATAATGTGGTGGAAGAAGAAGATACTGAAGAACTAGAAGATGATGTAGATGATGATAGGGATCAACAGTTAGTTGATGATGTGCTTGACGAAGATGTCAAAGAGGAGGAACTAGATCATGATGATGTAGGAGTTAATGTTCATGAAGATGATATATGTGTGGATGATGAAATTATCGAAACTGATATCAATGACGATGATGATGATATGACCAATCCTTACAATGTCAAATCTGGATCAGATGATACAGACAAAGAGTTGGATGAAGAAGAAGATCAATGACATTGAAATGTATGAGTTATGTGATTGTATTATCTATTTGATATTAATTTCTTGAAAGATTTATATTTGACTTATGTGGTTACATAATTAATTCATGATGTTTTTAATTTTTATGTCATTACATAATTAATTCATGATGTACTTTTTAATGTTTAATTTTAATTCATGATGTTACAACTATTTTAGCTCTCCTAGAAATTTCCATATGATCATAATGAATAGTGTTTTGAGAAATTTCATGAAAGATGACACATTGATCGTAGTAGTGAAATAATTGCAAAGTCGTTTCGATTTTTTAGACCAATCACCCTTCGCAATGTCATTTTTAGGATCATCTCCAATTTGATTACTAGGATACATAAGGTAGGATTTGATTGGCTTATCTTGGATGAACATTGTGGCTTTGTGTAATGTGAGCAAATTTTGGATGGGGTAGTGGTGTAGGAGCACCTACGCCTCATCTTCTATGCTTAATCATGTGATGATAACTAGGGAGGTCAATAGGTTGGTTTAGGCATTTCAAGAATTTTTTATTGTGAATAAGATCACTCAAGACCATTAATCATGTGCTAGGTGAAGTTTTGAGTTATGAGTTTGAGTCTTGCACTAAAGAGTTTTGTAGCCTTTTTAAGGAAAATTGGAGAATTTACATGTAAAAGGGTGCAAGGTTAGTGTCATGTCAATAATAAGGCTATTATCAAGCCACTAGCATGGTCTTAGAGGTTTCCTAAGAGTTTCAATACATTTGAAAGGTCAAAAAATTAAAACATTTCAATAGTGATGTTAACAACCTTGAAATTAGTGTGTTTTATGTTTCATGTGATCATAAAAGATTAAAAAGTCAGTTGTAGAAGTGGTTGTTCGGTGGTTGAGGTGTAAAGGAATTTAAAATTCATAAATTTATTATTTTAAAGGTTGTTGATGGTTGAGGATTTAAAATACAAGCTCTCGACATTCCAAAATCTGTGTTTTTCTTCAAAAATTCTGTATTTTTCCTATTTTGTAGCACTGTACGGTCACATACAACCATATTTTGATGTGAAATCAATTCAATTTTGTGAAGATATGTGTTATATTTGATTTGAATCTGATTTGAGGGCTTAAGGCGTTGATTTGAGTTAGAAAGCTTCATTTCTTTGCATACAACCCGGTTACCTTGTTTTTGAGGGTTTTGTAGTCCAAACATGATATAAAGGGGCTCTTACAATTTTTGTGATTACTGTAGCTTGTGTAAGAGGCCCCATGGATATTTTTGTAATTTTAGGATGCATGAATAGGGCGTAGGATGAGAAATAAAGAAGGTATAGCTGCTGTCCTCAAGAGTTTTGTGAAGAAAAGCATGTGAAATGAGAGGTTCAAGCCTAGGTTTCAACAAAATATGTATGGGAGATCTGATTTTATGAATTTTTATGCATGTGTAGACCTAATGGGTTGTGTTTGAGTTTTTTTTGAGGTATGGGAGGTTGTGGAAGTAGGAGATTCAATAAACCCTCTTGATTTTGGCCTAAAACAAGGGTTTTTGGGTTTGGCAAGAATTTGGCCATACAAGTGGAATATTTTTTGTGGATTTGGAGGTTTGGAGGCTGTTAGCTCTCAAAAACACAGGTAAGAATACCTCAAGAGGTTTCCAATCTCTTGATACATTTTAGGGTAACAAAAAAGGCCAAATGATTTGAACCTTCTTCTCTTCAGGTGCTACCAAACCTAGGTGGGTCTACCTTTGCGAACTGAGAAGACTTAAGTGATGAGATTTTGTTTACAAAAATCCATTCACAATGGAAATCTTACAATGAACAAATATAATCGTAATAAAGTGTATGTGTAATATTAGAATATGTTCAGTTAAGAGATGTAAAAAATAAAATGGACAAACAACTTTGCCAATTTAACTATATGTATATATAACTTTAAGTTATTTTTATTTTAACTAAAAGTATTGAAGTTACAACATACAAATTAAATGATATTTATGATTGTAAAATTTATGATTAAATATATCTCTGAGAATCCTTTTTGTTCCAATTTGAAAATAATTCTATATTATAGAATACATTTATTTAAATTTTAAGATGAAAATAGCAAGGAAAAATCAAACAAATATCTTTATGAAAGAAGTATATTGGCGTGAAATTAAATATGATTTGTATTCCAATGTAAAAACTACAAAGAATGGAAACAATTGTTTCAACACATAAACTATTATGTAGTAGTCAATTGAAATGATCTAAATAGTCTAATAATTTGACCATTAGCATATAGCAATTTCTATAGAGTTGCATATCTCTTCCATTTCAAAAACACAAAACAATATTAGGTAGATAATCAAACATCTTTCATTTCTATAGTGACTTATTTATCCTAGAGGAACTATTATATAGTATACAAAGAAAACCAACAAACCCACAACTACCCCTATTTTGAAGGAGTTTAGTTTTTTCCCCTTCCTGGTCTCCCTAATATTCCTAGATTACTGTAATTGACTGAAAGGAATTTAATTCTTCTTTAAAGAACCCAATTAATCATATCACACAGATACAACAAATATGCACTGATAAATTGAACATATACCCTATATTTCAACTTAAATAATCAAGAAACAGTAGGTTGGAGACAATCAAACAATTGTAGAAATTCAACAAACAACTGATACTAGAATGGAACCACTGAATCAGAAATCTTTCATTATCTCCTTCAAAATTTTATACATGCAACATGGTCCTTTTGGATATAAACATTTTGAAATATTATGTTTCTTTCTATCTATCTTCTATTCTACTACTACCCTCATTCATTTCTACCAAAAATGGATATTTATACATCAACCGTATGAAAGGACACGTCCTTTCAGAAATGTCTTGTGTTTGAAACAACAATACAATTAAAAAGTAATCAGGATCTCTTAAGCCATAAGTGAAATTTCTATAAGTGATCCAAGTAGTCTCAACGCCCATGTGTATTTGCATCTCCCAATGCATTTTGGATCGTGATCTCCTTTTTCACCATCTTCTCATTCCATTCGCATACTTCATCTAATGTTATATCTTTCTTGGTAGCCATCTTCAGAATCTCCTACAGTATTGAATCACTTTCATCTTTCCACCTAGTCATTTCTTTTAATGTTCCTCTATCATCAAAGAATGCAGTCAATCCCTTTTTGGTGGCATCGATTAATCCCTGCTAATCCCCTTGCAATTATTCAAAGAAGTTTTTATTCTTATTCATAAGATGATTTGCAGCCTCAATTGCAGCTTTATCAGGAGCATCCCTCTGGTTCATTTCCTGGAGCTTCTCTAGGATCCTACCATCCATTCTTTTGTGTTCTCGTAATGCATCAAATTTTTCTAAGTGTATTCCCCAAAGCTTATTCAACCATGTTGTTAGACTAGCTTGTCTCTTCTTAGTCACTACAACAAGTGTGTCATACTTTCCTTGAGAATATGCACTCAACCCTTCCCAATGATCTTTTGTTTGTGAATGTTCACCATGGGTGAGTAGCTTGGTTGACCCCATTGTAACTCCTAATAAATCTTTGAGGCACTCATTTTCTCTCAGCATTCTTTCATGGTTAGTTTTGTACATTTCCTTTTCCTTGATCAACGCATGTGTTTGAGCTTTGTTTAGTTTTTCTACGTTGATCCCAATCTCTACTATCACCATAGGATCATCCTCCCCAAATTTTAGGGTCATAACATGCCTGAATGCCTTATCAGTATCAATGACAACTGATTTCCTGTGAGGTGGATACAAGGCCCAAATCATTAATGACTCTTCATCTTGATTGTACTTTGATCCTACATAAACCTTTGTCACCTTTTCCGGGCTAAGCTTGTGTGTAGCATTATTGTTTTTCAGGAAACTATCAAAGACTAATGCAAAATTGAGATCTAATCTTGGAAAAATCATGACACCAACAATTTCTAGCATTTCCCTTCCCTTTTCAGGGGTCATACCTGCCATCTCTCTTTCCACATCAGTTTTTAAATTAATCAACAACTATTCTTCATTACCTAGTGTGACATTGTCAACTAGTTCTCTTATCTCTTTTCCCTTTTGTCTACATAGGAATGTCTTAAATTCTAGAGATTTAATAATTTTATCATCTACTACAAAGGACTTATATTCTACATGCCTTGCATCTATATTTACACTTTATTCAATATTCAAATCCATGGTAGGATAGGCGTAATCAAGAGTTCTCAACCTTGACATCTTGTTGGGTAGATGTTGTGGTACATTAGCCTTAGGTGTCTCTTCTCCAGAAGACACCTCTATATCTTGCAACTCTTGATTATGTTGTTCAACCACCATTTCTACTTCCTCTGCCTCCAAGTTCCTAATCATATCATCAAATTGGTAGGGCACATGGTGATACCCTCCAAAGTTTATCCTTTTTTTAGCAGAATTGATATACCCTTCTAGATCAAAATTCTTTCTTAGTGGTCCTCTTTTCATGTTATATTGCAGTAACTTATCCAGAATTAGATTATACCCTTCCTTTGCTAATACAATAAAACCATCGAAGCATAGTGTACTAGGCATAAAAGCCAATTTTCCAAACAAACTTAAATTCATAACACTAGAAAAATCCATTTGCCTAACAATTTCCAAGTATGCAATCCTGTCGGAAACCGTTTTAGGCAAAATGAATGGGGTATCTTCAAATCCATAAACCCTAATCATGGTAGCATTCTCCAAACAATACCAATCCCTCCAATTGTGGCTAATTGGTCCATTGAAATATTTGGGCCTGAGAAACCTCTTTATCTCATCAAACAAAGAATAAGCACATGGATGATTATAGAACTTGTACAATGGCTTCACAAAATTTTCTTCAAAGCATACAAAACTAGAGTTAGCAAACCTACTATCCCAAAAAGCGGTCCATGATTGAATAGGTAATGACATGCCTTCCTTATCAAACTATGATATTTTCATCTCCTAAGGCCACAAACCTAGTTCCTATCCGAAGTACAACATTATGTGCATCAACAGTGAGTAATTCCTGAGGTGTAAGATAGAGGCTCCACCTTTTATTGCCATCAACCCAGAATCGAGCCCTTTAAAAATATATGAGGCATAATCAAAAGGTCTAGAGTTGTGATACTAAATATTTGCTGAAATTACCATGGGTGCAATTGCCATATACTCAGGGACTTCCATTCACAATACTTGACCCACCGATAAATAAGTGTATTTCATATAGGGTTCAAAAAGATCTACATGGAATGGGGGTCCTTCACTATCTTCTAGCAGAATTGGTTTACCACCATGTCTAATTTTGTGTAAGGGCAATCTCCAACCCTTGTAAATGGTGTCCATCCTTCCGAATTCTTTTTCCAGCTCTTCCCATATAATATTTTCGTTGCATACCCCTTCCAATTTAAAGACTTCGCCTATTGCATCCTATGATATGTGTATCATTGGTTTACCAGATGGGTCACATATAGCTTTAAGTCTCAAACTATAATCAGTGGCCAACAATTTCACCAGTTCAGCATCGACAAAAACATTAGGGCAAACTAACTTTCCTAGATTAAGCTTCCACAGGTTACATATTGGTTCAAAGCGATTCCTTTGATAGTAATGAAAGCTAAACAGTTCATAACCTCTTATTGGAGTCCAAATATCTCCTATGAGCTTACATTTGTGATCTAGTTTATCCACTTCTGCTCTAAGTTGTGTAGAGCATCTGGCTTTGGGTCCAGAGCTAGGTAGTTGGTCGATAAGATCTTGATTTGGCTTACACTCAGTACCCTCTGGCATAATTTCAGTTTTCTGCTTTTTCCCTTTTGACTGACGACTTTCACCATGCTTTCTACCCTTTGATTTTCCTGAACTAGTGGCTTCCATTCTTCAAAATTGAAAATTCAAGGTATGAAAAACTTACTATTTTTTTCCCAAATTTTGAACTGAGAGAATACCCTGGTCCTTCACTCGCTCCTTTGCTTCTTCCGCTGTCAATTTTGCAATGATGTTTTCAATTGAATTCGTCTTGATTCCTAAAATTACTTATGCTCCGTGGCGCCATTAATGTTTTAGCTAAAACATGAGCATAGCTAGTTTTTTCAAAACTCTCACTATCACATCATGTAATTTGTTGGCCGAAATTTTTTAAATCTTGGGCGATCCTTTTGTTTGATCCTTCACCAACATTCATTAAACACCCGCTAGGACATCTCATAGTTTCCCTAACACCTTAAGTCTTCCTAAGAGTTACCCTTTCAGTCTTAAGTATATCACTACAACTCCCACTGAACCAACCTATCGCTGTGAGTTTAGCAAGTCAGGCAGAAAATCCTCATCTTACTCTGGAGATGTGTATCTCACTGAGATATTTCCTTTATAAATTCTATTCACTGAGACATAATGATTTTCTTTCCGATGGAACTGCACTCGTTGTGACCTTATCTCTCCTCGCTGAAGTTTGTCTCACAGATGAATTTCTTCATCGGTGAAACCATGAACCATGTCCTTCTGATAATCATTCTCTCCAGACATGTTGCCAAGTCCAATCTTGTCAGTGTATCATGGAAGGTCAGCAAGACTCCTTGAATTCTTCCTAGTAACATTGTCCCATTGACATGATCCTCCTTTGTTTTATCGGCAAGATTGGATGAATGTCTCAAGCTAACTTCAGGAACCTTACTCCAATGACTCTAGTCTAGCTGATATATTTCCTTATGCTCTGAGTGATAAGACATATGTAAGCTCGATATAACTTCATACCATCACGCCAATGCTCATTATCTTGCCGATAGAGACTATGAACTATATTTTCTAGATATATATCCTCAAATGAGTTTTCATTGGTATGAAATTCCCAACCTCTTGCCAATATTGATATGTAAGCTATCATTTATCATCGGCCTAGGTGGTGTCCCCTTGTCCATTTAATAAATGTTTTATTTTTGTAGGGAACAATTTTAAATGATCGTCGATCAACCGTCAGTTGATCTCAGCCATTCCCCGCAATCCCATGATGACCCCACCACAGAGTCTCAACTAATTGCGATATCATGGGAGAGCACCATGTGTCTCAGCTGGCGATGCTGAAAAGATAATCAAATTGCTTAAATATATCTATCGGGTTTTAATTTCTATGAGATGCATGTGCTCAAAATGAATGGAGATGTAATAATCTCGATGAAAAATCTGCTCGATAGTTATGTTCAACACTAGTGACTATTTTGAGCGAACACGATTGCCGATGGTGGAGATCAACGGTTTCCTGCCATCGCATGATCAGAAGATGCAAGGTGTTTATTGATCACGATATCACGGGTGCATGCCACATGTATTTCTTTGGCAATGCATAATGTGGCAGGCCCTTCATGCTGAGATGGATATTATGTCAGCCTTTTTTAAGGTAGATGTTCGATGATTTGACAAAAGTGAATGATCGACGGTTGGAATTTGAATTCGCATCAAATGCAATTGGAGCCATTGGCATGGAATGCAATTAAGCTTTAATATTTGCATTTTATAAAGTTCATATATTAAATAGTTTTTACTTATTTTATAATTTGAGAAAAATAAAAAAAAATTAGAAAAATAATTAAAATTGTTTTAAAAATTTTTAGATTTTTTTTAAATTATGAATTAACTTTTTAAATATTTTATTTTAAATATGATTTTAATTTATTAAATTTAATTTATTACGTGGAGAGGCATAACCTATAGTGGCAACACGGAGCGGAATGTGAGTGTGTTAACAAAAACAACTCACAACATGTAACACCCCTCCGTTTTGCTCTATTGTGCGAACTATGTTGTTTCCTTTCTATGCTTTAGTTTTGGTGTTGTACTTGGACTACGTACTTGATTGGAGTGGATCACTATTTTATCGTGATGTATTTTGATGTGATGATACTTTATTTTGATGTGATTATTATGGCATGTTTGGGATTAACATATGTGGATGTTTAATTTATGATATTTCATGCTTTCGATTATGCTGCTATGTTAGATGCGTCAGTTAGAACTTTTGTATTGGTGAAGAGGATGGTATCGCATCACTCGCTTGTGAGTGCCCTGCGATCTTGTGACTTCCTCTTCATGGTGTGCCTTATTTATGTCATATTATTGCATGTGGATATATTATGTGTTTCCAGGTTGACAGGTACAAGACATCGACTCCACCTGGTTTCATAGGTTCGAGCATGTCCAATGCCCAATGGTATTCGATTGGGAGATAGTAGCTAGGATTTTGTGCCAAGTCGTCACCCTAGTCCTAGTGTGTCGTCTGGTGTTAGTCGAGTTAAGTTGTCTTATTTGGGTCTTCTGGCTTTAAATTCAAGCTTATTGTACAAGCTCGGAAAATGGTAAAATATATGCTATTATAGTTAAATTGGAAATTACTTTGTTGATTTATGTTGAGATGTAATTTATTTTATTGTTAATTTAATCTAATTATTAAATAAATTAATCGTTGAGTAAATCCATGTTATTAATTGATTAAATTTATAATGTTGTAATAGTTAAATTACTCATTCTGGGAATTTTATGCATATGTGGGCAAAATTGAAAATTAAAGGGAAATGAATTTAAAAGTCAAAGTTGAAAAGTTGAAAATTCAAAAAATTCAAAAATATATATTTTCCATTTTTGTTTTCTGAAATTTATGAGGGTTGTTGGATTTTAGGGCAAAATCCTTATGTGTTTGAATTTGCTTGATATTTTTGGGATCTTGAAGTTTTGAAAAAAAAATTGGAATTTGTGAAAGGAGGATTTTTCAAATTTGTGGGTTTTTTTTATTGGAGTTGCAAAATCTTGAGGAATTGGATTGGAAGCAAGAGGGAAAGCTAATCATCATCTGGTCATCTTCAAACAAAAAAATTACTAGGTTCTTGTCTTTTGTTTTATTGTTTTTGGAAATTTTAATTTAAATGTGTTGATGTTGAAAATCTAGTTGCAAAATGTTTTCAATATTCTAGTTGTGAATTGCAATGGAAAAACCCATATGGAAAATTGAGTTTATTGTGAAAAATCTCACCTTTAAAAAAAAATAAAAAGAATAATTTCTCCAAGGAAGAACAATGGAGTTTTTTTTGGATTCAACATGATATATTTAAAAAAAATTATTCTTCTCCTCAATTTATCTTCATTGGAAATTTGTTTGTAAATATATATAATTATATCTTTGTTTTTTCATGTTGGGGTTGAGGTTATGCCCCCATTTCTTTCATTTTCAAAAATGAAAATATAAAATTTTATTCCAAAAAAGTATGTCTGTGTTTTTTTTAAAACACGAAATTTCTGCAAGAATTTTTTTTTTTTTTAAATAATAAAAAAACCAGGGGGGGCGCAGGGGGCTCGACCCCCACCGCGCCCCCCCATGGGAGGTGGGTGAGGGGAGCCACACCCTGCATGCACCCCAACCCCTCCTTACCATCGTCGTCCGCCTTACCACCGTGCACAACCGTCCATGGAGGACGACTGTGTTTACACACAGTCGCCCCATTCATGGGCGTCGGCTGTGTGTAAACATAGCCACCCATGGGGCGTGCGGCCAGGGAGGTACACCTCCCTTTGACTTAGGGTTGGTTGTTGTTTTGTTTTTTTTTATTATTATTTATTTTCGTTTTTTGTTTATTATTTTAGTATTAAATATTATATATGTTATAATATTAAATATTAGTATTTAATATTAACATTTAATATTATAATATATTTGTTATTTTAATATTAATTTAATAATGAAATGTATTATTTATAATATTGTAAAATTAATATTTGAATATTAAAATATTAATATTTATAATATTATAATAATGATATTAAGGCATTTGTTATGTTTTTTTTTACATTAGTGAAATTGGGATTAAAGGTGGAGAAATAATTAATTAAATAGTTCTTAATTGCTTTTGCAAGGGGGAATTATTTTCTTGGGCAAACTGATTGGGGAAATCAAATTTATATTTTACTATGATGTGCTTTTAATTATTAGTTTTAAATCAAGGAATATTTGAAAGGTTAAAAATTTGATTTGACAAGAAATGTGATGGTGTCTTGATTAGTCAATAAATGATTTTGCATTGACCTATTTCAACTTCTAAACGTCTTACCTCAAAACATAGAAATTAAACAATTCCTGTTATCATTGAACAATAGTGAAACTTAAACATTGGAGTTGAACTTTATTCTTGTCCTGATTTATTAAATGCGGTGAATTACTGAATATGAATGAGGAAATGGGTTTAGTGAACCTGAAGTAGAATTTGATTCTTGTTTGGCCATTGATCTATGTGTATTATCATTGGGAAGTGTGGGTCTCCTTAATTGACAAGTCTTCTAGTTGGGATTTTAGTCTGTGGGTTGTCTTTTTGTGTAGTCAACCATAGATGGCCTTGGGTAGTGCGTTTAACCAGTTTGTTCCCCGGTTATCACGAACAGGAGGGTATTTGACTATATGTCATGGTTAGGGATGTGATATCCTTGCGTAGCACTTGTGTACCCTTGGGTTGTGGAGTTGTTCCACGTGTCATCTTAGAGGAGTGTCTTGTAATGGGGGCTGGCACACGAAGTGGTGCCAGGGTAACTCATTGTAAGTTAGTTAATCCACTGATAACTTAATTAATTGTTTAGAGTATCACGTAGTACCAAACAATTAATAAGATAATTATGCCTCGCTCAGGATCACAAGGGCTTGTAAAGACCAGGGTTGAGATGGGAAGGCTTAGAATGGCAAGATCGTTATCTTGTCTCTATGAAAGATAATTGATTCCGCATTGGTTTACATGAGGGGCTGGAAGTCATTAGAGGTTACCAGGATAACTCGAGATGGGGGCCAGGACTTAGGAAGACTCACCAAGGTAACCTATGTAACATTGTGATGACACTTCTCCTAGGTTGACAGTATGTTTGCATTAGTGATGTAGTTGATTATGTAATTCTGGAAGCATTGTAACCTTGTGTCAGTGATGTCACTGTATTTATTTCAGTATGGTTATGTTAGCCTATGTCTAGAGGTAAATGTCATTGGATAGATATTATGGTTACTATCTCCTAGCACAGGGGGTGGGCCTTTGGGTTCCACTTGGTTGGGTGGCGTGCACCTTAATCCATTGGGATCCTTCTTCATGTTCTTGTGGATGAGGCTTCCAGTTGGAGAGCTCGTGGTTTCTGTTGTAGTTCTTACTTGTTTTCATTTCAGCTATTCTTGTAATCATTATCCCTCTGTGTTATCGAGGAGGAATTTTGTAATTGTAATTATGTATTGGTTTTCCTCATTCGAGGAATGAGTGATTGTAACCTTATTGCTTAATGGATGGATTAATGCTTTTGAAAGTTATATCTTATGCTTGTGTTATTTCATCTTCTTGGAATGTATGTGTTAATGTATTAATTAAATAATGGTTATAGTTTATATTCATGTTTTTGTTGAGGTTCTATATAACCTTTGTCTCGTAACCTTAGAGGTTGTTGGCATTAGTTAATTAACTTACTCATTATTTATCCCTTCTAAAAAAAAAAAAAAATTATTCCATTTAAGTAGTTAATTGCAACTTCCTCTAGGGTTGCGTGGCAGGGCATTACACAACATATTAAAAATATCATATGCTAACATGTATATGAAACAATAAATAGCCGACAAATATAAATTAAATAAAAATGAATTAGTGCCACCCAAAAATATTTATATAAATAAAGGAGGAAGAAATAAATTATGAAATACGAATTCACGAAGCCGACAATTAACAAGAGTTGCAAAGCAACGAAGTTCTTTCCAAAAAGCTTTAGAATGGTTTTTTTTGTATTTATTATGTTTGTTGTGTTGTAAGAACAATTGGTTAGGATAAAGTAGTTGTCACCTAAATTTAGGAATTTGGTCATTGATAGAGTAAACTTTATCTTCCATTCGAAAATGACCCTTATAAGAAAATATTTTTTCTCACTTCAAAATTATGAGATGCTTTGGTTGTGATTTTCGACCATCAAGAAAGCACAATTTACATGTTTCCAACATTATGTAAATATTAATGAGTTCAAATATTTTCTTAACCATTCAATAATAGATAACTCATTTATAAGCCTCATAAAACTTATAATGTGAAGTGTATTGAAAAATGCCTTGATTAAACATCGGAAACCTCAACTAAACCCATATGCTCGTTTTACTAATTGTAGAGTAATGGAAAAAAGCATTGCAATAGTCATTGGACCAAGACCAAAAGGTAGAGGATTAATTGATGAAACTATTCTTGAAGCCTCTTCATAGGAAACATGACTGATTGATTTGCTAATAAATCACAAGAGATAACTCTTTGTAGTCAAACACAAATCTCCATATTTTACGTACAAATCTAATAATTATCACCAATGAATCAGAATAGAAGTATCAATCTTAGTTCAATGATATATGTCAATATCAGATTTAAAATTAACAATAAATTCTGGATAATCCACATTAGGCATTGAAACAAATTGAAAAGTTGTCTTTATTTACATCTCCTCCAGAAACTCATCTATCTTGTAAGTCAGGTAACATATGTTGTATGTACTGGCTTGTGCTGCTAGAATTGGCAACCCTAATTGAACCTTAATCTAAATGAACCCTAACCCTAATTGAACCATAAACCTAACTATAATCAAACCTTAATTGTAAACTTAACTAAAATAAGCCTAATTGAACTCTAACTGTAACTTGAACTTGATCCTAATCATAACACTAATTGAATGCTATGTAATGCCCCATTAAGTAACCTTAAAGGAAGTTGCAATTAACATCATAAGTGAACCAATTTTTTTTTATAAAGTGCATCTAACATACACATTCACTTACTAATTAACAACAACCTCTAAGGCTACAAGGTTAGGATTAATTAAACCCACACATACATATTACATATAACCATAGCCTTCTGAACTTTATGAAATAAACATCATACATCATAAGAATACCATATAACATAATAAGATAATCAACTAAGATACAATCCCATAAACATTATCTTAATCCAATAGTTACATCACTCATTCCCAGAATGAGACACTAGTACAAATGTATTACAATTATATAACTCCACCTCTTACAAAGAGGGATAAAGTATCATATACAAACTGAAATATTATAATGCAAGAAATTACAACAAGAACCGCGAGCTGTCCATCTGGATGTCTCGCCACCAAGTATTGAAGATAGATGGGGACCCAACGGTTTTGGTGCATGTTCCACCCTACCAATGTGGTACCCGAAGGCCCACCCCCCATGCTAGGAGATAGTAACAAAGTAACATGGACAAAGATTCTACTACCTCTAACCAAAGACACACTCAAACTGACTCATACTGTTATAACCCACCAAATGAATTAACAAGTACAACTCATTCACAATACAAGTATGAATCAAGTACAACTCAAGTACGACATAAGTACAAATCAAGTACAATACAAGTACAACTCCAACATCACTGACATAGGTCACATTGCTTCCAGACATAATAATAATCAAGTATGTTCATAGAACCATACACTTAAAACAATTAACAATAGTTGTCCTAGATAGAGTGTCATCGCAAGGTTTGTCATGAGATCTCCTCTGGGCATTCTTCATAGGCTCCGGCACAAGTAATCCTGGTGGCCTCAACCGAATCTCGACATTCATACTCACTCATGTGGAATCAACTACCTCTCGCAAAAACAAAATAGTTGATTTTGCCATTCCAAGCCTTCCCACTCATCCCAAGTCTAAACAAGCCCTTGTGTCTATGAGTGAGGTAAAATCATCTTGATTAGTGAAAAGTTAGTTCTAATCTTCTAAGTACATTACTTTAATTATCATTTATTTAAATCACTCGTGAAGGTTATCTAGTTTACCTCTTTGGACTCTAGTGCCTAACAAAAGCCACTCTTCTAATGGACAACACACTCACAACCAATCACCAAGGGAAACACAAGTGCATACAAACTAGGCATCATAACCACTCCAACACAAGGAGGATACAAATATTAGAAACTCACTCCAAACATCTTGGAGGCAACAAGATGAAACCACATAACAAGGAGACATGGATCCCATAATTCGCTCCTAAACCAAGGAGGTGCAAACATCCCCGTTCGTGAAAACTGGGTAAAACTAAAAAGACGCCATGCACTACCCAAGGGAAAACAATTGGATGGCATAAAGATTCAACAACCCTTATCCTCTAAGTTCTTCTGGAAGACTTATAATTTAGAACTAACACTAAAATCCCAAAACCAACAATGCAACTTGACGACATAGCAACAAAAGCATTCAAGTCATCAATCGAATCTAATATTTGGATTTCCTAAATCCATACTCATTCAATAGGTAGTATTGACAAAGTCAAAGACATGATAACTAGATCATCTAAAGTAATCATAACCCCTATTTCCCTTTTCATTATTGGAAAAATCTAAAACAATTAAACTTACTTCCCTTTACTGAATACAGAGAATTAAATCTTTTAAGATAATCATGAGGAAGATACTAATTTTGGATATACTAAATCCATATCTCTTTCATAATCCAATCACAATGATTCAATTAATCTAAATATAAATTAATTAAATAACATAATTGATTGCTTCATCAATAAAACAACTTCTTAATTTACTTTTAAATCGACACAAATCCATGCAAGTAAACTCTTTCCATGTACTAACCAAATCTTACATTTCATTCAATTTCCTATTTAGAACATGCAATCACTTTAATATAATAAAATATCTTTCTCTATACATTTTCTACATATACTAATCATTTCTTTTAAAACACTAATAATAGCCAATTTGGAAACAACAGAATAAAATAAGATAAAATATTATTTATTCTCTCAAATGGATATATACCTTCAATATATATATATACTAAATATAAATTAATATATTTAAATATATTTAATCATTAACATATCTTATATTCTTTACAGAATATCAAATTGTTTAATTCAAAATAAAATATCCCTTATCATTAATATTCCAAAATATAAATATATTTTTCCAATTAAATCAAATTAATAATTACACCTTTTACATATGAATTTAAATTCCACAATTAAATTTTAAATTATGCATTCTTTAAATCAAATATTTAACTCCTTCAATTAAACTTTAACATGCCATTTTAAAATAAACAATAATTTCTCCATACATTTATAATTTTAATTCCACTAATCTAATATAGAAATTTTATTTAAAATAATATAAATAAATATAATACTTTAGTATTATAAATTATAATATAAAATATTATTAAATAATATTTTAATATTATAATAAAAATATCTAAAATATTAATATTTATAAATATCAATTTATTATTATTTTATTTTCAGAACAACCATGGGAAAATAACTTAACAACAGTCTCATGTTTCAAGCATTACTCAAAAACTACGATCTGGGTATTTACGATTTTTTGATAAAGATAAGAAAATTTCAAAATTCAAAAACCCTTTAAATTTCCTGAAAACCCAGTTTGTGGAAGTAAAGTTATAGGCGACACAATCAGACCATTTTACTATGAAAAATATAACTATACTGCAGATTTTAAAATCCATTTTCTAATAATAACAGAAGGTTTTATTTTCTAAAAACATTCTAAATGCATTGTTCAATCTCTATGTTTGATTTCCAATAACAACAAAATCGATTTCTCCAAATAATTTAAATTCAACTAAGGTTTTCACAATTTTCCACTCAAGAATTTTCACAAGCAAAGGCTGTAAATTTGTTTAATTCTTTTCTTCTAATATCAAATTTATTTTCTAAAATAGATTTAACAAACAAATCTTTAATCATTACTATTTTAAAGAAAAACAATCAAAAACAATAAAACACAAAGAGGAAAACCTGGTACAAAAAGCTACAAGAAGAGATGAATTTCTGATGCAAGCCTCCTCCAAAGATTTCCTAAATTTTCTTCAATGTTCCAATGAATCCAATCCAAAATCCAACAATTGCAAACAATCTTTCCTTCAATCAATTCTACAATCAAACTTTCTTCAAACCCTTGTGCAAATTTTCCAAAATTTCTTCCCTACTATAAAAATGAATTTTCCTAAACACCTTTCTGCCCTAAAATTAAAACATGTATTCTTTATAAATCAAAAATACCTAACACAACCCTAATTCACATGACATGCAAATTAGATATTTCCATTTCAATTTCAATTTTAATTTCAATTTCAATATTTACAACCCTAATTCACATTACATACAAATTAGATATTTCAATTTCAATTTCACTTTTGGAAAACCCACTTTCAATTTAAAATGCAATTTCAAATAATAAATTAATTTCCAAAATTGCAACCAATTTCCCAAATAAACATTTAATTACAATTTCTAATTTAATTCCCACATGTTGAAATTAAATTCCAAAATTAATTTTAATTCTTTTATTTCCTTTCATTCTCTTGCATCACGTTTAATTAATTAATTTAATTATTTAATAACTAAATTCAACCCCCTTAGATTAAATTTAATTAATTAAATAAATTAAATATAATTAATTAATTTAAATATAAACTTTTATCCACATTGCATTATTTAAATTAAATAACCATCAACATGATTTAAATGCAATTATTCTAAATATCTATTTCCAAATCAAGAATGCTTCAGAATTAAATAACATCAAAGCAAAACAGACAATGACTCAACACACACAACTGACGACACACTAAGGCTAGGATGTAGACTTGACATATGTTACCTAGCTACTATCTCCCGTTCAACGTAACCGTTGGATTGACACGCTCAAATCTGTGAAACCAAGTGGAGTCGATGTCATATACCTGCAATCCTGCAACCAAGTAAACAACATCATACAATATATCCAGCATATAATACACACCGTGAAGAAGGAATTATGGATTTGCAGGGTGCTCGCAAGCAAGTGATGCAAACTCGTCCTCTTCACCAATACACTCATCGAAACTGACACTTCTATCATAATCCAATAATCTCATAATAATATCTCATGTTAACTCTACAATATCATTAATCCATAATGCATGTGAAACAATAATCAAATAACCACATCCCACAATAATAGTTGTCGCTCAATAGTAGCAATCAACACATCATAACAAAATGTATCCGATATCAAATTAATTGCAACCAAACATAGCATAAAGTAACTTGAACAAGAAACAAAATGGAGGGGTATTAAATGCTAACCCTAACCCTAATTGAACCCTAATTCCAAATTTCCAACCATAAGCCTAATTGAACCTTGTTGTTGGGGTTAAATTAGGGTTCAATTAGAATTCTAGTTAAACCCCAATTGTAAGATTACCCAAAATAATCCTACCTAAACCCTAACTATAACTTGAACTTGACCCTAATCATAACACTAATTGAATGTTATCCCTAACCAGTAACTAAACCCTAATTCTAACCATAAACCTACTTAAATCCTAACCCTAACTCTCATTGAACCTTATTGTTATGGTTCAATTAGGGTTTAATTAGCATTCTAGAATGGAGATTAAGGTTAGGCTAGGGTTAGAGTTATGAATATCTTAATATTAGCTTATAAATTTGACCCTAACTATAATCATAATTAAATCCTAACCCTAACCAGGTAATTAAACCCTAATTCTAACCCTAACACTAACCATAATTAATTTCTCACTCTAACCCTAACCGTAATTAAATCCTATTGTTATGGTTGAATTAGGGTTAGGTTTAGGGTTCAATTAGAGTTCTAGTATAAATCTTGGGGTTAAGGTTATTTATTTCTTAATATTAGTTTATAAATTTGACATTAATGATAAATATATTAAACAAATAAAAGTTGGTTCATAATTGATTGTAGTGTAAATGTAGTTTTACCAAAATATTTGTGTGATTGTAGTGTGAATAATAAAGTTGGATACTCCTATTTTACCCCTTAGAAAAAAAAATAGTAAATAGGCATTTAGATATAGTTAAAATTTTATTTGTCATCATATTATGAAATATTTCTTATATAATGCTTAAATTTAAAATATTCCCCAAGGGTCTATAAAAAAATAATAGTTGTTGTAAATATTACTAAAAAATTCTACATTTTTAATACATTTGTTTCTTAACAAAATATATAGTAATTGAGTAGAACAATTAGAACTAAAATTATTTGTCTTAATATCTTTTTTATCTTTAGTTTAGGTAAAAAGAGAAATTTTAAATAAATAGCAATGAAAAAATAAATCAAGATTAATTTAATATATTAGATGTTAATTTAATATAATATATTATAAAAATATTCAATAATATATTACATAATTTAAAATTATAATATTTTTATTTAATATATTATATTATAATATGATGTTAAAATTATATATGCTACATATAGTATATATATTAGAATATTAGAATATTTTGTTAAATTAATAATATAATATATTAAAATAACATTATTTATTTGAATTTGTTATTAGATTATATTATATATTAGATGTTATATATGTTATATATTATATTGTATATGCATTATAATATTATAATCTGATGTTAAAATTATATATGTTACATATAGTATATATATTAGAATATTATAATATTTTGTTAAATTAATAATATAATATATTAAAAATACATTATTTATTTAAATATTTTATTAGATTATTTTATATATTTGAATTATATTTTATTTAAGATATGACAAGTAAATAAATGAATTGAATTGAAAATATAACAAGAAGTAATTTTGAAGAGTTCAAAATTTTTCATAAAAATTAGTTAAATATTTTTTTTATTGTATTTTTTATTATAGTCTCTTTGCCAGAAAAGCCTTAAAAAGGAGTGATAGATATTTTTTTCCAATTATATTGTAGAAAATTAATTTTGGATGAATGTTTTGTTATATATTTTACAAGTTTACTTTAATAATTTACAATTTTTTCTCAATTTTTTGTTCTAATTTGAAGGTTGAATTGTCATTTGTTAAAATCAAAGTTATTAGTCACTAGTTAAAGCACATGTGGTGCCTATAGTTTCCTTGGTAGGAACTAATAAAGAAGTGCAGTAATTATTTTAGAAAAACATTTTGCGAATTGTGAGAACTGAATTAATTCCAAAAATAATATTCTACAAATTGTGAGAAAGTGGAGTAATTATTTCAGGAAAAACCAATTAATAAATTTTACAAAGTAAGTATGTGCATTTAATTTTTACTTTCTATGATTTGTATATTTCTGACATCAAATAATTTTTTTATTTTCTATCATTTTATGTTTTATGGTTTGTATATTTCTTTCTTCAATTTTTACTTTTTATCATTTACAAATTTTTTAAATAAATAAAATAAATTTTACTTTCTATGATTTGTATATTTTTCAATTTTTTTAAAAGGTAAAAAACTAAATTCTAATGTATAAAGTCATAAATAAAATTTTACTTCTATTTTATTATCAAATTATTATTTGTTACAAAAGAGTTTGCATATATTTTATTTTTCAATTGTTTTTAGAAGACATTTTTTTTTTATTAAGAAAATTAAATTATTAATTATTAATTATAAATAAATAAGATTTATCAATAAATATGTATTAATTTTGTGATATCTTTTTTTATGAAATTAGTGTATAGTAAAATTTCTCATATTTATAGTGTTTTTAAGTTTTAATTTTACTTTTAAATAATTGTTTAGGATGCCTCATCCAAGATTAAATTTTGAAAATGAAGAATAACAAAGAGAATATGCTCAAAATTACACGAGACAAAGACGTGAACAAATGAATAATTTACAAAAAAAGAAGCAAGAAATCATCGAAACCAAAATGATAGAGAAAGACGTGTTAAACGTAGGGCAGATAGGGAGTTGAAGAGATTGAAGCAAAAATGAGACAACATGCAGATTGTAATACCCCTCCATTTTGATTCTTGTTCAAGTTGCTTTATGCTATGTTTGGTTGCAGTTACTTTGATATTGGATACATTTTGTTATGATGTTTTGATCGTTACTATTGAGTGACAACTATTATTGTGAGATGTAGTTATCTGATTATTGTTTCACTTGTATTATGGATTAATGATGTTGTAGAGTTAACATGAGATGTTATTATGAGATTATTGGAATTATGATGGAAGTGTCAGTTTCGATGAGTGTATTGGTGAAGAGGACGGTTTCGTATCACTCGCTTGCGAGCGCCCTACGAATCTGTAATTATTTCTTCATGGTGTGTATTATATGCTGGATATATTGTATGATGTTGTTTACTTGGTTGCAGGATTGCAAGTACATGACATCGACTCCACCTGGTTTCACAGGTTTGAGCGTGTCGATCCAACGGTTAAGTTGAATGGGAGATAGTAGCTAGGTAACATGTGTCAAGTTTACACCCTAGCCTTAGTGTGTCATCAGTTGTGTGTGTCGAGTTATTGTCTGTCTTGTTTTAATGTTATTTATTTCTGAAGCATTCTTGATTTGGAAATAGATATTTATAAAAATTGCATTTAAATCATGTTGATGGTTATTTAATTTAAATAATGCAATGTGGATAAAAGTTTATACTTAAATTAATTAATTATATTTAGTTTATTTAATTAATTAAATTTGATCCAAGGGGTTGAATTTAGTTATTAAATAATTAAATTAATTAATTAAACGTGATGCAAGAGAATGAAAGGAAATAAAAGAATTAGAATTAATTTTGGAATTTAATTCCAACGTGTGAATTAAATTAGAAATTGTAATTAAATGTTTATTTGGGAAATTGGTTGCAACTTTGGAAATTAATTTATTATTTGAAATTTCATTTTAAATTGAAAGTGGGTTTTGAAAAGTGAAATTGAAATTGAAATTAAAATTGAAATTGAAAGTGAAATTGAAATTGAAAATTGAAATTGAAATTGAAATATCTAATTTGCATATAATGTGAATTAGGGTTATAAATATTGAAATTGAAATTGAAATTTAAATATCTATTTTGCATGTAATGTGAATTAGGGTTGAATTAGGTATTTTTGATTTATAAGAATATATGTTTTAATTTTAGAGGAAGGGAGTTTTTGGAAAATACATTTTTACAGCAGAAAAGAAACTTTGGAAAATTTGCACAAGGGTTTGAAGAAAGTTTGATTATAGAATTGATTGAAGGAAAGATTGTTTGCATTTGTTGGATTTTGGATTGGATTCATTGGAGGATTGAAGAAAATTCAGGAAATCTTTGGAGGAGGCTTGCAACAAAAATTCATCTCTTCCTATAGCTTCTTGTACCAGGTTTTCCTCTTTGTGTTTTATTGTTCTTGATTGTTTTCTTTAAAATAGTATTGCTTAAAGATTTGTTTGTTAAATCTATTTTAGAAAACAAGCTTGATATTAGAAGAAAATAATTAAATAAATTTACAGCCTTTGCTTGTGAAAATTTTTGAGTGAAAATTGTGAAAACCTTAGTTGAATTTAAAATTATTTGGGGAAATCAATTTTGTTGTTATTGAAATCAAACATAGAGATTGAACAATGCATTTAGAATGTTTTTAGAAAATGAAACCCTTTGTTATTATTAAAAATCGGATTTTAAAATCTGCAGTATAGTTATATTTTCATAGTAAAATGGTCTGATTGCGTCGCCTATAACTTTACTTTCACAAACTGGGTTTTCAAGAAATTTAAAGGGTTTTTGAATTTTGATATTTTCTTAACCTTGTCCAAAAATATCAAATACCCAGATCGTAGTTTTTGAGTTATGCTTAAAACATGAGACTACTGTTAAATTATTTTCCCATGGCTGTTCTCAAAATAAAATAATAATAAATTGATATTTATAAATATTAATATTTTAGGTATTGTTATTATAATATTAAAATATTATCTAATAATATTTTATATTATAATTTATAATATTAAAGTATTATATTTATTTATATTATTTTAAATAAAATTTGTATATTTGATTAGTGGAATTAATATTATAAACGTATGGGGAAATTATTGTTTATTTTAAAATGGCATGTTAAAGTTTAATTGAAGGAGTTAAATATTTGATTTAGATAATGCATAATGTAAAATTTAGTTGTGGAATTTAAATTCATGTGTGAAAGGTCCAATTATTAATTTGATTTAATTGAAAAAATATATATTTATATTTTGGAAAATTAGTGATAAGGGATATTTTATTTTGAATTAAACAATTTGATATTCTGCAAAAGATAGAAGATATGTTAATGATTAAATATATTTAAATATATTAATTTATATTTAGTATATGTATATTGAAGGTAGTTATCCATTTGAGAGAATAAATAATATTTTATATTATTTTATTCTTTTGTTTGCAAATTGGGTATTATTAGTGTTCTAAAACAAATAATTAGTATGTGTAGAAAATGTATAGAGAAATATATTTAAATATATTGAAGAATTATAGAAATATTTATATTGAAATGTTTGTTTTATTTAATGAGATTTAATTAGAAACAATATGGATGCATGGCCAAATAGACAAGCCAAAAGATATTTTTATACATTGATGAAATTGCATGTTTTTGAATGGATGCTTGATGAGACATAGACTCCGGATAGAAAATTGGAAAAGATTGTTTGCAATAGTGTTAGGTTGCATTAGAAGTAAATTTAGAAACTATCTCTATTGAAAAAGGCAAATAGTTATTATGTTTTATTTCCATAAAACAAATTAATCGTTGTGATTGGAATATTAAAGAATCTATATAATTGAGTTTATTAATATATATGTTTGGTGTATATATAATATGGAGCATGTAAAATATGTTAAGGGTAAATTCATTATCGTATTTCGTTTTTATAAGATGTATGCAATGTATTATTGAATAGAGATTTAAAAATGGATTGATTAGTGTATATGGAAAATGGATAGAGAAACAATATGTTATTATATTAAAGTGATTGAATGTGTTAAATAGAAAATTGAATGAGATGTAAGATTTGGTTAGGAAATGGAAAGAATTTACTTGCATGGATTTGTGTCGATTTAAAAGTAAATTAAGAAGTTGTTTTATTGATGAAGCAATCAATTATGTTATTTATTAATTTCTATTTAGATTAATTGAATCATTGTGATTGGATTATGATAGAGATATGGATTTAGTATATCCAAAAGTAGTATCTTCCTCATGCTTATCTTAAAGGATTTAATTCTTTGTATTCAGTAAAGGGAAGTAAATTTAATTGTTTTAGATTTCCAATAATGAAAAAGGGAAATAAGGGTTATGATTATTTTAGATGATCTACTTATCATGTCTTTGACTTTGTCAACACTACCTATTGAATGAGTATGGATTTAGGAAATCCAAATATTAGATTTGATTGATGACTTGAATGCTTTTATTGCTATGTCGTCAAGTTGCATTGTTAGTTTTGGAATTTAGTGTTAGTCCTAAATTATAAGTCTTCCAGAAGAACTTAGAGGATAAGAGTTGTTGAATCTTTGTGCCATCCAGTTGTTTCCCTTGGGTAGTGCATGGCGTCTTTTTAGTTTTACCCGGTTTTCATGAATGGGGATGTTTGCACCTCTTTGGTTTAGGAGCGGATTATGGGATCCATGTCTCCTTGTATGGAGTGACCTTGTTATGTGGTTTTATCTTGTTGCCTCCTGTGAAAGGAGTGGACTATGTGTTGTTGCCTCCAAGATGTTTGGAGTGGGATATTTTGTACCTCCTGTGAAAGGAGTGGACTATGTGTTGTTGCCTCCAAGATGTTTGGAGTTAGATCTTTTGTACCTCCTGTGAAAGGAGTGGACTATGTGTTATTGCCTCCAAGATGTTTGGAGTGAGTTTCTATTATTTGTATCCTCCTTGTGTTGGAGTGGATTATGATGCCTAGTTGGTATGCACTTGTGGTTTCCTTGGTGGATTGTTTGAGTGTGTGTTGTCGAATAGAAGAGTGGCTTCTGTTAGGCGCCAGAGCCCAAAGAGGTAAACTGGATAACCTTCAGGAGTGATTTAAACAAGTGATAATTAAAATAATGTACCTAGAAGATTAGGACTAACTTAACATTAATCAAGATAATTTAATCCTCACTCATAAACACAAGGGCTTGTTTAGACTTGGGATGAGTGAGAAGGCCTGGAATGGCAAGATCAACTATCTAGTTCTTGCGAGAGGTAGTTGATTCCGCATGAGTGAGTATGAGTGCCGGGATTCGGTTGAGACCACCAGGATTACTTGTGTCAGAGCCTATGAAGAATGCCCAGAGGAGATCTCATGACAAACCTTGCGATGACACTCTATCTATGACAACTATTGTTAATTGTTTTATGTGTATGGTTATTTGAACATATTTGATCTACTTTATGTCTGGAAGCAATGTGACCTATGTTAGTGATGTTGGAGTTGTACTTACATTGTACTTGATGTGTATATGTATGGTATTTGATTTGTACTTGTATTGTACTAGATTTGTACGTGCATTGTATTTGATTCGTACTTGTATAGTGAATGAGTTGTAATTGTTAATTCATTTGGTTGGTTATAACTGTATGAGTCAGTTTGAGTCTGCCTTTGGTTAGAGGTAGTAGATCTTTGTCCATGTTACTTTGTTACTATCTCCTAGCATGGGGGGTGGGCCTTCGGGTACCACATTGGTAGGGTGGAACATGCATCAAAACCGTTGGGTCCCCATCGATCTTCAGTACTTGGTGGCGAGACATCTAGATGGACAACTCACAGTTCTTGTTGTATTATTTTGCATTGTAATATTTTAACTTGTATAAGTTATTTTATCCCTCTTATGTTTATGAGGTGGAATTTTTGTAATTGTAATCTTTTGTACTACTGCCTCATTCTGGGAATGAATGATGTAACTATTGGTTTAAGATAATGTTTATGAGATTGTATCTCGGTTGATTATCTTTTTATGTTATGTGATATTCTTATGATGTATGATGGTGATTTCATAAAGTTCATAAGGCTATGGTTATATGTAATATTTATGTGTGGGTTTAAGTAATCCTAACCTTGTAGCCTTAGAGGTTGTTGTTAATTAGTAAGTGAATGTGTATGTTAAATGCACTTTATAAAAAAAAATTTGGCTCGCTTATGATGTCAATTGCAACTTCCTTTAGGGTTACTTGGCGGGGCATTACACAGATGAGATGAGAATACATCGTGTATGAGAATCTGAAGATGAGAAATATATATTAAGAAGATTACAAACAAATAATCATTTAGACCAATTTAATGAGATAGAAAAACAACAAATACAAGTATGCAATCGTGAATTAGTTGAAAGGACTTATGAATCTCATGAGAATATAGAGGGTAAATTTGAAGGAATGAATTCAATTACAATAGATCGTGTGTTACAAACACTAGATAATAGAGTTCAAGATGCAATAAATGTTGAAACTGAAAATCATGAAGAAAATAATAGTCCACAATAGGAGTTAACCTCTCAATTGAGAAGATGAAGACGAATGCAGAGAAGACAAAATAAAAAAGATCTAGGTACATGCAATAACAATAGAAATATGCAAATTGATTTGAAAGATTTACAAATTATATTTTGACATGGTCTGGATAAACTTGCAACACCAAGCATGTGTTAGATTTGTCAAGAAAGTTACCCTAAAATGAAGGTTGTATGAGTTCCTGAAGGACCAATTTGTAATAGATGTCGACAAGAGAAACATGAACATCAATTTTTGACATTAAATAATATGAATCCTGGTGCACAACCATTAGAAATTGCAAACTTAACACAAATTGAGGAAATGTTGATAGGGCATGTAAATACAATACTTCAAGTCACACATGCAACTGGAGGTTAGTACAAATATAAAGGACATACCATAAGTTTTCCACAAGAAGTAAGAGAAATAGCTAAAATTTTACCACATCGAATAAAATATTTACCAATTATTATTGTTCGAAGGAAGAACCAACACGAATCAAATTACAATTTTATAGTCAATAGAGAGAGGGTGTACAAGGCATTGAAATATAAGATAGAAATGATAAGTTTTATAGAGATGTACAAATTGATTAAAATGCTCTTAGTGAATTCACATGCAATTCAAATGAAAACATTTTTGACAGATTAAACTCTATTCATATGGAGTTTGATTTAGAGATTTAACTAAATACGTGTACTACGATTCAACTAGATACATGCACTACGATTCGAGTTTTATAGAGATTATTTAACTAAATACAAAAAGCCTGGGAAAATGCATAGGCACTACGATTCATAGGTAGTCGGGACTGACTAAAACATCTACACCTTACAATTAATTGGATTCATTAATATTATGCAAGAGCTTAGAAAAGACCATGGCACGGTGGGCTGAGTCAGGTTTCCATTCCTCCCTTGGAGTCTTTGTCCTCAAAGTCTTTCGATTCCACCCGCTTCTTGTATGCAATGTAATTTTCAATCACCGGGTAGTCTGCTCTGCTAGTGAGTTGGCCCCTTCGCTTTCTCCTTTGGGTCCCTGGAATTGATTGGTATCCATTCTTCCCCGAAGCCTAAGTCCTAGTTGATGTCATCTCTTGATGCTAACTCCTCTGCCAGCCCTTTGTCTTGCACATATCACATTACCCAACCACTAGGTTGGTTGGTGGTTAGCTTGGCTACTCTGAGCAGGAAGGTGATGCTTCAATCCCTTTCATCCCATCATTTTTCAAACCCTTCTGGGTCAATTGTCTTGACTAGAGGGAATTTAATGACCTCCCTTCCTCGTATGCTCAACACGTAGTAGCTCTAGGGCATTGGGATGAGATTATTTTCATCCACATTATCTAAGGCTGCATCAGTGTCTCCCAACCATGCATGAATGAAGACCATCTGGGTCAATTTCTTTGCGATTTCCTTTGGCACACCCATGTGGAGGAGCACCGCCAAAAACATTGCTTGTATTTTTGCATTGGACCAAAACTTGTGATATGCTTTCAGGAACTTTGGTCCTACAACCTTCTTGGTTTCCTAGAGTATCAGCGGGTGGGACAAGGCCAGTACCCCATTCAGGCTTTTGTCTATCACTTCTCCTCAGAATGCTTGCAGTTTCTTGTCGGTGTCTAGGGCCAGAGGAGTCTCCATCCCTTTATCACCTACTTCTATCACCAAGTAAAAATACTGATCTTTTGCACGCACACACTATTCATGCAAAGACACTGTTTTAAATGACCCAGGCTGGCCTTTTTTAACTACGGTGGCTAGCAGTCTTCATGATTAATTTTCTATGATCATGGCATTGGAGCATGTAAACTTGCGGGTGCTCTGCTGGAGATACTCAGCGTGATTAATGCAAAGTATTTTGAGATCCACTCAATCTTGCCTTTGCCTTGGAAGTTGTTCAATTAATTTGCATCTTTCCCTTTACTGTTGAGCCCTGTCACATCCGATTAGACCCTAAGTTTGTCTTTTCTTATTAATATAGTAAGTTTATTTTTTACCTTTTTATTTAATTATTTATAAAAGAATTAATTATTTTTAATAATATTAAGATTTTTATATATTTTGAATTTCCATTTAGTTTATTATATTTTAATTTTTAATTTAGATTTAAGTTTTAAATTTTTTTAAGTTTTAATAATTACAAATAATTATTAAAATAAATTTAATTTACAATTATTTGTCTTATTAAACTTTTAATTATTGTAGAATAATTATATTTTAAATTATATAATAAAATAAATCTAAAATCTAAATTAAAAATTAGGGAGAGTCACAAAACACCTTTTAATTAGATATAGTCACATAGAAAGAGTGAGAGAGATAAAGAGAAGTAGGAGAGTCAGAGAGAAATAAAGAGGGAGAGAGGGAGATAAATAGGGACATCAAAAGAGAGTAAATTGTATAAAAAGACACTTCAATTTTACTTGTAAATATTTTATTTCAATTATGATTTTAATATTTTAAATGGGGAAGGTATATTTTAAAGGCTTTGTAAAATCTGTATTTTAATATATTCTCAAATGAACTGTATGATATAATTATTATTTTGAGTGTTTTTATGTGTAGATATAAGTTCTCTTGACTTTTCCAATATATTTTGTATGCTCTATTAGCCATGATTTCATGATTAATTTTTGACTTTCGACACTACTTCTTACTAACTTTGCCATCCAAATTTGGCCCTTATACTAAATATTTCATAAAAGTGCATTTTAATTTTCTTACTATCACCTTTGGCTGAATTTTTAAATTAGTTCAACCATGCAAAAAGTGTGGTTACTTTTAATTATTTCCACTTAAATGTTGGTTACAATTTTCTAATTTTCTTTCCATTTAGATAGTCACAATTTCATACTAGCATTAAACCTTGAAAATGGCAGTTTACTTCTACTTAAAACTTGTGGTAATTTCATTAATCTCTTGCTACCTCTGGTGTTGAATTGGACTAGTTATGTCATCTAGGATTTGTTCCTCATTTCTTTTTTACTTTTTTCAAAAAAAATTATGATGGTTATACTTGTATTACCATGAATGGACATAAATATGAGGATTTTTGGTGTTTTCATTCAATATTTCATGTTTTCCTGTTAGCTCCTATTTTATGTGTGTTTTTTATGGAAGCCTTTGGATATCTTTTGGCTAATAGTATTTCATGGAACCTTATTAAAGGTGATACTTTTCCTAACTCTATAGCCCAACTATTCAATGGTTATTTTTCTAATGACTCCTTTCTCACTCTCTTGGAGGACAAATGTAACATTATTTAGGATATTCAATGCCTAGATATTTTTTGGAAAGCTTTAAGGTGAAATATATAGTGGCATAAAACTCAATGTTATAGGAAATCCTTCTTAGCCAAGCCCAATTGGTTCAATTCCTATGGATAGAAGGTGGTTGATCATAAGGAAGTGTTGAGATTTATAAGCATCTCTTTTACCATTTAGGTTTCTCCTTCCTCTTTAAGGAAACATATCATCTCTAGAGCTGAGAAAAATTATCATATTAAATTATGAAGCCCCTTTCTTTGGCAAGGAGATTCCATGTGTGTTCAAAAATTCTTGTTGCTAAGAACCTTGCAAATCCTCATATTTGAAGATTGAAAAAATCCAAAGGTATATTTTATGGCCTCCCCTTAACCAAGGAAAATGGTTTCACAAAGTATCCTAGGAGTTTTATTATTTCCCTCATGACTATAATAGGCTTGGCTTTCTCTATATTCACTACTCTAAATGGCGCCATAATTTTAAATTTAATTAACATACTCTAAAACCTAACGAAAAAAGGTTGTAGCTTGTCAAATTGGAGAAGTGAAAGGTCAATACTAGCATCGAGGAAGAGTTTGGAGGAGTGAAAACAAGGTCAATACTAGCACCAAGGAAGAGTTTGGAGGAGTGAAAAAAAGGTCAATACCAGCACTGAGGAAGAGTATGGAGGAGTGAAAAAAGGTCAATACTAGTGCTGAGGATGAGGTTGAGGGAACTCAGGGAAAATCGACGACCAAGGGACAATGAGTACTATAAGTTTGGCACCCCCATTCTCTTTAACCTGCAATTTTCATTCCTAGTTTCCAAAGATCTTCTCATACATTGGCACCCCCATTCTCGTAAAATGGTATAAGATAAGACAAAAAAAAAAAATATCTTAGTCATTCACATTTTTATAGTGATTACTAGAGGCACATAGACCGATTCTTCATAATAGAAAAAATTGATCATACTTTTCCAATGATGGCATTATGAGAAAACCTTAGGTTAAATGAATAATTCCTAGCTAAGTTCTTGAAATCATGTCCAACCGTATAAGAGAAGACCGCTGCTATGTGTACTTGGATAACATGGAGAAAGGCTCTTTGGGCTCTTTCATCAATCTACGTATTGTTAAATTTTAACACCTAAAAGTGAGAATGAAGAATATTTCCTAGGATGTGGCCAATTATGCTTCTCAACACCTAGATTACAAAATCCTTGTCAATATCATTTCCATCACAATTAAACCTATTGCTTGAGATATAGTCATAGAGGTAAACTAATTGGCTTTCTTGATAGTAGATACATTCTAAACAATTCAATCCTTGCATCAGAGATTGTTGAATGGGCCCAAAAAACTACTCATGATGCCCTTACTATTAAGTTAAAAGTTTGACGAGGCATATGATTGCATCAAATGTCCTTTCATTTATAAAAGGCTCAAATGGATTTATTTTTAACCCTAAATTATTATCACACATTCAAAATTACAAAATACCAGTTGAATGAAGAACCTTCATTTGAAGATGATGTCGTCATGACCTTTGAATGAATAACCTTCATTTGAAGGTGATGTCATCATGACCTTTGAATGAAGAACATTCATTCAAAAATGATGCCATGTCAAGACTTTCAAATGAAGGTATTTGTTATTTTAAATATTTCATGTCCAAAATGCTTTATAAAGGAAACCTTGGCATGAAGGACCTTCAAATGAAGACCTTAATTCAAAGTTCCTTCATTAGAAGATCCTTCATATGAAGGTTCCTTTAATGCCATCCCATTATAACTCTTAGATTTGTTAGAGATATTTTTGTTTCGAAGTAGATATTGGACCATCAAATAGTGTCACCATGACTCTACCAAGATATCCATCAAATTAGTAATCCTTGACTTAACAACAACAAATTCACAAGAAAATTGCCCCTATCAACCCTAGGGCATCAATTCAATGCCAAGTTTCTTGCTTTAACAGACCCCTAAATGCAATGAACCTCTATCATTCCATGATACACACCAATCCACTAAGTTATAGTTCCAAGATAGTGGGTGGACTGGTGGATGTCATTTCTATTTAGCCCTCAAACCCTTACATAGGCAAAACAGGGCAATCCCTATATTTGATTGTTTTTTCCCACAAAACAATGATTGATCACTTCAAAACAAATGCAAATGAAAGAGAACAAATATATTTATCTACACCAATGATCTCAGAACATTTCAAGCTTGTACAAATCTGTTGGTTGTTTCTACTATAACCAAGTTTATCTTCTAATCAACCTATGGAATTTCCAATTCCAATCAGGGGCAGCTCGAAGGACCTGAACCAACTGACGAGAGTTTTAATAAACCTCCTACTCTTTGGGCTCTACAAAACTTGGGAGGGTGATCCCCTTAATGTGTTTATAACCTTTGCACCAAAATTATAAACAACATCAATAATAACATATCATCTCATTTAATAGCTCAACATAATAGGATAATACTGAAACGAATTGGTTGTTCATTAATAATATCAACTATATGGAGCATGAGATACTACCACAACATTACACAACGTAAGATAGTCTTTGATTTGAAATTTTGTAGCAAGCTCTAAGAAAATAAAAATGAATACAGAACCTCACAAACAAGTACAATTTAGACCAGTGCCATATACCATTGGAGGAGTCAAATTCATAAGAACTTAAGAGTTCATGATAGATTTAGACACATAACATATAAAATCTTAGATAATATTGCCTTAAAATATCATCAATTTGTATTCTAACCCAATACTACTTATCAAATCCTTACATAAGCTTATCCACCTATAACCTCACTCAAGCATTTTAATTAATTCCTTGAATTAAAGCCAAAATGAGAATCATACACACCCCAACAGTGAGATGAACAAAATAATCCTTGATAATTTTATTCAAGATAATGATATGTTCATACAATGGAGAGACATGAGCTCGAAATGAGTAATTTCCATTCAAATTCTAGTACTATCTTGAAACATTAAACATTCATGAGTTTAAAACCTACTACAGAAATGACAAAAAACCTAAAACAACATTTTCACTATGAAATCAAATTGTTTACAATTCGCTTTGCAACCTTACTTAGACTCGACCTAAAATTGTCTAACTTGCTAACTTGTATTTCTGGCCTTGAAATCCTTCTTATAGAGAATGAAGGAGAAAACAAGCATCGGGCTAGAAATACACATCACTGGTCATTTGGACCACCCTATGACATTTCAAAAATTTGTTACACAGTCGAGTCCTTATAGAATCTTCCTATTTATCCCATCTGCTTGGAAAATAGCTGCTGCATTGGCCAAATCTCAAATACCTGCGCCAAAACTGCCATCAAGACATAACCAAAATCTGTTATAACCAAAACCGTTGAGCTGTGAAATGCTGGTAGTAGACTATGTCCTATTCTTCTTCAGTTAAATATTTGTCTGCCCATCTCTGATATTCCTCATCTATTGGCCAATTAGAATTTACCACTTCATTCACCTTAGCATAGTAAGGTGTGTACTTGACTGCTACCTGATTCGCCTCTCTTTCAAAAGACTCCAAAAATTTACTAGCGTTAATGATTTTATCCATACAACTCCTTAGCATATCATAATCTGAGTCATCACAAATCAATTTGATTTCTGCATTGATGACTTCATCCACCCTATCCTTCCAACGCTGCAGTGATCTAACATTTCCATGAGCATCTACTAAATCTAGTAAAGCAGACGTGCCACTCCAATCATCAAAATTATTTACCAGTTCCTTAATCTTCCTACTCAAATCATCAGGTAAGTATTGAAAACCTTGCAGTGATTTTACAAAAACTTTAGTAGGCTTTAATGATTGGGGCATGTTGTCTGCATCAAATCTAGAGGCCTTATACATAAAATCTAGGTCATTGGCCCTAGGGATCCACTTCTCAACTAAAGGAAAAACTAATTCCTGATCCCTAGTAATGTTTCTTATTGAATCTAAGAATAAACAATATAAATAATAAACTGATGGTAATCTACCATCAACTCCCTCATTCAAATGCCTCAAAACTGTGTCTACAACTTCATTTTGCTTGGCAAATTCTCCCTTCTCACTTGATTTTAGAGCTACCTATAGCTTTGTAATCTTATTAAGCATCTACTTTTTGGTGGGATCTACAGAGTACTCAACCTCCTCTTCAACTGGCTCTAATGAAGGATTAGGAGTAGGAGTCTGGATGGGGGACCCAGGAGTAGAAAAAATTGGAGAAGTTAGAAGTACTGAGCTTGATGTAGAAGGTAAGGCCAGGGTACCAAGAGCACTAGAAGACTCCCCCATATGTTTGTACTTAAACCTCTCTACCTCAATTTGCAGCTCAACATTCCTTTGTTGCATTCTACTATACTCTCCAATAATGGTGTTATACTTCTCCATCAAACTTTTCTTCTCAGCTTCTTCTCTTCTAGTTGTCTTTTGGGCCAATTTGGCCACATTTACAGTCAAGTTTGTAGCTTCTATAGTTGAATTTTCAGAAGCTCTTTTGATTATTAACCCTCCCCTTAGGTTTGGGCTAATATCAGTAGCATATTTCTTTCTACCCTGGGTGCCAATGCCCAAATAGCTAGGGTCTCATTTTCCTCACTAAAGGAAGAATCTTGGAGTGTTTCCTTGACCTCCTCCTTAGTGTTCTACATTGGATGTTTGGACTTCATAATAGCATTGAATTCTACCGCATCTGCTATGTCCCACTCAAGTAAAATCAGAACACCAACTTGGGTCACCAACTTCCTTCCCTCCTTAGGAGTGATTCTTTTGAACTCATTCATGAGTTCAACCTTCACCTCATCTTAATTCTCCTGATCAGACCTATCAGGCCTTGATTCTCTTCTCTCCTTGCACTTGGCTTGGTAATATTCTAACTTCATCCTCCACACCAGTTGCAAGAAAATTGGAGTATTCACAAATGCATCATCATCCAAGAATGCCTTGCATGCTTCCATTCTGGCATCTTGTACACATTGGCCTTTCATGTCCATATCAGATAGTAATACTTGATTTGGTCTAGGAGGGGATGGAATCCCAACCTCCATGTATTGATCACTAACAATTATTTCATACATCAAAGCTTCAACTGTTTCCTCAACTCTTTGCCTCTTAGGGCTTGGCTCTAATGTTGGTAATGCAGGATCAACTTCTGGTGGAGAATTTAAATCAATTATCTTTATTCCTCCAAGTTCTCTAATCTTCGACCCTAGGTGAGCTGAGGTCTTCATTATTTGTTTTCCCTTCTTTTCCTCTTCCTCCTCACTGCTACTGTCTTTCATCTTTCTCTTGTAAAGAGGCTAGCTCACTACAGGTTGATAAGTTGGCCTTCTTTCTATAGGCCTCACCTCTGATCTTTGTATGCCAAAATCCAATTCCAAATTGACCCTCTTAGTCATCAAAGTGCCCATGATCTCTTTGAATTTATCCATCAAGAAATCAATTTTCTTGTGGAATGGAGTGAATTCCATTAATGGATCATACTTGGGATCCATTTTGTGCACTACAACTAGTAATTTTTCATATGCAATCCACTTCTCCTTATTCAATTCTTGTCTATTCAAATCAAATTCATTTATGATTAAGTCCTCAAGAAAATTGAACTCATGGGTAAACTTTCCACCCTTAATTTGTTGCCTAAACAAGGCAAAAAAACCCTCTGGATCATGCTGCCGCCTAGAACCACTCCTCAAATTAAATTCATCAAAATATCTCCCAAAATGGACCCATCCCCCCTTATAGAAAAAAATATCTGATACAATAGTGTAATTAGGGAAGAGAGTCCCTTTTACCTTCCTTGTTAGGTTATCCTCATGGATACAACCTATTTTCCACATGACTTTAGCAAACCCCATTTTTGGATGGCACATTGAAAGGGAGGATATGTGGGGCTCACTGGAAGCCATACACTCTTAGAAGAGTGTTGAATAGGTACAAAATGATGTCACCCTAGTTGTGAAAAATGTTTAAATCAGGCTTCCTCCCCTTAGGTCTGAGAAAATCATGAAGATCCTTAGGAATCTTGGCCACATTAACAATTGACCGAGCCCTGAGTCTGGAAGCAAAGAAATTGTCAAATTGCACATAGCTAGCACTTCCTCTGTTATATGATAGGTCTACAGTCCAGACCTACACTGGTAACCTTTCTCCATTTATGTGCTATCTTAACTCCATCTTCTTTGAGAAAAAGTCGGCATTCTTATACAAAAACATGTACATTAGCAATGAGTACCAGAAGAAAGAATTTCTAGTATCTCCTACTTGAAATTTCAGTAATCCATCATGTATCTTTTCTTCCAGAAAATATGCAAATTCATATATAATGGAGAACTTGTGGTATTATATCTGGGCCCCCATGAACATGTATGCAATCGGCATAACAGTATTCGGGCTAAAACCTAGAATCTAGCATAGTGAATAGAAAGTGGCCAAAAAGTGATTAGCAAAGCAGCTTAGCCTGAAAGAATCCTGGTCACTTGGGCTAATGTAAGATGTTGAACTAGCTTCCCTAGCCAGATGTGGAGGAATAAATTTCAATCTGAACAACGGCTTTGGTCTTGCGTATTCTTGCTTCATCTCCTCAAGATCAATTTGAACCAAAAATAGACTAGGTTCACTCAAGTCGAATACTTGTTGAATTTCCTCTTTGCTTACACTCAACAAAACCTCTTCATCATTATCCCTAATCACTCTCGTGACAGGTTCATATCGTCTTGCCACTGCCCTAAGTAGGTCCACGTCAGGGAACATGTTTGGCACTACTAATTTCCCCATATCATATCTCTAGGAATTAGAGAAAGGGTGAGGTAAATTTCACTGCCCATACTAGAGCTTGAATATTTCCAAACCTGCCATAGGAACCCTAGCATCTACGATGTTATAATTTTTTCATACTAGCCCCTAACCTAGGATTCTTCCATTCATTAGAGCTAAACCCCTCCTCCTATCATTTGTTGATGATGGTAATTGGTCTAGGAAATCATCATACAAATTTCTCTGTAAATAATCCACGTGGCCGACATGTTGCTTTGGTGGTACCATCTCAAATAAACTAGGGCTTCCTCTAAGACTCAAACTTTGAATAGACTAGGGCTACTCAAAAAATGAAATCATAGTAAAACCTTGCAATTTCCCATAAGTTTGATCAAACCAGTAACCCTACGACAATAATCAACAAGCCCTCTAACCAACACACCAAAATTATTCATAAAAACACAGTCAAATTAACTAAATAATCAAATAAAACAACTCACGAGATTACATTCTGCAGAAGATGAAATTTTCACTGTGATTGCTCGAAACTTCATCTCTACCTCTAAAATTGCTTCGCAAAGGTGCTTGAATGCTTTGTGGTGAAAAAAGATAAATGAAAAAAGCTTTATGTCATTTGAATTGAGCCAGTAAACATCTCTTCAGTCATTAAAGCTCACTTACATGTCGCGCCAATGGCTTCAATCACATTTGATGTGAATTTAAATTCTAACCGTAGATCTTTTACTTTCATCAGAGCATTGAATGACTACCTTCAAAAAAGGTTAATGCAATCTCCATCTCAGCATTGAGGGCCCACCATAGTATGCAGTGCCAAAGGATACACATGGTGCATGCACGTGATATCGCAATCCATAAACATCCTGCATCTTCCGATCATGCGATGGAGAGCAACCGTTGATCTCCACCATCAGCGATCATGTTCATTCATATCAATCACTAGCATTGAACTTAACCATCGAGCAACTTTATCACCAAGATTATAACATATTCGTTGATTTTGAACACGTGCATTCTCTAGCCACTTTAGTAACCTACCACATAATGTATTTAAACCTCGACACAAATACTAAAGAATTTTGATTATTCCTTCATGACTGCTAGCTGAGACACGTGGCATCCACCCGTGATATCATGATCAGTTGTAACCTTGTGGTGGGGGCATCGTTGGATTGCGGGGAACAACTAAGATCAACCGATGGTTGATTGATGGTCAATTAAAATCACTCCCTACAAAATAAAACATCTATTAATAAGAACAAGGGGACACCATCTAGGCCGATGACAAACAATGGCTTAATGTTGTTTTTAAAACATAGGGCATGGGCCAACCTAAACTTAGGAAGTAATAAAGTTAGGAAAAATATTTAACTCAATTTATAAAAAGGGGCCTAGCCTAGACAAAACAATGAGACATAATTCATTTTAATACCCACTCCAAAAAGGTAACGGCCGAATATATCTCACCCAAGGTTTTACATGGAACATTAGGATTTTTATGAAAGCCAAGGTAAAAGCCAACCTTAGGTTCCTTCCAAACAATGTAACAAGCCAAGATAAGGGAAAAACATAAATGGAATTCAAAGAACAATATTTTAAAATCCATCAAATCCACCATGATGCACACCAATCCACTGAGTTACAATTCTAAGATAGTGGGTGGATTGGTGAATGTCATTTCTATTTAGCCCTCAAACTCTTACATAGGCAAAACAAGGCAGTCCCTGTATTGGATTGTTTTCTCCCACAAAACAGTGATTGAGCACTTCAAAACAAATGAAAATGAAAGGGAACACATATATTTATCTATACCAATGATCTCAGAGCATTTCAAGCTTGTACAGATCCATACAACATAAAAGAACTTCATAAAAATAGTAAAAACACAAAAAATTGCTTCAAGAACACGGTATTTTATATAAAATTTTGGTATCAACTCCTCCAACAATTGCAATGGGATGGGAATATAAAATGATAGAAGTGGGATAAGAAATGCATCATTTGAAGAATTAAACAAATATGCAAAGATGAAAGAAAGTGCTAACCCCTTAAACTGAATTTTTTTCTTTTAACTGTAGGTTTGTTGGGTAGCCAATTCTTTTAAGTTATCAAATCCTACCATCATACATAATCAAAATGTTGTTGTTTCAAATGACTATGAGCACTAACTTTCACTATTTGAAGATGTCGAAACCTTTTCATAGAGAATTAGAACATTGGTGCGACCACTCATCCTATCTTAAAACATACCAAAAGTCTCCTAGCAATTAGACATAGGAAGATTTAAGATGACTTAAACAATTTTTATTGCAAAATCATAAACTTATGATGACTTTACCAGGCCTAGTAAACACTCCCTCCCCATTAACCACTTAGACATATAGAAATTAAATATAAATTTGGTGCTATTTTTAGTCATGTAGGTGTCTAATAAACCACTTGGTGGTGTTTCCCTTCAAGTTTATTTACTTGAATGAAGAGCAAAATTCCTTTGATTATAATTAGAGAATACATTTGAGGCCTTGGTTGTGTAGCTGGTGGACCATAGTTACAAAGTTTGGGAGTTAAAATGTTAAGTAGATTTGATTTGTGATGGAAACATTTGGACGGTAGTAACAATAACTTGCAATCTATCAAGACTTGATTACCTTATAACCTGTGAAATTCTAGCGATGAAATGATAGATTAATCATAATGTCACCTTGGGATCACATCACCATGAAATAATTTCATCCAACATCCTTATGAGTGCAAGAACCACCAAATAGGTATTTTTTAGATTTGTCTTCCTCAAGCTAGGGAAATTCAGGAAGAGAAGAGGAAAGTGAGACATGTAGTAGGTCTAAAAGAGGGAGATCAACTAGAGGTCAAAAGATTAGAAGAAAATTCCATAAACGAATGGAATTTTTTCTTGCTGAAGGGGGGTCATGTTCTTATGACGATGAGAGCATAGGTGACATCGAGGTGCCCTTGAGGTAAAAAATCTACGAAAATAATGGGTACCCAAGGAACTTCCTCCAATAAACACTAATCTTTGTGTCAACGAGAGGATATATTGCATAGCACCATTGTCATTACATGGTTTGGACCTATTTTGCATGGACAGCATAAAGGTATGTTATGAAAAAGTTACTGAATTGATGGAGTATGTTGGACCCTGTTACAGTTACAAAGATTGGATGTAGCTAGTTCGATATACACGAAGTATGCATAGGTATGCACTATCAGAAAATTATATACAACTAAAAGATAAGGATCAAAACAAAAGGAGTGGCTAGGTACATTGATGGAAGGCCAAAAGCATTAGGGAATATTGCAGGGTTTATAAATAGTACACAACCTATGTCAACAAATAACCAACCCAATTGCATATTCGAGGCGCGAGAGGGAAACCGTGTATTTGTATGTGCGATAAAATCAATAATTGCAGGGGAAGAGTTGCTAATCGATTAAAATTTGAATCACTTAGATACAAACACAATTACTATGGGGGTGGTATGTAGTATATACCATTTTACCCAACCTCCAATTAATGACTCCAATATACCATTTTATTATTATGTTTTTTTTCATAAGTCTATTGGTTTCATTTCGGTAATATTTTTTATATTTAATTTTTGTCACAACAAGACATTGATCATATGAGGAAAGCTCTGGCCTAGAGCATGGATCATGATCCATCTTCAGGTGCTTCTACCCAACAAGTTTACCTCATTGTAAATGTAAAAATTAGATACAAGAAAAACTTTTTATTGTTATGTTTATTTCATGAGTTTATTGGGTTAATTTCAATAATGTTTTTAATATTTTTGTTGCAGTCGGCTGATCGGGTAAAGGCAACAGTAGTACAAGATAGCATCCATATGGAGGTACAGTCACTATTATGTGATGATGACATCATATTTTCCACAAACCCTGTGGATATGATGAGGAAGGCCCAAAAAAATGCAATGAATAAATCCTTCAGTTGGTATTCATAGTGCCTCAAATAGATGAGATAAGAGAAAGGGTTAAAATATTGTCTGAGAGAGCACAAAACTTGCAAGTAAGATTTCATAAGATCTTTAATTATAGCATAAGTTCATTCATGGTTTTATATTTTGTACTCTTTTATGTCATGAACTAAAATATGTGTTGTTTTCATAGGATTATTTGTATCCTCATTATGTTGCTGGCCATGATCAGGGTACTACAAGTTTTGCCCAGGAAGTAGGGGTCGGTACAAGTGTCAATCCTGAGCTTCCTATGCATACATCACATAATCCAACCCCATCATCCATGCCTATATTGTCGACTGAAATTTCAGAAAAATATACTATGCAGGCATTCAGTAGTGCACCCTCTGGTAGTGAATACATTCAACTACATTTATCAGTACATGTAACTGGGGATGCAAAGGCCACTAGTACTGGTGATGTTTTAGCAACATTTCCTAGATCTGCACATATTACTAGTATGGGAATATTTTTGGTCACATTTGTGGTGATCGTAGATTTTGTTCCCATAAAGATAGAGAAGGTTCCAAGTACTTTAAAATGTTTTAATTATTATTATATATAATCCAATTGAAATTTACTTATTGATCACTCTTTATAGACTAATGATCTCATGATCATTTTGCAGGAAATGATGTTTTTTATAAACATCTAAGTGATGTTACATTGGAGCTCTTCGGGCCCACCATACGAACATGGTGGAATGCCCAAAATCCAGATTTAAAAGATGAGCTCATTAACCATTTAGTTGTGTTCTTTGGTGACAAAACATTCAACCGAACCAAGGTCCTTAAGAAATCTGGTACCTATCTAAAGTATGTGAGGGACCAATATAGGTCACATTTAGAGAAGAACAGAAAGTACGAGCGTCCCCTCATGATTCCAGAGAGGGAGTGGAAGGACTTGGTGTCAGATGGAAAGGAGAAGGCTGAAAAGAAAAAAGGAAAGACACCACTAGGCCAAGGAAGGTATGTGATACTATCAACAATGTAATTATATACTGATTACTCTTTCTTTTTACATAATCTAACATATTTCAAATTTTTCATAGGATTCCTAACACATCGAAGGCAACAAAGGTAAGACTAGAAAAAAACGGGCAACACAAACCTGGCTCTGGTGGTTATATGAAATTAGCCACATGATTTGTAAGTATTAATAAATGAAATATTGCATCTAAATAATAAATTGCAAACAATTTTAGTTCTATCACACCATAGAAGAAAAATTCATGATCTTATGCAAAAATGTAGGGCTCTAATTTCAATAGAGCACCCACAGAAGAGGACCTGAAGATTTCCTTCCAAGAAGGTTATGGAGCCCTGACTGAACAAATAAGAGTCTCGACTGGGAAAACACAATCTTCCACTGCATCCAACATGTAGGTAAATAAAATAAATAAAGTTTATTTAAAATTGAATACTTGTGCAATCTATTCAATATTAATTTGCATGATAATAATGTACCTATTTATTTTAAATATATAAGCAATGATAATACTGCACATGACATTGGAATGCAGACTGGTGAAGGTGGAGCACAACCTGCAGATGAAGGCCACAGTGTGCATCTCGGTACTGGATGTATTCATGTGCTATACAAAATGCAGTATGGATTAATACAATTAAACATCATTAATTGCATTTGGTGTATTAATCAGTGTAACCTTTTGTGTTTCAACTTTAAAGCATGTAGAGCATGATCAACATGTTGAGCATAATCAGGCTAGACAAGATTAGGAACATGATGTGGCTCCATCAGGTAAAGAGGACCACTCTAATGTTCTTTTAAACATATTTAATTACAATTGGTGTATTAATTAATGTAGCCTTTCGTGTTTCAAATCCAGATCAGGATTTAGAGGGTGTTAAACATGTTGAGCATGAGGCTATAAGACAATATCAAGAACATGATGTGGCCCCATTAGGTAAAGAACACCACTCTAATGTTCTTTTAATTAATGAAATACTTGTAACAATACTAATAAAACATATCAATTTAACATTTCTTTGCTATTACAGTAGACCCCCCCTTGTAGCGGCATCCACGTTGTGAGTACACGAATAGACATACATTAAGATCATGAGTAGAGCTCAAAACAACTGAAGGGGGGACAGATGATTTTGAAAACGATACTCCACTTCAGCTTTTTTTAACTATAAAAAAGTAACAAAAAAAGAAGTGATTGTAATCATATTATGACAACCATTTTTTTGATAATATGTAAAAACTAAAAAAATGAATGTTATATGTTAATGAATGAATGTTATATGTTATTAATGCAGGATGAATGAATGAATTTTATATGTTATTAATGGATGAATGAATGATTAATGTTATATTATCAGGTAGGGGAATTGAGAGTGATGTGAGGGGGGGGGAGGGGCCAAATGAGCTTCCACCTTCAAGTGGTTGGCCCTATTAAGTAGAGAATATTAAACTATTCTCAAAACAAAGAGAATTTCAATAAGGTAATGCACTTTTCAATATAAGAAATGCATCGTTTGAAGCATCAAACCAATATGCAAAGATGAAAGAAAGTGCTAACTTTTCACTATGAACATTGTGTTCTGTGTGGATTTGGTTTCAAAGCTCTATTTTTATTTCATTTTAGTGGTCTCTAAAATTTGACTTTTGTGCATAACATGTTAGTGGAAAATTTGACAGCTCTGAAGGGTTTAGAGGCTCGATTGAGATAGATACACAAATATCTGGATGTTGTTGTTGTTGGGAGGCTTCCACTTAACCATGAAATTTTGTACCATCTACAGGTATGCAAAAATTTCTCTACTTACATTCATTCAACTTACTGTAATATAATATTTGACAAAAATCTCCTTTTCATTATACTTAGATGGATTTTCATGCCCTATTCCAAAGCACATGTTTTAGAACAGGCAAGAAGGATGCTGGAAAGGGTTAAGGAATTTGGCTTTACACCAGCCAATTGCATAGTTAACTTCATTCATCTAGCATATTTCCAATGCATTTCACAATTTTTTGAATCATATCCTGTAATTACAAAACTAGTAAAATTAAAATATGGGTATGTGCAGGATCATGATGGGCCAAAAAGTCACAATATGATGAGTATGTGGCTGATGACTTTTTTTTAACCCAAAATTGATGAAACCAAAAGGGTTTTTAAAGGATATTCTCAGCTTTCCACCAATATAAATTATACTTTACTTTGAGTTAAATAAATAATTATTATTCATTTTCTATTTGAATTACGAATAAAGTCTTGATTGATAAGTTGAATGAAAAACATCTATATCTTTTAAACGATATCACATTTTTTAAATCCAAAACATGTGTCACGTTCTATGCTTCACATACTATAGGATTAAAAAAAAGAAAATTGAATTTCATGAAGTTTCGACCAAGTTAAGGTGGTCAGACATACGAGTTTTAATATTTTTTTAAAAATGTAATTAAAAAATCATAATTAATTATTTAGTTGGAAAAAAATTACAAAAAAATATGCATCACATCAATACTTGAGTCCTCTACTTATATCTAAAATGTTATCATTTTATTATGGTTAGGGTGGTCAGACAGACACCTACTTCTTATTTTTTCCCTGAAATTTAAGTACTATTGCATTGAAATTTCAAATTTTCACCAAATAGATTTTTTTTTTTTTTAAATAAACCTAGTAGTTAGAAACTAAATTCAATTTTCTACAGATTCTATTGTTACATATTTTTGAAATAATATATATAACTTATTCAAATTTTTACGTCAAGTTTCCTAACTCTGATTTTTCTAAATTTTTTGCCACTTAAGGGCCTATTTTTTCCATGATGATCCTGCACATACCCATATGTAAGTTTCAAATATGGCATTACATATCTTTCTATTAATTTTGAAAGAAAATATCAAAACGGAGAAATATTAACAAAATAATCTGCATAATTTCTAAGAGATCAAGGATTTTTTTTGTAGAGTTATCTTAAATATATTTAAGACAAAAGTAACTTATAGAGATTCAAGTAGAATATTGGTAGTCTAAAATCACCAGTCAACATATCTTAGTAGTATCTCAATTCAAGAGAACTAGGTCCACTATCAATTCAATATAGCTTAATGCTAGTTGGGTATGATTTTATTTGTTCAAGACCAATTTAGATTCATTTTCTGCTCACACTACTTTTATTTACATTTATGTTTTGCTAATATCCATTTTCCTTTACATTCTTGAATTATTCTAGATACATATTTTGTTTACAATAATGTTTTCCTTAGATCAATTCATAAGATTATTCTGTTCTAATAGGGTTGACTGGTTTCTTTTTCTCACCAAATTGCTCATTTTCCATAAAATTAGATTCTAGTGTGTAGTTTAAAATTCACTAGTTTGATTTTTTCTTTTTTAGCAAAATTAGAATCTATTACGTAGGTTGTGCTTGTTGTCCATGACAATACCCTTGATCTCATGACTCATAATAGGTTTTATATTTTTCTCCAATTGTTGATCAAAATCAAATGTGGCCATCATAATCTCATCCATAGCCTCCATATTCGACAATTATTCATTGCTCATTTCTCATACATAGTAACCAAATAATGCAGACCTAGAGCTTGGACTGTAGATGTATGCAAAAAATGATAAATCCCTGCCTCTATAAGCCTAATTAAACACAACAACTAACATGTTGTCTAATATTTTAAAGAGTCATCTGACTGTCCTTTTTCTACCTTGTAAACACTTACTCAATGCATACAATAATTTATTGAAATGGAAAGTTGAATGGCCTCTTAACTCTTGACACTAATGTCATTGCATTTTTCAAAATAGGGTTAATCATATTGTGGTGTAAATTTTCATAATGAAGTCTTCCAATCTATCCTTTATATCGGAGCATTGATGACAATCCATCTTGTCTTTTACTACCCCTTTTAAATGCTCATGGTCTTGGCACATCAAATTTCTCTCTTTGATTGACATGTCCTTATGTCCTATCATTATCCCTATGGATGCACTTTGGAGCCTCCTACTTTTAAATATCGCCCAAAGTCACCCAATAAGTATTTCAATCCATTTGTATCTTCATCGACAAGAGATCATGTATCGCTAGGATATTCTGTAGTTTCCCCAACATGGTGAGTGTCCCTGATGATTATTCTTTCCATCTCAAGTATATCACGAAGATTCCTGTCGATGTAATCTTATCGGCATCACATAGTGGGTCGGGTAGACATTCATAAATTGCTTTGATGGTATAGGTCTTGCCAATATTCTTCCCTCATGCTTCATCGATGAGACAAGATGAGTATCTCACCAATGAAACTTCATCGCTGAGACCACAGGCCAATCCTCCCGATATATCTTATTAGGAAATTATGATCGCTGTAACATTCTTGATCTTTCACCGATATTCCTACATTTGAACAAATAGTTTTTTTTTTTTTAAATTGCATTGTTCCATCGGACTTTCGACGAAACTCCAAAAGTGTTCAATGAATTTGCAATACATCCAACAAACTATCATCATAATGGTTTTCCTATTTCATCGTGAGTTCTGCAAACTACTGTCATTTTTTTGATTTGAAGTATGTTGCCAAGAATCCTGACGATGTAATCTTATTGGCATGACATAGCGGTTTAGGTAGACATTATGAACTTACTCCGATGGTATATGTCTCACCGATATGCTTCCCTCATGCTCCATCGATGAGACAAGATGAGTATCTTGCCGATGAAACTTCATCATTGAGACCATAGGCTAGTCCTCTTGATATATCTTCTCAGGCAATTATGATCGCTGTAACATTCTTGATCTTTCACCGATATGCCTACATTTGAACGAATAGTTTTTTATAAAAAAAATTGCATTGTTCCGTCGAATTTTCAATGAACCTCCAAAAGTGTCCGATGAATTGGCAATACATCTGATGAACTTTCATCGTAATGACTTGCCTATTTCATCACAAGTTCGATGAACTACTATCATTTTTTCGATATGAAGTATGTCACCAAGACTCTTGCCGATGTAATCTTATCGGCATGACATTCAGAACTTACTCCGATGGTATATATCTTAATCAATGAGACCACAGGCCAGTCCTCTCGATATATCTTCTCAGGCAATTTTGATTGCGCTAATAGTCTTGATCTCTCACCGATATTTTTAATACATCAAACCTTTCATCGTAATGGTGATGAACTTCTATTGTTAATCCAATGCTTTGGTGAAGGTATCCCGCTTGTGTTCTGGCAACTTTTTGTCACTAGATCGACGAAATGTCCATCACGGTTCCGACGAATGTTTGTCGTTGATCCGATGCTTTTACAAAGGTATGCCACTTGGGTTCTGGCTATGGTTCATCATGTGATCGATGAAGTTTCTATCGCAGTTCTGATGAATGGGTGTCGTGAGTTCGACGTTGAAAATTTTGTCTAAATATTGACGAAAATTGAGTGACGACGGTGATTTCTACAATTCATCGATAAACCGACAAAAGATCATCAGAATTCCAACAAATTGGAAATTGGAAATTGGAGTCAAATTCAGTAGTGCATTGTTTCACTTCAGATAAACAATCTCAATGGGTAGATTAGCTACCACTAGAAAAATTGTGGCATAAAACTATTCAAAGGATGGTTTCCATTACCAAAAGATCCACCTATTAATGCCTGATACAACCGTCAGAGTTATTGAATCCATAGGAGGTAGTTAATCCATGTCACAAACCCAAGTGTTGTACTACATAGCACAAGGAGACCAAGGGTACACAACTTGCAACAATCCCCTAGTGCAAGCGAGGGTTCAAACCCATGACCCAGGCTCTGATACCAATTTTTGTAAAGACGGTTGTCATTGCACCAAAAGATCAACCTGTTAATGCTCGATACAACTTCTAGAGTTAATGAATCCATGGTAGGTGGTTAATCCATGTCATGAACCCAAGTTCTACATTGCATGACACAAGGAGACCAAGGGTGCACACCTTGCAACAAACTTCCTTCCATATTTCATAAAAAAAGTCTTTATTTATAGCATTGTATGGATATTATCCTCCTTCCATCATATCATCACTAAAGGTTTCACCAAGAGTTCACATTGTGGAGGACCACATACTTCATCAACAACAAGTAAAATCTTTTTTGGTACAAAACACTTCCACCATATTTTCTATCATATTATTCTATTATGCAAGTTATTTCATTACAAAAAACTATGAAAGAAGAGAAAAGATCTTTGTTGGTGAAGAAGGTGTTTGAAAGTTGGTTAGCTCATGCTACAATATATCCAATGGAAATCCAATGTCTTGATATTATCTTATATTGCATAAAAGCATACAACTAAAAAACCAGATAAATATAGACTATAAACAATAAATCAGTGAGTGAAGCTTGATGTCATTTCTCTCAGAACATTTTTCAAGTTTCCTCTTAGAGACCAATCATATACAAATAAATAAAATATTGAAAATTATTTCTCTAAAAATATAAATAAATTCCTTAATACCATAGCAATAAATTTTTTAATAGCACCCAAAAGAGGAAGATCACAACTACCTATTATGATTCATAGATCCTTTTTGTTGATGATGTTTCTAGCATGGTTTTCCTCATCAATAGGTTGATGTGTAATAAAAATTTACATAATTTTGATACATGGATGTATCTACTCATTATCATAATTTTTGGACATAATCAATTCATTGATTGAGGAGGTACTATTATCAATAACTTGCATAGTTGGCTAACACAATTTGAGTCAAACTAGTGCTTTTATATGTCATCCTATCTCTTTTATGACATTTCAAGCATTAAAACTTGGTGAGGGATCAACAATAGTGGAATATATGACAAAAATACTCAATTCTATAATTTATATCTACAACTACAACTTGAGAAAAGTTACAAAAACTTTTGGAGAGTGAATGATGATTTCACTATGTTGATAGTGAGAGAACTACATGGAAATACCAAACCCAAAATATATCTAGACAAAATATATCTAGAGGCAACGACCCTTATCAAATAATATGGGATTTATTTCTTCCAATTTATGACAATCACATTTATTTGAGTTGGAGGCTTTGATGGGTATCCATATTTTTGGTATGTGGAAATTGATCATACTATATTGTACACTCTTCATGTACCCTTGCCACCAAAAAATTAAAAAAAAAGCCGACTTTGTAAAACCCTAATTTTTGGAAGCTTCTAAAATCTTGTTATAAGCGGTTGGGATGGGGAGTTGTAGTATGGCATTATTTACGAGATTGTCATACATTTTGCACTGGATAATAGAATCATTGGATGGATATGGTTTTGTGGATGTAGCCCAAATTGGGTGAACCACGTTAAATTCTTTGTGTTGTCTTGTTTCTACTATAATTTTGTGTGTTTTATTTCTTTGTTTTATTGATCAAATCTGCATTTAACTTGTTAGATATATGCCTTCTAACCCTAACAAGTGGCATCAAAGCAAGGTTGTGTTTGATTATCATTTGCAGGAAGGTCTCACAGTTGAGTGGGAGTCTCATGGTTGAGTGGGAATAATGGCAGACGAGGGTAAGTTGAAGGTTGAGAAGTTTAATGGGCAGAACTATCAGTTATGGAAGATGCAGATGGAGGACTACCTCTATCAGAAGGATTTATGACAGCCATTGGAAGGGAAAACCAAGAAACCCTCAATAATGTCTGATGAAGACTGGGATATTTTGGATAGAAAAGCACTTGGCAGTATTTGTTTATGCCTGGCACAATCGATGGCATTCAATATTGTAAAAGCAAAGAAAACTTAAGAGTTGATCGAAACCCTAGCAAAGTTATATGAAAATCCTTTCACTTCGAATAAGGTATTTCTTATGAAGCATTTATTTAATTTGAAATGGTAGTAGGTGGGTCAGTTGTTGATCATTTAAATGAGTTTAATATAGTTACTAGTCAATTAGCTTTCGTAAATGTAAAATTTGATGAAGAAGTTAGGGCTCTTTTGGTTATGTGATCTTTTCCTAAAAGTTGGAATAGCTTGGTAATGGTTGTTAGCAATTCTATTTCTGGTTTGAATACATTGAAATTTGATGATGTTGTTGGTGTTATTTTGAGCGAGGAAATTCATAGGAAAAGCTTAGGTGGAACATCCACATCAGGCAGTGTTTTGATTGCATAAAGTAGGGGCAGAACAAAGGAGAGAGGAAAAAATTATGAAAGTTGTGGGAAGTCACAAGGAAAATCAAAGGAAAAAAGGTCCCAATCTAGAGACAAGAGGGATTGTTGGTACTGTGGTAAGTCGATTCATTTAAAGAAAGATTGTTGGTCTCAAAAAAATAAAGGAGATAAAAGGAAGGAAATAAAGTGGAAAATATGATAAGTAATAAATCTGATAAGGATGCTTTGATTATTTCCCTTGACAATGTTGATGATTCTTGGGTGTTAGATTCAGGGGCTTCATTTCATGCTATGCCCCATAGAAATTATTTTCTTGATTATGTCCAAGGGGATTTTGGGTTGGTTTATTTGGGAGATAACGAACCTTGTCAAATTGTTGGAAAGGGAAGAATCAAAATTAAGTTTCATAATGGGAATCATTAGCTACTACATGAGGTAAGGCACGTTCCAAAGTTAAGATGAAATTTAATTTTAGCAGGGCAACTAGATGATGAAGGTTTTGTTATATTTAGTGATAAAAATTGAAAGGTTACAAAAGGTTCCTTAGTGGTAGAAAAAGGTGTGAAATTAGGCACCTTATATCTTTGTATAGGTCATAGTGTTCCTTCTACTTTAGCTATTGCAAATAAAAATCAATGTTCAGGAATAGTTGTTGCAGTTCAGCAGGAAGAAAATCAGATAGTTGTTGTGGATTTTGAAACAACACTATGGCATAATAGACTTGGGCATATGAGTGCAAAGGTATGAAATTACTTCATTCAAATAATGTTTTACCAGGTCTAAAATGTGTTAATATGGATTTCTATGAAAGTTGTGTGTATGGAAAACAAAAGAGAGTTAGTTTTCTCAAAGATGGGAAATAAAAGAATGATGAGAAATTTGAGCTTGTGCATATGGATGTATGGGACTAGCTCAGGTATCTTATCTTGGCGTCTCTTAGTATTATGTTACATCCAATGATGATACAACTAGGAAGGTATGGATTTATTTCCTTAGGCAGAAATCATATGTATTTGGAACTTTTAAAAAATGGAGAAGCTTGGTTGATAATGAGACAAGTAAAAAGTTAAAATGCCCTAGATCTGATAATGGTGGTGAGTATTGCAACAAAGAGTTTGAAGATTATTGTTCCTCTAATGGTATTCATAGGAAGGAAATGGTTCCAAGGACTCCATAAGAAAATGGAGTGGATGAGCGTATGAATAGACCAATAATGGAGCATGCACGGACTATGATATTTCATGTTGGGTTTCATTTAAACATGTGGGAGAAGGCTGTAAACACTGTTGTTTATTTAATTAATAGAGGTCCCTCTAATCCTTTGGGTTGTGGTATTCTAGAGGAAGCATGGATAGGTAAGATGTGAAGCATTTGCACATGTAGATTCTGAAAATAGAACCAACCTTGATGCAAAATCAAAGAAATATATATTTTTTGGATATGGCATTGATGAATTTTGTTATAGGCTTTGGGATTTTGAAAATAAGAAAATTGTGAGAAGTAGGGATGTCATATTCAATGAGAAAGTGTTGTACAAAGATCAGTTGCAGCAGCATGAGAAGAAATAAAATGATTATGCAATGCTGGATGATACTCCAAACAATGATGTTCTAGTGGTTCCTCATGCTCTGCAACAACAACAACAATAAATACCACAAACTCCAATGAATGTTAGATGATCTTCAAGGATAAGTAGACCTCCAAAAATATTTTCTCCCTCTTTGTATTCTATTTTATTAACTAATGTTGGTGAATCGGAATAATATGATGAAGCTATGCAAGTGGATACCAAGGTTTAGTGGGAGCATGGAATGGAAGAAGAAATGGACACCTTGCTGAAAAATCAAACTTGGGAATTATGCAAGTTGCCTACAGGTAAAAAGGATTTACCAAAAAAATGGGTTTATAGGCTGAAAGAGGAGGATGGAGGTAAGAAAAGATTTAAAGCTAGATTAGTTGTAAAGGGATTTGCACAAAAAAAGGGTATTCATTTTGATGTAATCTTTTCTCTAGTTGTTAAAATGACTTCTATTCATACTATTTTAAGTATTGTGGCTGCTGAAGATTTGCATTTAGAATAACTTGATGTCAAAATAGCCTTCCTCTATGGTGATTTGGAAGAGGAAATATATATGGAACAACCACAAGGATTTGAGGTCAAAGGTAAGGAGAAACTAGTGTGTAGATTGAAGAAAAGTTTATATGGCTTGAAGCGAGCACCTCGACAATGGTGTTTTAAATTTGATAGTTTTATGGTTGAGCAAGGCTACAATAGGTGTAATTTGGACAATTGTGTTTACTTTAAGACGTTAGCTAAAGATAGCTACATTATTTCATGTCTGTATGTTGATGATATGCTTATAGCGAGGTCTAACATGGATCACATAAAGGAGTTAAAAAAACAATTAGCAAATTCATTTTCTATGAAGGATTTGGGGGCAGCAAAAAAAATCCTTGGTATGAAGATTACAAGAGATAGGAAAAATTGAAAATTGTTTCTATCTTAGGTTGATTATGTTGAAAAGGTGTTGCAGATATTTCATATGGAAAATGCAAAAGTTGCCAACACATCTTTTCCCAGTCATGTCAAATTGACTAAGGATATGTGTCCAAAGACATAAGAGGAGGAAGAAAAAATGTTCAAGTTACCATATGCTTCAGCTGTAGGCAGTTTAATGTATGTCATGGTATGCACGAGATCAGATATTACACATGCCATAAGAGTTGTTAGCAGGTATATGAGTCATCTTGGAGTTGATCATTGGAATGCGATAAAATGGATTATCAAGTAATTGAGAGGTACAACCAATAAATTCTTATGTTTTAGGGGTTCTAATACTGATTTAAAAGGCTATGTTGACTCAAATTTGGAAGGGGATATAGATAATAGGTAGAGTACCATAGGTTATGTATTTATAGTTGGTGGGACAACAGTGAGATGGATTTATCAATTGCAAAAGGTGGATGCTTTATCCACCACAGAGGAAGAATGTGGCTACAACAGAGGCAACAAAGGAGATGATATGGCTGCAACTTTTCATAGAACAATTGGGAAAATAACAGGCTGAAAATCACTTGTTTACAGACAGCCAAAGTGCTATACATCTTGCAAAGAATTATTCCTTTCACTCTAAAACCAAACACATATAGTTAAGATATCATTTCATTCAGTCAGTGTTGGAGGATGGACAGATAAAGCTGGAAAAGATACATACATATTCCAATCCTGTAGATAGTTTACAAAGGCAATGACAAGGAAGAAGTTGAGCTCCTCTTCAGCTTCGGTTGGTCTTCATGGTTAAAAGTATAATAGAGTAGTAGGGTCCAAGGGGCTTATTTCTAGTGGGAGCTATAACTGTAGCGGTGTCATCTAGGATCAGTCTCCAAGTGGGAGATTGTGTTGGTGTGGAGCCTAATCAGTCTCCAAGTGGGAGATTGCTTGTATGTGGCGACTAATCATGCTATATTGTACACTCTTCACATATTCAACAACGAAAAAAAAATCAACTTTGTAAAACCCTAATTTTTGGAAGCTTCTAAAAGCTTGTTATAAGCGATTGGGATGGGAAGTTGTAGTATGGCATTATTTGCAAGATTGTAATATATTTTGCACTAAATAATAAAATCATTGTATGGCTGCAGTTTTGTGGATGTAGCCTGGATTGGGTGAACCACGTTAAATTATTTGTGTTGTCTTGTTTCTGCTATAATTTTTTGTGTGCTTTGTTTCTTTGTTTTATTGATCAAATCTACATTTAACTTGTTAGATATCTGCTTTCTAACCCTAACACATATATGTTTCCTAGATATGTAGATGACAAGATTGTTCTTTTTAAACTTCACAGGTAGATTAATGTAGTTAATAAGAGATGTAGAGTTAAGAGGGAAAATGAAATTCCTTTTCATATTGGTTTCAGTCACTATAGCTGAAAATCTACTTTTGATGCTCTGAGTATTGAGAAATCAATTTTAAAGATAAGATAATATTGTTACATCATGAGGTTACCCTTTGATGGTAAAGGGTATGTTAGGGATAATCTAAACCTTGGTGCAAGTCATTACCATATCCTAGAACTAGAATAGTTTTTGAAAGATTGTGAGGATGAATTTGAAGTCTAAATGAGGGACTAGATGAGGCTCACTATTGAATAGATCAAATAATTCAAGATAGGTTGGGATTTGACTTAGATAAAAGATGACGAGTCAGACTTGATTGATCTTGTTTATTTTGAAAATATCCAAATAGAACCTTTGTCACCTATTAATTGAGAAAATCAAGAGATGGGATAATTAAGTGTGAGGATAACTCAAATTATCAGGAGGTTAGAAGAATGGGTAAGGAAAAAGGTATTTGAAACTATGACTACAAAACCAGAAGATAAAGATAATTCTTCAAGAGGAGTGACACTTAGGAAGTTTCTTCTTCTTCCACTATTTCTCAATTCTTAGTTTTGATTTTACAACAATTTTTTTAGGGAAGTGCTAATGATGAAGACCCAAAAGAGAAGAACAACCTTATAAACACATGTAAATTTGATCCAAAAATAAGGAAGAAGAGATAAAATATAAACAAGAATTCATTAAGTCTATTTTAGGAAGGAGTTGAGGAAAGAGAACACATAGATCCTTAAATTTTTACCAATGATTAAAATTAAATCTCTCAATTTCTCCCTCTATTCTTATCTTGTCACCACCTCGTGATGAGCCCCATTCTCCACCTAAAATGAATTTTTTTGATGAATTTCCCAATGAGAGTCTTGTTCTAGTTGTTCTTGATCCTCTTCTATAATTTTAACCATCGTCTATAAACATCCCAAATTCTTCACATGTTCCTTCTTCTTCATGCCTACAACAAAGTTTGCTAAATAAAAGAAGATTTATCTAGCTAGTTGCTCTTGAATTTGACATAGTTGCTAATTTAATCTATAATTCTATAAAGCCTAAGAAAACCAATGTTACATCAAGGTTTATTATTGATCCTTCATCCAAGAATATGTGTGTTCAAGTAGATCAACCCACCTCAAAGAAAAATTTGGGCGAATCCAATGAGATTTATTTTGATATCACCAAAGTAGATCTCGAGCCTTTGACACATGAAGATGGTATTCATAACTTTTAGGTGTTTGAAAATAATTTTATTCTGTGGACATCAAAATCTACAAATAGTTAGCACAATTCCAATATCCTCATAGAATAATACAACGTTCTTCAAAATAAATGACAAAAATAATCCAAGCATGCAAAGAAGACATGAAGTATATCTATTCTATGATGGATTGGTGCTATCCTTTGTGTAGAAGGAAGCCCTTTCCCAATCCTTGATAAGACAAATGAGATGATAGATAATGAGATGCTAAGTGAACTCAAGTTGCCTATAATGATAGTGCTCAAATTGTAGATGTAAAATGAGATAGAAGTCATTGAATTTATAAGAAAGATTGAGAGAGGAGAAGCCAAGATTGAGCAATGTGGGACTAAAACCCATCAAATGAAAGAGAGCCACTTGTCACAATGGGATTGGCCCATGATTGTGCAAGTTTTGGCCAATGTGCCCATTTAAAATTTGAAAATGACAATAAATGAATATGGTTGAGGGTTTTTGGGGGGAATTGTGTTTGGCCAAAATAGTCAAACAAGAGAGTTAATGAGGGCATATTCCTTGGGAATATGCCTTTGTGAGGAAAATAGGTGTTTTAATAAATCAATTTAAATGATTTATTGTGCAAGTGGATGAATCTAGAGGATTTTATGTGATTAGGATTAAATTAATCAAGATTTGATTAATCTAATAGGAGGTTAGGTGATATGACATTTGATTTGAATTTTTGTATTTGTTTTAAATCAAATGAGAGGAAAATGCATATGAGTGATTTAATTAGATATATGTGATTTAATTAAATGAGTAACTATAGGAGATAATTAAATAATTTGATTTATTTAATTAAAGAGATAAGCTTAGTGAATTAACTAAATTGGTTTATTTAATTAATAGATGAAATAACGCTGAATGAAGTATGATTAGATGCATGCCTATATTTTGCATGTCTACATTTTTTCCCTCTTTGAAGCAATGCACTCGTTGCATTGGTTCAAAGAATGATGCTGCTGACATCAAAATTAAAAATTTTTTGATTTTTTTAGATGCCCCAACGAAAAGAAGTAGGTTAGTGCATTGCCCCTTCGAGAGATTGAGCGAAAAGACTGAGGTCGATCTCGCGATGAAGAGGTTCAAAATGAATGTATGGATCTTTAGACTATATGATATATATGATAATGATGACATAAATGAGATGTTTGGAAAATGCTTAGAATAACAAATTTATATTATCCTAAAGAACTTAAATGATTATGATATGTATGTGAGATGGATGTGATGGATGATGTTGTGCTATGATGATATGACATGATTATGCAGGATGAAGGATGGATGCCTTGTTAGCATGAAAGAGGATAGAAGAATGATGGATGAATTGTTACAATGAAAGAGAAATAGAAGAATGAGAGGGATCAACCTCTAAATCCAAGAAGATGCAGAAGTCCAACAAGTCCACTAGTCATCGAAACTTTATTGGATATGATGATGAATGATGATGTATGGCTTATCCAAGGATGGGAGAGATAAAGAGCATACCCTTCTTTATGTTTGATAACACACGTAGGTGCGATGCATAAAGGTATTAAGAACTAGGATGGTGTGGCACCTAGTGTGATGGAATTTGACTCATCAAACAGATAGGAGTAATCTTGTTCACACTTGACAAATATAACCTTATTCAGAATGCAGTTCAAATATTCCAGACATCTCGGGCAAAAACATAAAAAGGCAAGCCTTCTTATGTGGTCAATAAGATACCTAAAACATCCTCCCTACAAATAAAACAAAGTACACATGATGAAGTTATTTTACAAGAATATCCAACAAGCATAGCAGATAAAAAGATAATGATCATTGCCCCATTCCTTTCTCTCTAAACCTATTTTATTTAGGCATCATCGAGAGGTCCTTGGAATGAGCATAAAATAAGATAAGTCAATAAAAGACTAAATATAGCAAACCAAACAAGCTAATGTTCTTCATATCGCTTAGCCAGGACTAACTATTGTGGGGTACTTGATGCTTATTTCCATTGTGGGAAGGATTCATCCTAGGTAATGTAGTGATCAGGGTTTTGGTGAGACTAATTTGGGTGATAAGCTATTGATACTCCGAGTTGACCAACTTGCTTGCTTATTGACCTAGACTTGAGACATTGATGATTAGGCATTCACTTTTGAACTTTCTAGACTTGCCTCTAATTGCTTCACCAAAGGATGAAGGTGATGATTGATTTTATTAGGAATGATGACTATCATGGGTGAAAGCGAGATGAGACGGGTGCACCATTTTAGGTTTTTCAAATATTTTGAGGCTATTTTTGGAATTTTGAGATCAAGGATGGCCTTGCCTATGTTCCAGCTCACAAATGACATAGTTCAGACAAAAAATAACTTGACTACTAATGAGATAGATGGGAAAATGGATTGCCATTGCGACGAACGCCTAAATAGATGGGAAAACATAATGCCATTGCGATGGACGCCTAAAGGATTGACCTAAATGTCTTGGGGGATGATCAAAGATCAACCTTTCCTACATTCAAGCTCAGAGATGACGTAGCTCAACAAGATGACTCTATTTTTTATTTTTTCAGATTTTGATATGTTTTGGATTTTTTTATTTTTTGATGTTTTTGAGTTTTTTGATGAATTTTTTGAATGTTTGGAATGTTTTTGAATTTTCGCATGATTTGGACAGTTTGGATATGCAATGATATCAATGCTCTATTTTTGGGATTTTGTTGAAATTCAAGCTTAATGTTAATCAATTGGATTGATGGATTGATAGTTTGACTAAGTGTGTTAAGTCAAACAAAAGTGATAATGCACTTGTAAAATCTAGGAAGTTGTGTTATCCTAGAGTAAACTTGTACAAAAGAGGATGGTTTGGCTAGGTGTGTTAAGTCAAACAAGGTGATTATGGATTGGATAATTTGGCTAAGTGTGTTCAGCCAAACAAAGATGATAATGAACTTGTAAACCCAAAGAAGTTGTGTTATCCTAGAGTAAACTCGTGCATAAGATGATAGTTTGAATAAGTGTGTTAAGTCAAACAAGGTGATAATTGATTGGATTCAATTGATCAATATTGATGAAGCTTGATTTGGAAAAAAATTACTTTGATGATTTGATGTGATGCTAACGTGCGCATTAGATGCGACTGATACGAATTGTTTGATGAAAGATAAAGCTTGATAAGGAATGTCTTACTGTTAAAATATGCCATGGGCTAGTGATTTGGATTTAGTGCTCACAAATGCTTTGACCAATTTTCTTTCATTTTTTCCAATGTTCAGATTACTTCATAAGATGGAGGATATAGATCAAGATTCATTCATGAAGCAAGATGTAAATATCTGCCCCCAGTGTCTAGCAATGTATGAACGACCATGGGTGGATGCTTTGGGTTGATATATGAATGGATATGGATCATCTTGTGATAAGATAAGGTTTTCAAGAAGCAGATGCACCTTTGGATAGTGGTTCAAGGCTTAGATAACATTGGGTAGGATGGGATCAATGAAAATGACCCATGTCAAGATTTTTACCATAAGCGAGCATAAAGTGTGCACCAAACCTTCATCAAGATCAAGATAAGGTAGATACATGGTAATGGGTTGGATAAATGGTTCATGGATGAACAGATGGTATGGATGGAATTTTGGCTTTATCATGGATGTGATAAGATGATTTCTCCTAGAATGGTGCATGTAGATGCTCAATTCTACACATGACGCCTGTTTGCTAGGTTTTCATAATGGTACCTGTCCAAAGCGCCACTGAAATGGTTTTCATTAGAGGATGAGCTTTTTTGAGCGAGTAATGCTTGTGTTTGCTACTAAGCCAACAATGCTTGTTGTTGGTCATGTTGTTGTTGTGCCAACAATGTTTTTTGTTGGGCTTGTTGTTTAGCTACTTGTTGATGCACTTGTTGATGGATTGCTTGCAATAGTTCCCGAAATTGTTCTTGCGCCTACCGAGCTTGGTGTTGGGCTTGAGCTTGAGCCTGTGCTTTTTGGGCTACTTGAGCCGCTTGCACAAATTGTGCGGCTTCTTGAGCTTGGAGTTCCTTTTGGCAGGAATATTGTTGAGCGGCTTGAAACATGATGGCGAATGAATTGGTTGTGTTGTGTTTTGGCGATGGTGGTGGTGGTGGTGAAATGAGAATGGTGTTGATAATTGGGGTTGCTTGGATAGTTGTCATCTATTGTTGTGATATCCATGGTGTAACTCGAGGATTTGTTATGATTCTTTGGTTTATGATTGGAGTGTTGCTCATATTCAATTGATTGACAATTGGTAAAGGGGGAAGGCTCATGCCTTGATTGTTTGGTTGATATATTTGTAAGTTTTGAATTTGATTTAAATCTACCAAAGGGAAAGGTGTTCCAAAATTTAGATTGGGCATGCTCACATTTGTACCATTGATGTTTGTATATAATGATCCAATGTATGGATTGTACAAATGCAAGTTTTGAAAATCAATTAGCATTGTAAGGCTTGGATAGTTTGGTTGAATTGGATTACTCATGATGTATGAGTTAGGTTTATATTCCATGTTCCTCTTGTGTTTTGACCTTGCTAACCTTGGAGGGGTTTATGACCAATGATGAGATGAAGGATGAAAGGGGTGAATGATATGGGTGTTTAAACTTTTAGGAACTTTGGATCAATTCTAGACTTAAGGACTTGATTTGATTTGATTTGGATTGATGATAGTTTGACCAAGTGTGTTAAGTCAAACAAGGTGATGGTGAAGTTGTAAACCCTAGGAAGTTGTGTTATCCTAGAGAAATATCGCATAAGAGGATGAATTGGCTAAGTGTGTTATGTCAATCAAAGTGATCATGAACTAGTAGACCTTAGGAATTTGTGTTATCCTAGAGGTAAATTTGTTCAAAAATATTGATAATTTGACTAAGCGCATTAAGTCAAACAAGGTGATGTTGATTTTCCAAAAGTCTAGCATAATTGATGTTTTCAAAGGTTCCAAAAGTTGTTGGTGAGGTGATGTTTGATTGATGTTGAGGGATGGATGAAGTGTTTTGACTTGATCCTAGATGACCCTATGAGGATTATTGACTAGACCAAGATATTGAAGAACATGATTTTCCCTAAGATTAACTCAAACCAAAATAGCAATGTTTGCATGGAAAACCATAAGACAAAAGTTTGCAAGCACATGTGTCATTCAATTTTTTTTTATCTTACTTAGATTTGGTTCCTTTTGCCACAAAACACTTTCTTGATTATGTTTCAAATTGCATGTCTAATGTCCCACTTTCTTTTCATCCCACAAGGTCCATTATGTGGAAATCAAGGAAATTAGGGAAAAAGTTTCCTAGGTTGACCTTAGTGAAAACAGATGATGATAAAATTCAAGGACTTAGAAACCTCTAAGGATATGATCACTAGGGAAAGCAAGAGTACTTGAATTTGTCAAAGATATTTAATTCCTCCAAGGAGTTTGAAATTTGAACCTCTTTTTGAATGTTTTTTTTTCAATTGTTTTGAGACCCAAGCAATGTATTTTTCATTTCCAAGCACATGTACAACCTAGGATGAAGAGACAATATTTTGTTGGGTTCCCACTTGGATGAATCCAGCTACACATATTCTGTGTGAATGACTAAATGCTTGACCACACTAGCTCCCCTCCACAGCACACACTTCTCAAGTCAACAAAGCATCAGTATCCATGAATCTCCCATGGCATACTTTTCATCTCTACAACAAAATCACATGTATAACACGGGGCGGCTTCAAAGGACATGACCTTTTGCACCAACAAAATAGATAAGGATTTGGCCTTCTAAATAAGGGGTTTTAGTTCGGACTTTCCATTCATGGAGGTTGACCCATGTGGCAAGAGATCATTGATGCCCTTCTCGTCAGAGCCAACCACATGATATTGGCTTTTGTTCCAGTACTCACTTTTATATCCTGGCTGGAAATACACTTGGCTTTAGTGTGTTACCGCTTGGGTCGTTCCCTTGGGTGAGTACTTTTTCCCACAAGGTAGGCTCTCTAAGATAAACAAAAGCAAGTAACAATATTTGTAATTCGATCAACCTTCATTTATAAAGAAAGGGAGAACACTCACAATAGTTTTACTCACACTCGCAAGATGTTTTGTTCAATTTTAAGTTCCCAAATCGAAATGTGAAGGCAATTTTTTAAACAAACTAATATCACCAAAATACTTTTGATTCTCAAGGTCACTGTGAAGCGCGAGAGAAGTGCATACACCTTTTAAATGATACTAAGTTGTGAAAAATATTGCAAAGCATGACAAGAACTTGTTCATTTTAGCCCATAAAAGTAATGATGAGTTTGTTTTAAAAGCACCAAAATGAGATGTGAATGTTTTCCTTGTTCAATTTTAGCCCAAATTGAAATCTAGTAAATGTCTAAGGTTCTTTTTAACCAACTTTGAAAACATCAAATTAGTGCTTGATTTTAAACCCAAATCAAAAATTGAGTTGAGTTAAAACAAAAAATGACAGTAGAAAATGGAAGCTCTAGGTTTAAAAAAATCATTAAAAAACACTTTTTTCCAATTTTTGATTTCAAGAAAATCTCCAATTCCACTCCATTCACCTTTATTTTTCGCTCGATTCCAAAGTCAACCTTGACCTTTTTTTAATTCAGATACTCAACTTCTAATGCCAAACTTGATGTCAACCTTGATATCAACCTATAAACAATGCCAGGTTGTTATAATTAAGATGACCCACTAAATCTCTCATAATCAATTATGTTGAACATAAGATGAAAGTTAATAGTATACAACCTTTATCAAGAAAATAATAATGGAAGGCAACCCACCATGTTTATCCTTTGAATTCCATTCTTGAGAAATCACAAACAATCTAAAAAAAAAAGATCATTTGTAAAGTACATTGGTTATTTGTTCATGATATGATGGTTATGTCTTGAATAAAAGACATGCAATTTCTTTAGTTTCACTATAGAGATCAAGACATGATAATGAATTGTAATATTACCCTCCCCCCCCTTCCCCCCTTTTAAAAATAAAATAAGCTCCTCCTAAACTCAAATACTTCCAAGAAGTTCCATGAAATCCAATCTAAACTCGAACTAGACACTACATATATAAAAATATACAATTGGATTGAAAATATCCTTAGGCTGCACAAGATTAAAATCTGTCAAAATAGACCATTTTTTGAAAAGATATTAGATGATTTCAATTTTTTTATGTATTAAGATAAATGCAAGGAATTGTTCTTTTTATTATTATTTCAATGTTCAAAGCCTTAGCAAATAAAGATATTTTCAATATAATCACAATCCAAAAGTAAAAGTTGATGCCTGAATGTTAGCACCAAAGTCAATATCCATAGTACGAACAACTTATTTAATCCAACAATCTTAAATAGATTTCTATTTCCTCTCATGGTACTATAATGATGTCATTGGTTAGTTCAAAGGCGGATTTCTTAGTAAATAAATAAAGTGGTACATGTAATTGGCCAATAGTCTGACAATCTGCTCATAGCTCAAAAGTAGAAGTTGATACGCCAAAACTAAAGCCTACCAGATAGCAACATTAATGAGAAAGACAACCATATTGATGAAACACAAAAACCTTGATGAGAAAGACAACGATTTTACCGAATGGTGAGCACCTAGCAAAAGGATAATAAATGGCAATAAAGGATGCATTGTTGCCTGAAGGGTCACCTGCCTTAATTTGATGAGACTAACTCATAAAGAAACTTGAGAAATTTGTGATCTTGATAAGAGCAGAAAGTAAAAAAGCCATCATGGAATTCAACATTTAAAAGTCATCAAGTTCAATGTCGTTGCCAATCGCCAAGAAATTTCTTATAAAGAATCTATTTTTTTCTTCAAGCAGCCATGCAAACAAGGCTTCATTTTTAAGAAATACTGTAAGGATTGCAAAAGACCAATCATAAAACTTATTGGAGCACAAAATACATCCCAACCGGCCTAACCCGAACAAAGGAAGCGGCTCAAAATATCATTAGTTGATAGATATTCTCGTTGTATAGTGTAAGGAAGTTCTTAAGGTGTGAGAACAAGGCATCGAAGATTCCTCATGATCTCCTTGAGAAGTAAAAAAAAACCACCATTATAGCATTTTGTCGAGTAGTAAATGATAGACCGAACAACTGGAAAGTACGAACAACAAGAAGGCAATGAAAATTTTTAACTGAAATGTTGAACAGAGTGCCTAAAGGAAAATGAGGTTTCTGTATTAAATATAGTAGAAGGACATCAATGACGCCACCAAAAATCCACCCAACTAGAAACAAAAACAAGACTTATACTGAAAGCAACTCGATTGAGAGACTTATCAATCAAACATAACATGATATAGTTTAAAAAAGGACATTGTTTTGTTTTTCTTCTATGTGTGTATCAACATCCATAGATTAAAAAATGAAAACATTTGACTCTGAAGCAACCTTAGAGACTATGTGCACAAAAAAGATAGGTAGTGGATTAGCAAAGTGTTGTGCATATCTAGGAACACAACCATGAACTTTCTTTTAGAGTGAACTCGATCCTTGATATTTGTGCTTTAGTTACATTTTTATTTAGTTTCCTCCAGAATGATTCGCACCAACAAACACTAAGCATGATTTTAAAACACTATTCAATACGAAACACAAAATTCTTGCTAGTGGTCAAGGTTGTAACATACATAAAATAAATGCATAATGCTTTCCAGTGCTATCAATGTACACCCTCTTGAGACTGATATGATTTTGAAGTGAATTAGATATATTTAATAAATATGCACTTGAACTTTCAAACGGATTAAATATTTGATATCAGATGACACTGACCGAAAAGGATGAGTGTAAACTTCCTTACCTGATGTACATTTAGACAATGCATCTAGTCTATTTCAAAAACATTTCATCACTCATAAATGCAAGCCAATGCAATGTGTAGGCAAAATACATGACTGTTTTTTTTTTTTAAGCATAAAGCATACCTCAGAATCTTTAAAGCAATAAGTTTGTAGCTGAAATACATGACTTTTGAAGCATAAAGTGGATGACAAATGAAATACAAAACAAATTGTAGTTGTATAAGACTTTAAACAAAATGAATCATTCTAACATTGTTTATATGCTTTCAAATTGCTTCATTACAAAAATTAAAAAAACAAATGTATGTTTTCTTTCAAACTGCACCATTATGCTTTAACTCAACAAATATTTTCATTCTGGAATTCTATGCCTTCCTTCTAGTGCCATTTTGTGGACATCAAAATCTACAAATGGTTAGCACAATTCCAATATCCTCATAGAATAATACAACGTTCTTCAAAATAAATGATAAAACTAATCCAAGCATGCAAAGAATACATGAAGTATATCTATTCTATGATGGATTGGTGCTATCCTTTGTGTAAAAGGCAGCCCTTTCCCAATCCTTGATAAGCTAAATGAGATGATAGACAATGAGATGCTAAGTGAACTCAAGTTGCCTATAATGATAGTGCTCAAATTGTAGATGTAAAATGAGATAGAATTCATTGAATTTATAGGAAAGATTGAGAGAGGAGAAGCCAAGATTGAGCAATGTGGGACTAAAACCCATCAAATGAAAGAAATCCACTTGTCACAATGGGATTGGCCCATGATTGTGCAAGTTTTGGCCAATGTTCCCATTTCAAATTTAAAAATGGCAATAAATGAATATGGTTGAGGGCTTTTTGGGGGAATTGTGTTTGGCCAAAATAGTCAAACAAAAGAGTTAATGAGGGCATATTCCTTGGGAATATGCCTTTGTGAGGAAAATAGGTGTTTTAATAAATCAATTTAAATTATTTATTGTGCAAGTGGATGAATCTAGAGGATTTTATGTGATTAGGATTAAATTAATCAGGATTTGATTAATCTAACAGGAGGTTAGGTGATATGACATTTGATTTGAATTTTTGTATTTGTTTTAAATCAAATGAGAGGAAAATGCATATGAGTGATTTAATTAGATATATGTGATTTAATTAAATGAGGAACTATAGGAGATAATTAAATAATTTGATTTATTTAATTAAAGAGATAAGCTTAGTGAATTAATTAAATTGGTTTATTTAATTAATAGATGAAATAATGCTGAATGAAGTATGATTAGATGCATGCGTATTTTTTGCATGTCTACATATTCAAAGAAAAGATAAAGAGAATCATAGACAGGACTAGCTCAAAAAATAAGTTTAAGTCTTGACATCTTATCTTAGGTCTATTGTGGATACATCTACTTTCCTATAGATGCACGCCCTACCTTTGTAGTTCCTATTTTTAAAGGAGTTATTGATAAATAGGTTATAGAAAATGTGCATAAATATAAATCATAAGGAAAATTAATTGAGAAATGGGTGGATAAAATGAAATTAGGTTCTCTATATTTCATTAGGAAATATAGAGAAGTGTATAAAAGCAAATGTTATGAAAGATGAAATTGTAAAGGAACTAAAGAATATGAAAGAAGAAGAGGTAGCTTGGAAGGGTATTTTGAAAGAACTTAAGGAGACGTCTAAGATGGATGTTAATGTCTTAATTTTTTAGAATACTTTCCGTAGTATAGAAGAAAATCAATCTAATATGTGGTTTCAAAGTGTGGAATGGAAACTCATGAATATTAGTAATATTTTGATAGAACAAGAGAAACTTTTGGCAACTTGTAAATAGGGTAAAATAAATATTCAAGGTGATCTCTTTCCAATAAACATAGATACATTTGGAAAATATGAAATTCATAACATGCATTTCTAGAATATTAACAAATTTTGAGAATATGATCAATATATAATTTCTTAATAGACAAGTTTTCTGTATGTATGTGATGAAGAGGTTGAGTAGCATTTTCATCACTCTTGATATGTGTAGTGGTCATCTATCTAGCTATGGTAAGAATTTAGAGGATATCCAGAAGAGTCATTCTACTTTTAAGCTAAGCATGATTAATGTAATTGTTCCTAGAAATAAGCTCATGGCTCAAGTTGTTAAGTTATTTAGGATATTTAGAGTGAAGTATTTCCATTAGAGGTAAGTTGCAGCACAAAGGACTTCACGAGAAAGCATCAAGGATGGAACAAACAAATAAAAGGGACTTCTCAATGAATTTTATTATATAATTTTCTTTTTAGAATTCCAAGATTATAGTCACTAGTTTTGTTTTTAATGTCTTTTTTTGTAAAGAGTAACTTTGTAACACCCTGCCATGCAAACTCCATAGGACACAACAACTAACAATAAATTAAACAATTAATTTTTTTAAAACAACAATTACATTAAACATAATTAAATAATTAATCAACATTAACATAATCCAAATGACATCAACCTAGTCCCATGGGGTAGCATGGTGTGCTACATGAAAACCAAACCCAACCAACCACATCATTAAACAAAACCAAATTAAATTAATAATATAAGCGTGAATAAGAAACGACATAGATATAACATACATCCAAACATAATAAGATAGACAAATAATTACATGGATATAATATTATTACATTAAAACTTCCAAGTTCATTATTACATTCATGGAACATATTTCCACAAATACAACACATTAAATAGCTAGTATTACATTACAAAGATGCTTCCCTTATAATAATGGGAAGTGTTAAAAAATATCCAGAATGATACAACAATGAAGAATCAAATACAATATTGTGGTACAATCTTCCTCCATGTGAAGCTTTGAGATCACTACATCTGCCTTCACATCATGATCACCAGCTGGGAACCCAATGGGTGTGTAGCATGTTCCACCCGACCTTGTGAACCTGAAGGTCCACCCCCCATGCAAGGATTCGATAAGAAAGGACCCTCATCCAACAAGGTCAAAACATAAAGGACTTACACCACTCAACACAAAACCACATAAAAACATAACAATAATGATAATACTCCAGAGGCAACAAGAGCAAGGGAAAACAATGGGCACATTGGGAGAGTGTCATCGCATGGCCTTACATGGATTCACCAGACTACCTAACACTAGGAGCCACCTCCATCTATGGTTAACCTACCAACCTATCTCAAGGTGCCACCCCATAGGGTGACTCATGTGAAGCCACTTACCTTTCACAGAGACAAGGAAGTGACTTTACCAACCAAGTCTTCCCACCCATCCTTAGCCTTTGAGAGAACTAATGGCAGCGGTGAGGTGCATGTTTCAGTCTTGTTATGTGTTTAACTAACCCAACCCACTAGATACTTTAATTAGGTTATCACTTATTTAAGGGAACTCTTCCATGGACAACCACTTGTGCATCAGCCCCCATGAAGAGACATTCTCCCCTACGGTTACCGAAAACCAAAGTCAAGCAATGGGGTGTACCTCATCACTCAAACACATAAAGGAGATTCATAAAATAAAACACATGAGGCATGACCATCTCATGAATACATAACGTATCAATAACCATAGGTCAAAGAGGTACCACCCATGCACAAATCCTCAAAATAAAGGGATAAATGGGTATGTGTAGGATCATGATGGGCCAAAAAGTGGCGATATGTAAGTGATTTGATGGCCCATATGGCTAGCAACTTTTTGTTTACCCAAAATTCATGAAACAAAAAGGGTTTTTAAAGGATATTCTCATCTTTCCATCAATATGAATTATTTTTTACTTTGAGTTTATTAAATAATTATTATTCATTTTCTATTTGAATTACGACTAAAGTCCTAATTGATAGGTTGATTGAAAAACATTTATAACTTTCAAATGGTATCACATTTTTTGAATTTGAAACATTTGTCACATTCTATGATTTTCATACTATAGGATTAAAAAAGAAAAATTTAATTTCATGAAGTTTTAACCAAATTAAGGTGGCTAGACATACGAGTTTTTATATTTTTTAAAAGTTGTAATACAAAAAAAATAATTAATTATTTACTTGGAAACAAATTACAAAAAAATGTGCATCACATCAGGACATGAGTCCTCTACTTATATCTAAAATCTTGTAAAAAAATATTATCATTTTATTGTGGTTAGGGTGGTCAGAGAGACACCTACTTCTTATTTTTTCCCTGAAATTTAAGTACTACTGCATTGAAATTTCAAATTTTCACCAAATAGATTTTAATTTTTTTAAATAAACCTAATAGTTTAGAAACTACATTCAGTTTTGTACATATTCTATTCTTACATATTTTTGAAATAATATAGATAACTTATTGAAATTTTTATGTCAAGTTTCCTAACTTTGATTTTCTGAATTTTCATTGCCACTTAAGGGCTTGTTTTTTCCATGATGATCTTGCACATACCCAAATATATAAGTACAACAACCAAAATGCACAACCGCACAAATTCCCCAAGCCTCTGGAGGTAAGTTAACATCTACCCAAGGATGAAAAATGACACAAGATTTCCCGAAATCACAAAAAAACTTAATTCAAAGTTCCAAAATGTACAACATATAACTCTTCTTAAATAAATAAATCAACAATCAATTTTCTCATTTATAAACAAAACACTTTTAAACGATACATCATTCCAATTAAAATAATGTTTCCAAACAATATAAATTTAACATAAATAAACATATTGCATAAAAAATAACCATTCCATCATTTTAAAATCATTGAATATAGATATAAACTATAATATATAAAATTCATTCCAACTCACAAATACATTACGGAAATATAGTATTTTAACTTAAACTATTAAAAATAATTATAAATGATTTGTGTATATTTTTAGAAACTAATCTTACACAATATTTGTTTTTTCATTTTATTTATTTTTCCAAATCAGAATAATCTTTAAAACTAATTTTCCATAATCATTAAATCTAGATTTACACATTCATTTATGAATAAATGTTTAATAAAATAATGCTCAAATCTGAGTTTTGTCAAGATAACTTTATGTTTGTTAACTTCAGAATTAAAGGCACATTTGCACAACTATAAAATTATATCTATTTGTATGTATATATAATATATCTATTATTTCAAAAACACAATTATGATTGTGTCGTCGACAAGAAATATACAATTAATCTGCGAATTAAAACAAATCTATTTCAACAAACCAGAATATATACAAATATATATATATATATAAATAAACAAAATGCCAATTTAATATTAATCAAAATGCAGATTTTACAGAGTCGTCACCACAGACATGACAGAGAATTCTCATCTCAAAGGATAGTCCATATATATATATACATATATTGAAAACAAGGCAAGTGTTTATAAGGGTGCAGCCCCTCCTAGAATGGCTGCACACAACAGCATAATGGCTGTTGTGCATCCATTGAAATGGAGAATGGGGGTGAGTGGGGGTGTCGTATGGTAGACTATGGGGAGAGAATAAAATGCCAAAGGCGTTAATAACACCGCCACCCAAAAATATAAAAAGACTCATGGGCATAATTCGAATGCCAACACAAGAATTAGTAGATCTAAAATATACATATATATGTATACATGTATATATATACATATATATAAGTATAATAGATGCATAAATAATGGAAACATGGGTATATCCCAGTGTACAAAATTATTCCAAAGAACAAGAACCAAAATGGTGAAATGCAGACAAAATATGATAAGGGGAAATCTTAGATAAAGAGAAATTACAATGGAATTGGATGAGAAATTTCCATAAACGAAACAGATTCAAAGCAGAGACAAATATTCAAAGATGAAATGAGCTTCTAGACACTTCACTAGCCAAATCCATAAAATTATAATAGTTAATGAATAGATGATGGACTGGACAAAGAGGTAGGCAAAATCAATGGATTGCAGATGACATTAAAATAGTATATCAGACAAATGGATTCACAATAACAACAATTCAAAACTCACAGAGATACATTATTCTTTGCACAAAATTTTGACAAGCAAGAATAATACAATTTTGAAGTTTCATTTCTCTTTTAAAAAAAAAGAACAAAGATATTAAAGTTTTATGTTGCTACCTGGAGTCCTTCGCCTGATAAACAATCGGAGATGAATCACTATGTCGAATGCTTCTAGCGAGCTACGATCTTCCTCAATTTTCTGAGATTCACAGCAATTGGATCCAATTTCGAAGAACCAAATTTTTAGAGCAACTAATATTCTTAATTCTTTTATTATTAATTTTCAAAAGAAATACAGAGATTACAATTTTTCTAGAAAAACTCAAAAATCCGAATTGTAGAGCAAATTGCTTTCCTTCTCTCCGCTTTTTTGAAAAAGCCACCAAATTGGATATTAAATCCAGAAAAGGTATAAATCAAAAAGTTGCCATAAATTTCCAAAATTTTCTCCACATGAAAATAGCCACTTGCAATTAATTTCATTTCTTCCCATTTCAAAATAGGCAATTTCACCCAAATTTCCTTTTCCAACTATTTCTTCAAAATTTTAAACAATATAATTAATATGCTAAAATATAATTAACTCTAAGATAATAAATATTCCAAAATATATAAATAAACAATATAAACCATGCAACATTTAAATTTACCATTTAATATTAAATTAACTTCTCAATGTGATAATTAATCACAATAACAATAATTTCAAATTTCTTAATTAAATATCTTATAAACATAACTTATTAATTTACATATTTTTAAATTAGATGATATACCATCTATAATTTAAAATATGTAATATTAATAAGGCAATTAATGTCTACTCAAAATAAATAATTATTAATTATATTATCTCTAGACATGGAAAATGTACAATTCGATCCAACGCACTTGATCTTGATTACTAACATCATTTCTCCCTGAATCACACTCTCAACTTATCATCACCTTTCGTCTCTTAATTAGATAAATCATTATTTATTTAATTAGGTCTTTCTCCTCTGTTGATTAAATTAATCAATTTAATTTAATTAGCCCTCTATCTCGGTTCATTTAAATAATTCATTTTATTTAAATTAGAACCCTAAAGTCTTCTCATTAAATTGAATAAATTAAAACTTATTTGATTTAACCTAACATTATCTCCTTTAATTAAATAAATCAAAAAAATTTATTTAATTAATCCTTTCCTCTCAATTCCGATTTAAATCAAATCTTGATTAATTTAATCTCAATCACTAAAATCCTCTAAAGAATGCAACTTGCACAATAAATCAATTACTTTGATTTTAATTGCCTATTTTCTCTCAGCATGGCATAAAAGGGGAATATTCCCTTAAATTTGAATTCAACTTCAAATTGGACTTGGACCTTCCAACAAGGCATTTATTTCACCTTACAAGTCTTTTGCCTTGAGCCAAGTGGCCATAACTCCATTTTCTTCCCTCTTCAACAAGTCATTTCACTAATTTTAAATTCCACCTAATGTCATTTATTGACACTTTGATCAAAACTTGCACAACCTTCAACCATTCACATCTTGACAAGTGGCACTTGGCCATTGGATGTTGAATGATCCCACATTGTTTAAATCTTGTTCATTCTTCCAATTTAAAATCTATAAATAGAGGCCTCCTCTATTGCATTATCATCAAAAATTTGAATGCAAAGTTACTCTCCTCACATTGAGAGCTAATTTTATCCATTGCCATAACCATAGCTAGGTTATTGGAGGTTTCTCAAGAACTCATATTTATCTTCATCAACAAAGTGGATCAATCTCCATGAAATCAAAAAGCTTGTAAAGGAGTTGGGAAAGGGCCAATTTTGACACATCAATTAGCACCAATTCTCCCATGGGATCAAGAGTTTGCTTGCTTAATTAGGATTTCACTTCTCTTTCATGTTTTATTTCTTCATTTTCCTATTTTTAGTATTTGTAAATGGATTTCATGGGGAATCCCTCTTTTATCTTGCATATGAACCTAAAAATGTGTTTGTTTGTCATGTCTATGTAGGAATAGGATTGGGGCTCACATTTTGGTGCTAGAAGGAGGGTTGACTTGGAGAAATTCATCACGTTTTTCCAAAATTTCATGACTTTTTGACATTTTTCTTTTCTTATAGGAAACTGCACTGCATACAGTCCCATGGTGCCATATTGCACCGCTTTCAGAGATGCGGTGCTATATTGCACCGCTCTAAGCTCAAACTCTTCCACACTTGTTTTTCTCGCTCAGGAATTTCAAATTTTTAAACCTCACCGTAGATTTCTTAATCCCAAACTGTGTCGCATTTGGGCTCTCTATTTTCTACAGAGCACCGCACTCAGTCGAGGTGTGGTGATATATTGCACCACAGGATTTCCAAACTGCACTGGATTTGCTAACTGCGTCGTTGGCTAATAGTGAAAAATTTAAATTTGATTTTTTTTTTCACATGTGCTTTTTCATTTCTAACTTTTTGATCATTTAACTTATTTACTGTCTCTACATCTTCTGGTTTTAATAATTTTGTAGGTAAGAGTAAAGAAGGAAGCAAAATTGAAGGCTCTATTGTGACATAAATCTCATTCTATACAAAATGTTTTTGAACATTATAGTGTTGTTTAACACTTTCAGGGGATTCTTAATCTTCTTTTAATAAATTTGTTATCTTTCATACTCTTAGGACACAGTAAATTTCTTTTTGGGCACTAAAAAGAACAACACAAATTTCCTTTCAAAAGTTTGCAAAGAAAGGCTTAAAAAGAACCTTAGAAACAATTTCACTAGATTTGGTTGAGGTTTAAAAATTGAAAAAAACAAATTCCACACTTGATTTGGTGCTTTAAAAATAATTCACTTTTTCTTTGTGGACTTAAAATAAACAAGTTTTGTTTTGTTTTATAATTATTTATTCAAAATAATATCATCAAAAGGACATATGCACTTCTCTTGCACCTCATAGTGATCTTGAGAATCATAAGCTCTTTTGGTGATCTTAAGTTGAGTAAAATAATTGCCTCCACTTTTCATTTCAGAATTAAAATAAAACCAATCATGCGAGTGTGAGCATGGTATATTGTGAGTATTCTCCCTTTGTTTTTCAATGAAGGTTGATTGAACTATGGGATATGCTAGCTTGCCTTTTTTTATCTTAGCGAGCTTGCCTTATGGGAAAAAGTAATCACCCAAGGGAATGACCCAACCAGGAACACGCTAAAGCCAAACGACTTCCACTTGGGATATAAGTGTGGATATTGGCACAAAGGCCAATATCACGAGGATTATTCCAATGAGAAGGGCAACAATGGTCTCTCGTCGTACTGGATAGTCCCCCATGAATGGAATGCCTACATTAAAACCCCTTGTTTAGAAAAGGCCAAAATCCTATATATTTGTTGGTGCAAAAGGTCATGTCCTTTGAAGCCACCCCACATATACATGATGTTTTGTTGTAGAGATGAAAAGTATGCCATGGTAGATTCATGGGTACTGATGCTTGGCTGAACCGAGAAGCGAGTGCACTGTAAGGGGGAGCTTGTATGGTCAAGCATCTAATCATCTGCAATGAATATGCACAGCTGGATTCATCCAAGTGGGAACCCAACAAATATTGTCTTTTCAGCCTAAGGAATGTACATGTTCTTGAAATTAAAACACCTTGCTTGGATCTAAAACATTGAGAAACAAACATTCACAAAAGCTTCAAATTTTCAAACCCTTTGGAGGAAAAAAATACCCTTGACAAATCCAAGTGCTCTTGCTTGCCCTAGGGATTCTATCCTTAAAGGTTTCTAAGTACTTAGGTTTAATCATCATTTGTTTCACTAAAGTCAACCTAGGAAACTATGCTCTTGAAACCTTGATTTTCACATAATGGACCTTGTGGAATGAAAAAGAATTAAGACATAGACATTTAGTTTGAAATCATAAATCAAGAAAGTAATTATGGTAAAAGGAACTCATTAAGCAAAGATAAGGATAATTGGACCTCATATGTCTTCTCTCAAATGATTTCTCATAAAATGAAAATCCAAAAACCAAGGTTCAAGAAGCTTAGTCTAAAAGCTCGTGAGAAGCTTCTTGAAAGGCTTTTTGAAGTTAAAGAAAGATTGGTATACAATTTCTACAAGAAGGCTTCAAATAACAAACCAAGTTTGTATGAATTCTATTATCAACAAAATCCTGAGATTTTTGAAAGGTTTTCTTTACTCACATAAGAAGTATGGCATTTTCTTCAATATCGAGGTCTTGTAAGAAAGAGTCTTGTCTAGGTCAAGTCTAGGATCAAAATCATCACTCTCATCCATCCCTCCATCATCAAAATAAAATCTCATCTCACCAACACACTCTTGAGAACTTTGAAACATCATTCATGCTAAACTTAAAGGCAAAATCAGCATCACCTTGTTTGACTTAACGCACCTAGTCAAATTATCAATCCTCTTGAACAAATTTACCTCTAGGATAACACAACTTCCTAAGGTCTACTAGTTCATGATCACTTTGATTGGCTTAACACACTTAGCCAATTCGTTCTCTTGTACAAGTCTTCTCTAGGATAACACAACTTCCTAGGGTTCACAAGTTCACCATCATCTTGTTTGGCTTAACACACCTAGTCAAACTATCAAAATAAAATCAATTCAAGCCCTAAAAAGTTTAGCATCCCCCCCTAAAAGTCCTTCGAGAGTTTCACTCATTCACATCATCCATTTATCTCATCCCTATCATCACCCTTTGATCCTTGGACTCTCCTAGTTCTTCTCCATTTTGTGCCTAAAGATCAAGATCAAACAATCCCTATTTTATGGTCCAAACAAGATCACAACACAAGAGGAACATGGAAATAATCAAGGAAACATCAACTTCATGTGACCTAAGTCAAGAAACTTCTGAAATATAACCTTGCAGGATCAAGCAATCCCTCAAAATACTCCTCTCTACCATCACAAAATCCTCAAGAGGAAGGATATGAAGAGGACATCATTCACGATGACTTGGGAATGACACAAAAGGAAATAACTAAAATCATTCAAAATCTAGAGAACCATAGAATTTTCAATGCCATGTTAAAACTTAACCCCTCTATATATATACGCGTGTTAACGGGAGGAGGGGCACAACTCTCTTCCGACCTTGACGTAAGTACCAATATAGAAAGGCCTCTTGCAAGCATACCCCCAATGTCAATTCCAAGCATCACTCAGGAAATTCCCCAAATCACATCGACAATCACATCAACCCCACCAATTGTTAACAAGGGAAACACCATGTTTCGTGAATTACAAAAGCATCACCTTTTAAACAACAAAGAGGTAAATATCAACATCACACTAGATAAATTTGTCCTGGTAAATCCATTACACCCATACGTTCCACTCAATCTCCATAACCAAACAGTCACATCCTCATTTCATGCAACACCAACTTATCTATTGAACATACAAACCTCTCTCCCCATGATCTCACAAGGAGAAGGTGGTTTGTTCGGAACAGGGGGAATCTTTGTCCCATCCTTGTCATCACTTTTTCAAGGGAACATACCATCTTTCCCTCCATTACCGCTCACATCCATATCACCTCTTGGGTTGGGTCTTCCCCCCCTACCCGTGGAAAAATTTTCAGACCAATGCAATCAAAACATCATATCAAGTCCCCTTATTTTACCAGTGGTATCACAACAACAAACGACAACCATTTAAGCCACCACAATGGTCAAAACATCCACTATTTCCCAAATCTCTCAAAGATTGGTTTCCCAAGGACCAATCATTTCAATCACACCACCCACAACCCAAACCCCAATCACCAACACAACCCTTCCGCTTACCATAGCGGTCAGTACTGTCCCCAATCCACCACCCATCCCACCAAAAGCTAAGGTGAAGAATTCATTCATCACCATGATTCAGGCAGTCCAAAATGCCACACATCAAAGGATACTTCAAAAAAACCAACAAGATGCACAACATGCTCCTCAACAAGCCCAAGAACAACTAGCTACCCAACAAGTTGCACAAGCCCAACAAGCCGCACAAGTCACACAAGTAGCCCAACAAGAATAGGGTCAAGCTCAAGCCCAACACCAGGATCAATAGGTGTAAGAACAATACCATGCACAATTGCAAGCAATTCATCAGCAATCATACTAACAAGCCCTACAAGATTTTCAGGCACAACAGCAAGCTAAACAACAAGCTTTGTTGGTGCAATAGTAGCTAGACCAACAACAAGCTTTGCTGGTGCAACAACAGCTAGACCAACAACAAGATTTGTTGGTGCAACAACAACTAGACCAACAACAAGCTTTATGGGAACAACAACAACTAGACCAACAACAAGCTTCGTTGGAACAATAGTAGCAAGATCAACAACAAGCATTGTTGGCACAAATGTAGGCATATCAACAGGCCTTAAACGCACAGAAAATCTTGTAGAAAACCCCCACCAATACTCCTCTCATCAATCAAATGCCTCAAAACACATTCATCCCACCTCTTGATCCACAAAACGATGTTGCAACACATATCAAACTGCTCTCGCAGCAAGTGTTAGACCTCTAATCAAGAAAAACAACCAGAATGTTGGGTAACTTGTGCCCCTATCCATTTGATAGAGGTCTTACAATGGTACCCTTCCCAAAGGGATTTGAGATCCCCAAATTTGATAAATATAATGGGATGGGAAACCCTAAAAAATCATGTCAGGGAATTTCAAGTACATTGCATGGAGGCTGCATATGTTGAAACATATCTAATGCAACTTTTCCCTCAAAGTTTGACTAGTCCTACCATGGAATGGTTCTCTCACCTACCCATAGGCATCAAAACATTCCAAGAAATCGTGGAAGTATTCCTTAAAAACTATGCATTGAACATGGGTGTAGATGTTAGTTTGGAGGAACTATCAATTCTCAAACAAAGAAAAGGAGAGCTATTCACATCCTTCTTGCAAAGATGGTAATCCAAGGCTAATCAAAGCAAGTGGACCATGCCAAAAGAACAACAAGTTTGAAAAATCATATCCAATCTAGACGAATACTTGGCATTCTACCTAAAAATTCAATGCATCATAATGTATGATCAATTGATCCCAAAGGCACTCAATATTGAAAGAGCCCTTACTATGCAACGAGGCACATCGACATTTCCTGCACAACAAGATAACCGTCCATCCACTAATTATAACAATAAACCTCAAACATGGTTGAGGAACAAAAATATCACAAACAACGGAGTGGTCAATGCTAAGGTGGTCATTAATGCTCCTAAACAAAACATCCAGACCCATCACTAGCCATAGAATCACAATCACAATAATGTGCAAACTAATACGGTGGCACAACCACAACCACTTCTTAACAACCAAATCAATAATCTAAACAATCAAGGAGGACCACCTCCCCGAAACAAGTATCCTCCCAAGCGGAAATTCACAACCCTTGGGGAGCCAATCAAATCCATAATGAAGAAGTTGGTCAAGGAAAACCTTATCAAATTTTTCAACTCTGACCAATACACGGAACCCATGACAAAACCACCATGGTACAATGAAAATATCCTCTGTGATTTTAACAAAATCAAAGGGAACACAACCATAAAATACATGAGGTTGAAAAACATCATCCAAGACTTCATTGAGGAAAAGTTCATAAATGTCGAACAACCAAGTGGAAATTAGGACCTTAAAATATATAGGAATCCGATGTTGAATCATAATCAAGGAAATAACCAAGGGAACAACAAAGGGAAGAAAAATTATGCTAGTGCAAACCTTGTATACGAGGACATTATTGCATGCGTGGATGAGATGGTCATTGTCATTAGTGTCAAAGGAGCCAATGCTGATTGTGGAGTCACCACACACGGTGACAAGGTTACTATTGCAGGGGAATCATAGCCATCTAAGACCCCCATTTCAAATCATAAATTTGTTCCCTATGATTATAGCATCATTGACCAACTAAAAGGAACCCCCGCCCAAATCTCCATCATGGAATTGTTGAAATTTTTTTTTGCCCATAGGAAAATCCTTGATGAAGCATTATTTGTGCCCACTATCTTCGCTACCCTTGATATAGAACAATTTCAAGCTATGGTTTGTAACATCATTACTCCAAACCTCCTCACCTTCTCTGACCAAGATTTCCCCACCCAGCCATCTCACAATCATCCACTTCACCTTCAAATGTTGGTTCACAAGAAGAAAGTCAAAAGTGTCCTGGTGGATGGAGGCACATGCTTCAATGTTTGTTCACTCAAACTCATAAAGAACTTTGGATTCTTGGAGGACTCCATTGACAAGAACAAAGGCATCACCATAAGATAATATGATGACCAAGAAAGAGTGTCTCAAGGCACTATCAGAATCCCAATCCAAGTTGGGCCAGCTACCATGGAAACCACATGTCAAGTCCTTGACCTCAACCTGCCCTACAACATCCTCCTAGGATGCCCATGGATCCACGGAATGACGGTGGTCACCTCAACATTCCATCAATGTGTCAAATTCCTATACCAAAATTAGGAGGTCATAATACATGGTGATTCGAAGCCATTTTCCTATTGTAAAAGCTTGGAAGCCAAGTTTTACGAAATTACCCCAAGTACCAAAAAATGATGAAGGCCCATCCACTCCTTATATAGATCCATCTAACCTTGCCTCCACTTCTACGACAGAGACACCCTCCATCCCTGACATATCCGATATTAAGCTCATCATCTAGGATAACGGGTGTGGAGATTACAAAATGAAGAAAAATGCATTTTTTGTAGGAGAGTTACCACAATCTCCTAGGTCGCATGGGAAACCTCAATCAATTGAAACACCTATCCACACTTTTAGGGAAAACCCTTATGGATTCCGCCATTGGGGGGGACCTAAGTCAGGAAAATGTGGATGAAAAATATATTTCAAGCATGCTATACCATGATTAAAGACCCACACCCACTCTACCTATGGATGAAGCCAACAAAGGATTGCAAATAATTCTTGGTATGGGTTACAACAAGAATGAAAGCCTTGGAAGAAATAGTGATGGATGATTGGAGCCCATCATTATAGAAAGAAGAATGAGAAACCTTGGCCTCAGATGTACCCCTTTGAGTATAACTGTATGTGGCAGAGGTACCCCTAGTAGAGTAGTCAAGTCTCCTCATCAATTATTGGTAGCTGCCCTTCGATTACCCATATCCACAAGTTTGCCCCTAGATAATTTCACTTTTGACATAACTGATGTCTACACTAGTAGTGATGATGAGGATACCATAACTAGCCTTCCCATGCTTTTTGAAGATTCCTCCTTAGTGATGATTAGTGCCTCACCCATCGAGTTGAACCACCAAACTTACAAAGTAAACCTAGTTTACCCACAACTCATTGACTATGACCAATGAGAACCACCAGTTCTAGACACATTCAAAAATGATGAGGCACTCTCAAAATTCATGGGACTAATGGATATAGCTCCATGTGGAGACCACAAGGCTAGGTTTGACATGAGACTGGACACCCATGCCTATTATGGGGAGATGATTTAGTCCTTCAATCACAAAAGAAAAAGAATGAGAATAAGCTCAGGGTCATTGAGTGAAAACCACACTATGGCACTCCCTAACCAAAGAATAGTAAAAATAAATGACACATCCAATTGTGAGAACCTCTCTAAGGAACTGAAGGATGAAGGATTCAATCTCCCTCCTACTACACTACATCAGGAGAAATCAATAGTCTTGGCAGAACAGTGCAATCCTGTCAATCTGGGAATGGAAACAACACCACAGATCACTTTCTATGTTGAATCACTTCTAATAGAAGAATAAGAATTATTGGCTACATTTCTAAAAGAAATAAAGGTGAAATTTGCATGGACCTATGCCGATATGTCAGGTCTCGATCGGAAAGTTGTGGTTTATCATTTGGTTGTTTACCCTGGAGCAAAGCTAGTAAGACAAAAACTAAGAAAAATGCACCCTCAGATAGCCTTGCTAGTCAAGGTGGAATTAAAAAAACTCTTGGACATTGGATTTATATGCCCAATTGATTATCCATAATGGGTATCTAATATTGTACCAGTTTCAAAACCAAATGGGGGCATTCATATCTGCACTAACTTTAGAGACCTCAACAAAGCATGTCCCAAGGATGGTTTTCCACTACCTAACATTGATATGATAGTGGACATGATGCCCGAACATGAGACGCTATCACTGATGGATGGCTTCTCGGTGTACAACCAGATAATGATCACAAAGGAGGACCAGCATAAGACAACATAAGATGACATTTACATGTCCATGGGGCACCTATTGCTGGAACATGATGCCATTTGGGCTACAAAATGCAAGGGTGACATATCAAAGGGCCATGACACTAATCTTTCATGACATGATACAAAAAACTGTTGAATATTATGTGGATGATATATTGGCCAAATCAAATAAAAGACGGGATCACATAGTAGCCTTAAGTGCCATTTTTGACAAACTGGAGTAGTACAAGGTTAGACTTAACCCCAAGAAATGTGTCTTTGGGGTGCAATCAGGTAAAATTTTGGGATACATAGTATCGATGAGAGGAATAGAAGCGGATCCCGCTAAGGTCAAATAAATTCTCGACATGGAGGCACCCAAGACCCTAAAACAACTTAGAGGCCTACAGGGAAGGCTCCAATCCATCTGAAGATTCATAGCACAGCTGGCGGATAAACAAATCCTGTATTCACATCTACTCCACAAGGGAGTATCATAAAAGTGGGATTACAAGTGTGATTAGGAATTTGGTAAAATTAAATAATATCTACTCACACCACCAATGCTAATGCCACCTACCCCAGGAAAACCACTGATTCTATATATTTCAGCAACCATGGCAGATCTCGGTGCTCTATTAGCCCAACATGATAAAAATGGAAGAGAGAGAGTGATATACTACATCAGTAGAACAATGGTAGGGCATGAGCTCAACTACACACCAATAGAAAAATCTTGCTTGAAAGTTGTGTTTTCAGCCCAAAAGTTTAGACACTACATGTTGGCTCATCAGATCAAGTTGATCGCAAAGATATATCCACTAAAGTACCTGCTCTCTAAGGCCACTCTCATAAAATGAACAACCAAGTGGGTCATGATATTAATAGAACATGATATTGAATATGTAGAGCGCAAGGCTATCAAGGGGTAAGTGATTACAGACCAATTGGTAGAACCTCTAATCTATTCAGAGAATCCACTCATATCAGAGTTCCTAGATGAATCCATCTTTAATCTCAACATAGCCGATCATTGGAAACTCTACTTTGATGGATCACACACACAACACGGATCGGAAGCCGGTATATTATTCATCACCCCACAAGGGGATTGTATACCTAGATCCTACAAATTGGTGTTCCCCTACACTAACAACATTGTAGAGTACAGGGATTTAACCACAGGTCTCTAGATTGCAGCACAGTGGAGGATCATGGCACTAAAGGTTTATGGGGATTCACAACTTATTATCAACCAATTCAATGATGAGTACCAAACTAAGGATGATAAGCTGACACCATACAAAAATTTAGTAGAGAGCCTCAAAGAATCATTCATTGACATCACCTTTGAGCAGATACCAAGGGCTAACAATAGAGCAATTGACGCGATGGCAACAATTGGATCCTTATTGGATATCCCTTGCAATGTCTCAAAACATGAATTCTTGGTAGAGAAGCTTCTCGTACCCACATTCAAGGTACTAGATTCAAAATATGTGTGTAAACTCATTGGTCCCGGTGATCCCTAGTATCACAACATCTATACCTACCTAAGAATAGGAGTCCTCCTAGCTGACATAACCCTAAACCTTAAATGAGCCTTTATCAAAAGGTCCTTATGTTTTGTCATCCTAGGAGAAACCCTCTATTGTAGGAGCATTGATAGAACCCTATTACATTGTTTGAATCCTGAGGAGGCCCTGAATACTCTGACTGAGGTACATAATGGCACTTGTGGTTCACACTCAAGTGGTATGACCTTGGCAAAGAAGTTGCTAAGAACTAGGTACTACTGGCCAACAATGGAAAGAGAGGCACATGAATTTTTTAGAAAGTGTTTACAGTGCTAGCAACATGGAGACCTTATTCATGCACCAGCTCAAGAGCTCCATCCTATTGTTACACCTTGGCCCTTTTCACAATGGGGGCTCGATCTCATAGGAAAAATTACACCCACCTCATCCAACAGCCATAAATTTATCATCACCACCACAAAGTACTTCACAAAGTGGGTCGAAGCAATTCCCATGACCTACATAATAGGAAAGCAGATTTCCAAGTTCATCCTGAACTATCTCATTTTCCAATACGGTGTCCCCCAGTCCATTATCTCTAATAATGGGACACCTTTCAAGAATCAAGATTTCTATGACTTATGTGACAAATTCAAAATCCAACATTGCTTTTCCACTCCATACTATCCCCAAGGCAATGGTCAAGAAGAAGCTACCAACAAAACCATTCTGAAAATTCTTAAAAAGACAGTCAATGACTCTGGTTGTGACTAACATCTATAGCTAAATCCCACCTTATGGGCCTACTACACCAGCATATGCATGCCAATAGGCACCACCCCATTCTCCTTGGTCTACAGATTAGAAGCCATCCTCCTAATCGAGATCGAGCTCCCATCACTGAGAACATCATTGCAAAAACTCATCATAGATGAAGAATATAGGGTCTCACGAATGCATGAGCTAGATTTATTAGATGAATGACGCATGGATTCCCTCAACCATCTACAATTCTATCAGAACCTGTTAAAGCGTAGCTATAACAAGAAGATTAGGAGATGCACCTTCCAAGTTGGCGAACTTGTGCTAAAAGAGAACCAAAAGAACATGTCGAATCTAGAAAGCAAAAGGAAATTTGAGCCCAACTAGTTGGGACATTTTTCATCATAGCCAACTATAAATCAGCAGCCTATCATCTATCAATACCAGAAGGCGAGCCTCTACAGGAGCCCCAGAATAGCTCCCATCTCAAAAAGTTTTATGCCTAAAATATTGTAAGGTATAGAACCAAAAATACAAAATCAGAAAAATATCCTAAAAAAATGGTCACCTTGACAAAAACTTGGCAAACAGGCATCTTGGTGACAACAAAAAAATACAAAAATATAAAAATCCAAAAAAAAATCAATAAAAGGATTGAAAACAGTAAAGAAAAAAATCGTCCTCTAATGAAAACCACTTCGATGGTGCTTTGGACAAGTACCTTGGTGAAAAATTGGAAAATAGGTGCCAAGAATAAATAAAGCACTCTCTATCCACCAGGATCTTCATGGCCTTTTTCGCACACTCACTTATCCATTACATTCCATTTATCTACCCACCATCCATTCACATTTGTACCATAGTCTGATCTTGTGCTCATATCATATTCCACCATAGTACTACTTGGCATATTCCTAAGGTCAATTTTTCTTGACTTTATCGAAGTAGTTTGTCACTTTACACTGGGGGCATGTTCCTACACTTGCATCAGATTGGATTCATGTATATTCTTGTAATCTTCCTTAAAATTAAAAAATCAAAAATATTCAGAAAGCTCTCAAAAATTCAAAAACATCAAGAAAATCTTATAAGTCTTCAAAAAAAAAAAAAATTCATTATTGAGTCTTGTCAGTCTTTCACCTTGTCTGAACTACGTCATCTCTAAGCTTGAAATAGGAAAGGTTGATCTATGATCACCCCCTGAGACACCCTAGGTCAGTCCTTTAGGCATCTGTCGCAATAATTTGGCAATCTGTTTGCCCATCTTTCTCATCATCGAATCGAGTTTGCTATCAGTCAAACTACATGATATCTGCATGTATAACGTAGGCAAATCTAGTCTATGGATCAGCTCCTGAGACCCTTAGGATAGGTCTTTAAGTTAGTCTCTTGGTCATAAATCTCAAAAATCCAAAAAATTGAAAAATATGAAAATCAAAATAGCCTCAAAACATTTGAAAAACCCAAAATGGTGCACCTGTCTCATCTCGCTTTCATCCGCTATAATCATCATTCATAATAAATCAACCATCTCCTTCATCCTCTGGTGAAGCAATCAGAAGCAAGTCTAGCATGTTCAAAAGTGAACACCCTAATCATCAAAGTCTCAAAGTCAGGTCAGTAAGCAAGTAAGTTGATCAACTCAGAGTATCAATAGCTTATCACCCAATCAATCTCAGCAAAACCCTAATCACAACATGTCCTAGGATGTACCCTTCCCATGATGGACATAAGCATCAAGTATCTCGTAGTAGTTTAGCCTTGGCTAGCGGTATGAAGAACATTAGCTTGTTTTTTTACTTTTTTTGGGTCTTTGTGACTTATCTTATTTTGTGCTCATTTCAAGGACCTTTCGATGATGCCTAAACAAGACAGGCTTAAGGAGAAAAGAATGGGGAAATGATCATTATGTTTTTTATCTATTGTGCTTATTGGATTACTCTTGTAAAATAACTTAGTCATGCATACTTTGTTCAGTTTGTGGCAAGGATGTTTCGGATATCTTGTTGACCACATAGGAAGGCTTGCTTTTCTATGTTTGGTATGAGATGTTGGGAATGTATAAACTACATCCTGAATAAGGTTTTGTATGCTAGGTGTGAATAGAAATACTCCTATCTAATTTTAGATTCAAAGTCCATCACACTAGGTACAACGCCATCTTGGTTCTTTATACCTTGATGCATTGTACCTATGTGTGTTATCAAACATAACGTAATTAGCCCTTTGAAAATCTTGACTCTTGGTAGGAAAATCACCATCATTCTAATGACATGTTGAATCTCTTGTTCTTCTATCTTCTTTCCATACTAACATGGTATCATGGAAGTTAATCAGAACATCGCCAATGCACACACCCTGCATCCACTAAATCATGAGCATAAATGCATATGATATCATATAAATCATACAAAATTATTATCATCTTAAGTTATGAGGAATAAAATAGATTTGTTATTCTAAGAATCTAAAGAAATAAATGCATTACATTCATTACACATCATACATGAATCATTAGGGACATAATAAAATCATTAGCATCCATTATCATTTGCATATCAATATATCATCAGTAGCATACATTGCATCCATGAAACCATGAAAATACATAGAAAAAATAAAAATATATACAAAAAGAAATACATCCATAATCATCACCCATCATATAGAAGCATACATCATATCGCATGAACATAAAATAGAAACATCTCATAACATCACATAGAAAATTAAAATGCATCCACACATAAAAGGACATATCATAAACCCAACCATCTCATATATATCATCAAAAATATACTATCATGGTACAAAATCGGATCAAGTGTACATAAAATTACATGATACAATAGGGGCAATAATCAGAGCCCATGAATCAAAAATAGAAAACTGCATGTGATCAAAGAGCTAGCCCTATTGGCTGCTTCCCTCTCCCACTTGCCTCTCACCATGGTCCTCTGGTGGCCTCATCCCTGTCTATTGAAAAAATTCTAGCACCCGGCCTACTGTTGGCACTGCCTATCTGTAATGTTATCGATAATACTCAGCCTCTCTCACTACCTCTTTGTATGCCCGTGAGGAGATTGAATGGACCTAGGATGATGAGGTCATACTCTCCAGCTGCCTCTTCCAACCAACCTTTTGTTCCCTCTTGGATCGAGCCTGGTCCCTCTCAGTAGTGACTATCAAAAACTATTGTCGAGCTTGATCCCTCTCCACAGTCAATACCTAAACCTGATCCTGCAACTGTTGGATCAGTGTCTCTCAGTGATCTAGCTACCCTAGTGGCTAATGTTGTGGAACTGCTCTTTCCCCATCTCTGGGTTGATCATCCTATGACCCTACCCATGGAGGTGCCTGATCTCTAGGAGCTGTCTAATGAAGAGGTGTCCACCTCCTCCTCTATCTCCATCCCCATCTCTGTCACCTCTACCCCCCTATCCTTTGCCTCTTTCAGCTAATCTTCCTCTGGGCCTATGCCATGGAAGTGCTGCACCAAGAACTGTCAATCTCAAAAGAGGCCTAAACCAAGCTCTATACACCTGGGTCACTCCTGCATCTATCAGCCAATGATCATATGGCCACGGTTGGGCCACTAGTTGTATGAATGAGCACACCACCTCAGCTATCAGGATGGTTTGGCCCCATGCTGTCTCTCTCATGGTATGGGCGAAGATCACCACATACTGATCATCTGGCCTATCTTGAATCTCACCAAACTGACGGCCCACCCTATCCAGGAGGTATTGCTCTATCATGGTATGATCTCCACCCTGCATCCATCTGTCTTTCCAAGAAAAAAACAATTGCTCTATGTCATCGTACCATGGGCCTATGCCCATCCAAGGCCTACAGAAAATCCCCCTCATCTCATAGAGAACCCATCATCACTGGGCAATCCCACTTGTGCCAGTGTAAGTAAAGTGGATCTTTGCCTCACCATATTGCCAAAAAATGGGGTCATCAATATCAAGAACAATCGGTGTGACATCTGGACGGAGCACTGGAATCCGCTCCCATGTCCAGATGTGTAACAAAGTAACACTAGCCTTGAGAGCCCAACTATCCAGGTACACAAAGTCATGTAAATCCCTATATAGGGAGGCCAACATCACTGGCCCCCAAGCAAAGCACTCCCCACGGATGACCATCCGCTCCCATGCTATTCCCCAACCTAGACTAAAGTATCAACCCTACCGATCTGGTACCACAAGACCTAAAATTATGGTTGGAATGATCAACCTGTAGGTGGGAGTTGTACCCTAGTATCTCTACAAGTCAATATATCCATTAGAGAAATGGATCACATCAAGACCCATCACATCATAGCAGGCATCCCTATGAGCATCTAGATCATAAATCACTCTGGCTCCATGGATGGGAAGTCGAAGGATGTGCCAGACGTCCTCAAGTGTGATGGTGGCCTCACTGGTAGGAAGATGAAATGAGGAGGTCTCACTATGCTACCGGTCGGCCAAAGCCATCATCATCCCCAAGTGGGTCCAAACAGGAGAAACATAGGCAATGAACCAAAGGTCGAGCATACCAAGTTGCTCCTTAAGGAATATGTGTATACCCTATAAACTCCTGAGCACTAGCCATTTGCGCGCACTCGAATGAAGTATCTCAAGGTCCTCCTGCACAAGGGAAGCCATCGCGTTAGGTCTTGTAAAAAAATCTACCTCCCGAGTTAGCTTTTTGCATTAGAAACAACAAAAGTGGTGTTGTTTGCAAATGCGACCAAGTTTGAAAAGTTCCAAATTACACCACTACGGTGGATTTTTCCAAATTCTAAACTCCAAATTGCGTCGCACGGTCCAATTTGCGTATGCGGTTGACTTTGTGCCAAAACCCTAGTTTCAAACTACACCACGTGAATGAATTTTCATATGCGGTTGAGTTTGACAAGAAACCCTAATCTCCTAACTGGTTCACGGTGACACTATTCTCATATGCAATGTAATTTGGAACTGTGTGACATCAATTAAGCATTTTTTAGTGGCGCTATATAGCTCAACTTGACCTAAAGTTGACCTAAACCCTATTTAATGCACAAAAAAATGATAAAATTAAAAGTCAGGATGGGGGTACATACCACGAGTCCTGCACTAGCTAGCTGCTGGTGGACTTGTACTCTCTCTGACATGTGCCTAGGAAGTTGTCATTGCACTATCTCGACTGGAACTCAGAGCTCAAAGTGCATAAAATTCGAAAGGCTAAGTATGCAAATGTATTAAAAGTGACCTCTGAAGGTCTATTTAAGCCTGCAAATTAGGGTTTTTTGACCTAATTTGGCCATCTAGCTAGGTTTTTGGTCCCTCGATCCTATTTTTGTCCAACCAAAGGCCATGTTGTATCTTTTTTTGTATTTTAATGTGGTTTTTTGCATCCTGGGGCATTTTTGGACCCGTCGGGCACCTTGTCCTTATTTTTCGTGAGATCATCCAAAAATAAAATAAAAAATTGTCTAATCTCTCGAGGGGGCAATATACCAGCATAATCCTTCCATTGGGGCAATAGTGGGGCATTCGAAAAATGCTATTTTTTTTTTAACTTTGATCACAACAGTTTATTCTTTAAACCAATACAACAAGTGTGTTGCTTCAAAGAGGGGAAAAATGTAGACATGGAAAATGTGCAATTCGATCAACGCACTTGATGTTGATTACTAACGTCATTTCTCCCTGAATCACACTCCCAGATTATCATTATTTATTTAATTAGGTCTTTCTCCTCTCTTGATTAAATTAATCAATTTAATTTAATTAACCCTTTATCTCAGTTCATTTAAATAATTCATTTTATTTAAATTAGACCCCTAAAGTCTTCTCATTAAATTGAATAAATTAAACCTTATTTGATTTAACCTAACATTATCCCCTTTAGTTAAATAAATCAAAAACATTTATTTAATTAATCCTTTCCTCTCAATTCCGATTTAAATCAACTCATAAATTTGAGTCAAAATTGTCAGATCATCTAATCTCTCATTAAATTGATCAAATCTTGATTTATTTAATCTCAATCACTAAAATCCTCTAAAGATTGCAAATTACACAATAAATCAATTACTTTGATTTATTTAATTGCCTATTTTCTCTCAACATGGCAGAAAAGGGGAATATTCCCTTAAATTTGAATTCAAATTCAATTTGGACTTGGTCCTTCCGACAAGGAATTTATTTCACCTTACAAGTCCTTTTTCCTTGAGCCAAGTGGCCATAACTCCATTTTTGTCCCTCTCCAACAAGTCATTTCACTAATTTTAAATTCCACCTAGTGTCATTTATTGGCACTTTGATCAAAAATTGCACAACCTTCAACCATTCACATCTTGACAAGTGACACTTGGCCATTGGATGTTGAATGATCCCACATTTTTCAAATCTTGCTCATTCTTCCAATTTGAAATCTATATATAGAGGCCTCCTCTATTGCATTATCATCCACAATTTGAATGCAAAGTTACTCTCCTCACATTGAGAGCTAATTTTATCCATTTCCATCACCATAGATAGGTTATTACAGGTTTTCTCAAGATATCATCTTGTTCTTCATCAACAAAGTGGATCAATCTCCATCAAATCACAAAGCTTACAAAGGAGTTGGGAAAGGGCCAATTTCAACACATCAATTGGCACCAATTCCCCCATGGGATGAAGAGTTTTCTTGCTTAATTAGGATTTCACTTGTCTTTCATGTTTTATTTCTTCATTTTCCTATTTTGAGTATTTGTAATTGGATTTCATGGGGAATCCCTCTTTTATCTTGCATATGAACCTAACAATGTGTTTGTTTGTCATGTCTATGCAGGAATAGGATTGGGGTTCACATTATCTAGAAAATTTTATTTTCTAAATGAATAAATGGAATTCATGACAAATATAATTTAATTATTTAACTATCCTCAACAAAGAACATCATTTAATTGAAGAAATTATTTAACGATATCAAAATAGCCATACACTAAAACCATGGAAATAAATAACTCAAAATAAAATAATACCCACACAAACAAGGTCCAAATAGATGATATTGACAAACAATGATGAAACAACTAACATAGACAGGGGTAGTTTCTTATCAACTCCACAACCACATCAAAACCATTGGGTATGTAGGGCACGCTCAGACCCGACAATGTGGGTGGAGTCGACACCCAGTACCTGTAGTCCTGCATAACACCAAATGTCGAAACAACACATACATATACATATAAACTCATAATCAAAACTCACCATGAAAGAGAATTGTGGTGAGGTAGAGCGCTCATGGATGACTGATGCAATACCATCTCTCTCACCTAAATCATAAGCAGTAATCAAAATATGAACAACATCATCATTGTAAAGCAATATGCAACAAAATCGAAAGCATAAGTATCCAACACTTGTGTCCACATATCATAAGTAAAGAAGAAAAATTATCCACCAACCACACAACATGTTGAAACAAATGTCTATAAAAGTATCAAGTATTCATCAAAAACGTAACCAGAAACCAAACAATATCAAAACACACACAAAATAGTATCATGATGTATCAATAACATGATAGGTACTATAGAATTTTATCGTATATTTTTGAAATGTTAAGCAGTAGTTTTCGGGGTCGTACCCTTCACAATGAGCCACACGGCCAAAAAGGAGCAAGAATAAAAAGAAAACATTAAGAAAATAAAAATTAGAGATAGCCCACACACAGCACAGAGACCATAGAGAGGCAACTGATAGATAGGACACCGAAACAGGTAGCAGCTAACCGGTGTTGTCCTAGTTTTTGATCAAGAGGTCCACAACCTCATCACCCACCCATTCTTTGTTCTCGTGAATGTTATTTCCCTCCAAATCCTCCTTTATAGAATTAGAAAGGGTGCTAGTGACAAAAAGGCCCAACTTCATGGTGAAGCGGGTCAACCCTCAAAACCTTTTGTCAAGCATTTTCATTCTCTTCACCAAATCACAGGGCTTCTCCCCAATGTCCATGGTCCCCGGGACCTCTCCAAGCTCTTCAACCAGGGGATGCAGAGAGTGAGAGGTGGAGCCATCTTTAGGAACCTTTCTGTCCTCAGGAGTAAACTAGGGCCACTCCACATTTCCGTCCTCATTGTCTTTAGTTTTCTCTTCCTTGTACCCTTTCCTGTCAGACCACTCCTCCTCCGAATCCTCAATAATCAACCTCTTTTTGCTATTCTTCACAAGCCTCCCGGATCTCCTTTTTCCATTTTCCCCACCAGTCATCTCAGTGGTCCCCACAATAGTGTCTCCTCTAGAGTCTTTCTTTATTATGTTCTTTCCCTCTCCTTCCCTAGCAATCGGGTCCGACGTGCCTTTCTCCTTCTCTTTTTTAGTAGTGGTGGCCTTGTAGGTTGAATCCACTTGAGTGGATTTCAATTCATGGAGACCCTATGCCATGCTGGCATGAGTCTTACCCAAACCGCCCTTAATTTTCTTTGTGGTTATCTTGGCTTTTGGATTCCCATTAATGCCCATATTGGATTTCTGGGGAGGGCTTTTAGACTTTGCCGGGGAAATATTCACAGTCGACAGTGGTTCAATATCCTCGATGCAAACAACCATAATAGTTTTAGGAGGACAGAGGGCTAGGTGGAAGTGATAATGTCTCAAAATGAGCCCCTGATGGAGTGGGAATGAAGAGAGATCACTGAGATTAAGGCTGGCCGACTCTTTGCATTTTTTAACCAAGTTTTCAAAATCCATTAGAAGAAATAACAAAAAACTAAGCAACATCTTATGTCGTAAATGATTTAACAGGGGGAAGTGATAAAAAAAGAAGGTTTTAAACCTACCTTCCAAGGTGACGTACTTCATCAGCGCCAGGCACACCTGATCCCAGGGCATCAGGAGAGCTTCTCTCTCAAAACCCGACTAGTTTCGCACCAGGGCCTCATCACCTCTAAAAAAATCTTTCAAGCTTTCATGATCCAGTTTCTTGGTGTGTTTGGGGTATTTTTTCTCAGTACACTGTAATCTCGTGGCTTGCCCTATGACTTCCTCACTAATTTCAAATGAGATTCCTCCAATGGAGACCCTACGATCCTTCCATGAGCTAGAAAACTAGCTTGAGAAGTTAGGATCATGACCGACCAAAATCTCCATAAGCGGAGCAACGCCACCTTCCACACAAATGTGCCAAACTAAAGGATTATTCTAAAACTCATTGCATTTATTTGGCTCAGTCCTCACTCGCTCACCACCCATTTTACCAACCTGCACAAGAATCCCAAGATTTTGCAAAAGATACCAAATGCAGAAGCCATAGATAATTATCACATTGTGTTCATTAAGGAAAGGTATACAACAAAGGTTAATTACACCCGCGTATAGGTCACATGTGCGAAAGGGAAAATCACCACAGGGTGACTTGATAATGAAATTGATGAGGTTCTTGGGATGATTGTGGCCAACAAGGAAATAATTGGTAGGCATGTAGGGTTCCTTCTTCTTGGAGAAAATGCACAAAAAACAAGGCAGATTGGCCATATGAATAAAAATAGAAACCATCCTAAAGGTTCCATTTGAGACTCACGCTAAACTAGCTAGCATGAAGACACTAGAAGGAGGAAAACTTTCATAATGAAGAGTCAAATCATTATAAAAAATATCACATAAACTGATGCAAGGATGAGATAAAACAAGATATCTCATAATATCTAAGAGAAGAGATTGCAAGGTATGACTCCTCAGATTCATTGAAGTCACTTCCTTCCATCTTTCCTTCATCAAGCCGCCAATTTTGATCGTGTTATCATCCTTCAAATTTAAACCCCGCCACCTTTCCATCACCTTAGTACTCAAACCCATCCACCAGGTCCAAAGGATAGACACATGGATCCTCCAATCCATGCCCCACACATGAAAATACTCTAAGCCTATAATGAATCAAAAAATTAGAGTCCTTCCATCTATACGCCATCTCAGTGTTGACACTCATCCACCAGAGCCCCAATAAAATCAGGTGGACCCCCCATTTAGCTTCCGTCATCCAAAGATTTAAAGTCATTACAAAACTTGGTTGCATTGTTCCCGCGCAATGAAAGCTTGAATTTTTGGTGGTAACCTTTCCATTTTCCTCCAATATTTAGCGGAATCCCAGCAAGAGCCAAGATTAGCCAAGGCATTCGCCACTTGATTGCCTTCTCTAAAAATATGTGTCACCTTTTTATCACTAAATTTGGATAAAAGGAAACTGGCATCCAACAATATATCCTTAGTATTCCAACCAATTAGTCTGTATTTATTCACAGCATCCATAATAGACTTGGAGTCTCCTTCAATGTGGAGATTAGCAATCCCCAAAGAGACATCGATTTTGAGGCCCATTAGCAATGCACAAGCTTCTTCCACTAATGAAGACTGAAACCAAATACCTCCAGCAAATCCTAGCACCAAAGCCCCCACAAGATCTCTAATTACTCCACCAATACTTGCCTTGCTTGGGTTGCCCTTAGCAGCCCCACCAAAATTGAGTTTAAACCATCCTCTATCTAGAGGCTCCCATTTAGTATTTTTCCTGGCTAAGAGTTTCGAATTATCAAAAGAGTTAGCCTCTAAATCCTGGTGTCGCGCCTTGGCCATTTTTATTTCAAAATCCAACGGCCCCATCTCTAGGAGTTTCCCATTAAAGAGAGATATTCTCCTCAATGAGCCGAGCACCAATGCCAAAAACATCCTTAGGGCTCCTCTCAACATTCCTAAAAACCCTGTTATTCCTCTCCTTCCACAAACACCACCCCAAAATAGGAGGGACCTGATTCCAAATTTCACCAGGTAGAGGGTGGGAATAGGGACCATACCAACCTAGAATGAATGATAAGAGATCCTTGCTCATAACCCAAGGGACATAAATTTTCTCAAAAGCCAATCCCAAACTTTGGCAGCAAACAGGTAGTGTAACAAAAGGTGACTGACAGATTCCTCCCCATTCTTGCAAATAAAACATCTATTGGGAATACAAAAACCCCGTTTCCTCAAATTGTCCTAGGTAAGAATCCTGTTATGATAGGCCATCAACCAAAAGAAATTAATTTTAGGGATCATGTGGTGATTCCAAATCTTCTTCCAGGGTTCCTCAATAGTATTTTGGTTTGTCACCTGAAGGGACCGAGCCAGACAACAAAGGTCATGAGATTGGGGGCAGTAGTATCGTATGTTTGTAATAGGTTAGAAAATAATTTGTATTCATGTAAAAGTTGATAGATTCCTAACTTAAATAACTTTTATTTTATATAGTTAAAAATGTAAAGGTGGTTACCTGAGTGGATACAACTTATTTATGAAGTAGTTAACGAGAAAAAGCATATATATGTTGCTTTATTCATTGCTAAGGGATTTTTTAATTTTTCAAAAAATTTGCATAAGAGATTTGGAATTGTGTAATTCAGAAAAGTAATAGAAAACTATTTTGGAGGTGATTTCATAATGTTTTCTATATGTTATTGTTGACCTTTTGTATGTTATGTGTTGGTGGTGACCTCTGTTATCCTAAACCTTATTTGTGAATGTGAATAGTCAGACTTCAATGATTTTTTTCCTTGAAAACAAATTCACTTCTTGGTAGCTCAATTTGGATGTGTTGGCATTTGAATTTTTCATGCATTATAAATTTCTTATGCATAGTCTCTAATCTTTATGATGTATTTGATCCAATTTGAAATATTTTTTTGAACCCATAATAAAATGTTACCAACTAATTTTTTGTTAAAATTACACCCAAAAATCCAAAATAATATCATACAAGGGATTTTCCCCTCTCAAATGCAAGGAAATATTGCTATTTCATAATAATCTCTCCAACTATTGGAACATTTTGCCACTTTCCATCATGTGATTCAAATTACATTTCAAAGTGACAAATCCATTTACCAATATGATGATATCTCATTTTGAAAAAATTCACTCTAGTGGAAAGTTATAGAATTTTGAAAAAAATACCCTGTTAGGGTAGTAGGAGAAATATTTGGCCCTTAGTTCTCACACCCTAGTTTCCCACATGACCATTGGGTAAGTTCTTCAATGCTATAGGTTGAAATATTTTTCTAGCACTAGCTGTGGCTAGGTAGATAATGGCCCACACACTACTTACAAAAATATGGGCCAAAACAAATGACATGTGAAAAATCAAATAATTTTTAATTAATAAAAAATATAATCATTCCTTGATGTGACCACAACTGATGTGGTGTTGGTGAAATGCCTATACCCTATAGAGAATAAATCATAGACTCTAGGAAATATTCTATTGATCTTCCAACTGAGAATGCTTGCTGACAATAATTATACAAACTTCATAGATCCATTTCATATAGATTTGGTATAGTTGTACAAACAAATTTTCTACAATTTCTACCAAACACAAAATAATTGGTATAAAATTTGCTGACACCAAAATATTTTTTTACATGAAAATAAGTGTTTTGGGGCCTTCTTGACTCAATGGCAAGGTCTTCCAAAGTGTACCCAACAAAACATAATAATTTATTAAATCCCATATTTGAGAAAGGGATTACATATATGAAGCTTTGATAGCATGTTAGAGTCACCAATGGACTCAAGTTCCCAAGATCATCTACAAAAAAAATAATCTCTTCTAGAAGAGAGTAGCAATTATTGTAGAAAATTGATTATGATGAAAATCCTTTACAAATGTACATATTAAGTATTTATTATATAGGAAAGGTTGAGAAATATGATGAAATAGGGTTATGACAAGTTTCTTAATCCAATGCCATGTGAAAACTAGGGAAAAATATCACATGTGAAATATAGAATTATAGAAATGTTCCTAACTCACTAAGTAAACTTAACATGTGAACATGTGTGAATACTACCTAACTAATGACTAGTTAGTTAATGTGTCTTTTTCACACTACAAATGGAAACTAGATAGGTAAAACCCTTGTTCACACCAACACACCCCCTTAAGTGAAACTTAGAGAAAATGAGAAAATATGGAAAAATTCAAGGATAGTGATGGGTCTTGGATACTAGGTCATGTTAGGTACCCATGCACAAATATAATTTCTCACAAAAAAAGAAAGAAAAGGAGAAAACCTAATGGAACAAAAATCATCTCTAAAAAAGAGAAAATTTGTAAACAAACATATGTAAGTGATAGATGGAGAACTCAAGACCCCTAAAGAATGATATCCATCACAAGTATACAATCAATAACCCCTCCATAAGAGGGAAATAGAGAGAATATGTATCCCACCACAATGTGTAATATCTAGTAGTAATGGTGAGTGCTTGAAGACAAAATATAATCCAATTCTTGCAAACAACATTCCTCCCCTTGGGAAGAAATAAAACCAACTATAGTTTTAGGAATTCTTTGCATTCTACATAGGAATTAGTAGGAATAAATATCAAGATGTATGATTAAAATGTCTCTAAAATATTCTAATATGTCACCATGTCCTTAGAAGATGATCCACAATCAAATTAGGTACATGTCTAATCAATAACAAAGGTGATAAACTAGGATCAAGTGGTAACTCATTATTAACATGATCCAAGGAAAAATATGATGGGACAAAAACTATTATGTGTTGCTTAGTCTCATAAAATTCCTTTTTCTTGTGTTTGTGGTCTAAGGAAAAGTTTCCAAAATCCCAAAAAATTCAAGTATGCTTATTAGCTAGATCTCATTATAAATCAACAAAAAGTAGAAAAATAGTAAGGGTTCCTTTTGTATTTTTTGTATGTGTTAATGCATTGAAATTAAGTGTTTTCAAGTTTTGTATAACCATGTGGCTCATAACCAATTCACTAAGGCCTATCTATTTAATTGGTTCACTTCTTTTTTTTCACAAGTCTTAGTGCCTTTAATCATCCCATACTTTATTGTCTCTCTTTAATCTTCAAAGTGTCATTAATTTTATCTTTAAAACATATAGTTAACTTATGTTATTCCACAAAAACCTTTAGTTTTAACATTTGTAGAAGATAAGTTCCCATCTAAATTTCCCTTCATAGGTGAAATTAAATATATCAAGTTCACATGTGTTTCTCTCCAGTTAGGTGATTTTTGGTTGCTAATTTATTATCCTTTTGTGACTATACATTCCTTAATATGATATAATTTTTGAACTTGATGAATTTATAAGGCTAATTTAAATAATACAAAAAATTTCCTCCCAAATGAACTGCACTTTTCAAGCTTATATCCAATTTATATAACTTTTCCCACATAGCCATAAGAGTAGGCTATTTATACAAAGTTCACTTGAAAGTGAACTTCTCTCATGGATATATAAAAGAAGTATATTAATGAATATTATTTTTATTTAGGAGCCTCTTCCAATTATAACCAATCTTAAAAGGGTGTCTCGTCCAAATCCTTTAGATTTTATAGCATGGAATTTAACCAGATTTAATTTGTAGTGGAAGTCCATAAATCTATTGAACCTAACCCTTTTCAACCAGCATAATAAGAATGTTCACTCAATGATTCCCATAACTATACATCAATTACATCACCATGATTCCCTGCTTACATCATAAGTCAAAAATACCAAATGAATGACCATTTCCAAAAGGATCATGTCATCTTCCCTTTTTTTGACATCACTATTGGGATTTCCCATCCAAACCTAAAATTCAATTGACATATCTAGATTGTAGTGACCCTCCTGATGATGTTTCTATTTTAGTTGTTTTGAGTTGCTGATAGTTGTTAGATATTTTTGAGACTATGTTACTTTGATGCATTATGTCATGGTTTACATGACTAGTTGTGAAACTCAGTTGATGATACACTTTACCTTATGATGTGATGTTTATTTTCATGAGATGACATTTTTATGATGGTACTATGATGTGATTGATTTTAGATGTCATGTCTTATGTTAGTTCGGTGAAGGAGATGGTTTAGCAGTACTCATCCATGAGTGCCCTGCTACACCACGATTCTTCTTCACAGTGTGTTTACTGTATATATATATATATATATATATATATATATATATGTTGCTCGATTGACCGTACAGTGTGATAAATCTTTCAAGTACATGCATCGACTCCACCTGCTTCGTTAGGTCTGAGTGTGTCATGGCCCAATGGAATCATTGAAGGGAGATAGACTTGTCCTCTGTCATGAACCATCGTTTTAGAAAGAACAAGTATCAGTTCATCACCCATATGTCTTGTTGTCATTTGTTTGTTGTAATGTTTGTTGTCCATCACGTGTTGTCATGTTTTATAATGTTTGTTTAGATAATTTAATGATTTAATGTAATGATATGACTAATGATTAATTGCAATGTTTAATTTGAAAAGTTATTTTTAGAATATTGTGGAATTAAAAGTAAAATATTACAATATATTATTTGTGAAAGGTTAATTAGTTGTAATTAATTTGTTTGTGCAAGTTTGATATTTTCAAAAAATAAAATAGTCAGTTTTGTTTTTAATTGCAAAATGTCTTTTCTTGTTGATTATGTTCGAAAGTGGAATTGGTTGTTTTAATTGCATGCAAACAAAGAGTAAAATGATGAATTGCATGATAATCGAAATTGAATGTTATAACATAGGAAAAATGAATTAATTTCGGGGGGAGTTGATTTTCGAAAGGGGATTTGTTATTTTTTTCACGGGAAAAATATTCTCTATATTTTTTGGGGGTTTTTCTTGGAAAGCTAAAGATTGATTTTTGGAAGCTATGTTTGTATTGTGAAAGTTTTGAGGATTGAACTTTGACGTTTTCACTTTGCTAGTAATCGACTCCAGATAGTGCTTCAGGTTTTCTTCTTTAAAATTTTGAACTTCTTTTACTCAATTTTTTCCAAAACTCTTGCTAAAAACTTTGTGTGAGATATTTTTGAAAATTTGTCTTGAAATCTTGCATGCCTGTTCTTTCCATTATAATTTGTTTTTCGTGGAATCATATGAAGTTGTGGCCTTGTTAAGTTTCAATCTTCTTTGTGGTGAAATTTTATTCAATGTTCAATCTTGCGATACATATGTCTGTATGAGTATTACCACCGATTGAGAAATACAAAGGTTTTTATTTTGATACGGTGACATTGTTTCAGCTATAATGTAGCCTTTCTCCCAATTTATAAGTAGATTGAGTAGTTTTTTCTGATTCAAAATAGGAGTGGCGATGGGTACTTATGTATCATTCCTTTTGGTCACCCGTAAATTGTGTTATTTTCTTTCGTTAATTTCCTATGGTGTCTACTCCTTCAAAATTATCTTCCTATCTTATGAATTGTGGCTTTAGCGTAAATCATAAGTTTGTTTTAGTCTTTGACCTAGGACTGTTAGGCATATACAATTCATGGACGGAAGAGAGTTTCTTTTTCTGATGATTAATTGGATCCTCCTCTCTAACTTTCTTTCATCCATGTATCTTTGTGCGAATTTACACCAATATGTGTGTGTTGTCGACCTTATCCCTTACTCAATACCCCGAATCTTGTCTAGTTGCAAACAATGGTGTGGATGTGAACTATCTCTTCTTTTAGCATAATCCCATTATGATGAATGCACGAGCATGTTCTTGTTTGTTTCTGAAGTAGCTTGCTTATGGTGGAAATTTTTAGCCATGATTTTTTTGCATTCCATGTTTCTTTGTATCTTTTTTGGATGGAGGTCGATACCCTATGGTTTTCTTTCTCACTACCATCGCGTGGTGTAGGGGAAATTTTGATTAATTCATTTTCTGATTTATACCTATGTCAACTCCATATATTTCTATGGGTCTGAGTTCTATTCACACTACCTGTCACTTTGAATATGTTTCATTTAAATCATTTAATGGACTTGTTTGAATGAATGCATGCAGCTTGCATGCCTAACCATAATCTCTACCTCTTAGATCAATCTCTCTTTGTGTAGTCGCTGTCATTTTTAACCATTCCTCTATGCCATATATTGCATGTATTGAATTCTTGGTTATCATCCGTGTCTTATTTAAATCTGATTCTTATTTGGAATTGTATACCGAATTAGATCTTTTAAGTTTGATAGTTCTTAAGTGAATGGTGGTGATAACATAGGTTTAAGTTCTTTGTTTGTATGCTCAGCTGGACGTTAACTAAACCTTTCATAGGAATTGAGACTCATTGTATTCAAAGTACTATAAATAGAATCCTCTATTAGCTTTATTCTATTATAATAAATGAAGATCAAACTTTTCCATTAAGTTCACGGTTTGTTTTTTAGTAGAATATTTATCACTGAATATCTATATGTGATGTTAGTATTATTATATTTTTAAATGCATCGATATATATATTAATTGGTATATTATTTTAAATGCATTAATCTATAAAATAGTTTATTAACTTGAATACATATGCAATGCAAATATTAGTATGTTGAGATGTTTTTATTTATTTGTAATATATATATATATATGTATTTGGATAATAGAGTTTTAAATGCATAAGTTTATCTTTTATAAGATTGTGAATTTAGAAACATCGTCATCTTATGGAGGTATTGATTGTCTTTTCATTCAATGAACTGATTTTTTTTAAATAGTCATGTATGATTGGAAAGCTAGAATGAAATTTGTAAATTATGTTTAAATGGTATACCTACTTAGAGTTTATTTTTACTTCATGTATTGAGGTATGGTTTTGGTGTATCATCTCCTAGAGACTTATGATGTTGGTTTTGTTTTAAAAATATTGAATAGAGATTTGTGATTGCTCTCATATTATTTTAAATGTTATACCGTGGGTCATGCAAGTTTAGTGTTCTTGTGAATTTACTTTTGGAAATTTTGAATTCCATGGAGTGGAGTTGTCTTTGTTCATATATAAACTTGGCCATGCATGTTTTGTGGTTCCTATTGAGATATTTAATGTTATTGTATGTGTATACATCTAAAAATGGTCACATTTAATCAAACTTGTTAATTAATTAAATATAAATTATTTAATTAATATTCAAAAGTCACCTACACATAAATAAATTTAATTATTTATTTATATTGTTCATTTTTCTAATTCTTCTAGTTTAAATTAAATAAATAAGTTTATTTAGTTATAGCTATTTTCCTCTTAATTAAATTAAATAAATTTCATAAATTTATTTACTTAATTATCATTTTTATTTCTAAAGTTTGAATGTTTAAATTTGAATTATGGAATATTTTTCTAATTCATCCAACACCTCAGATAATAAAATATTGTAAATATTTAATTACATACCTTTTTCACCTCTCACATAATTAAATATTATTTATTTAACTATGGAAGTTTCCAAAATACATGTCACATATAATTAAATAAATTATTTTATTTAATTAGGAATTATCTTCAAACTTCAACTAAATTTTCAATAAATGAAAAGACAAAGAGCATTTTTATCTCCATTTTTGAATGAAGATAGTTTCGTGGGTTGAAAAAAATTCTCCATCTTTCTCTCAACTTCCAAAATCTCACACCATTCATCTTGATAGGTTTGAACTCAACCATTGATCTTTGCCAACTAGATTCTTGCCTCTCGAAAATCTATAAATATAGTCTTTTCATGAGTAGATTTCATCCTAGATTTTATGCGCAATTACTATAGTTGCATTTGAATCAACATTTTAGCAATTTCATATCATAGCATTTTAAGTTCATAAGCATAGTTTAAATCATTAACAATGGACATGCATATTGCATCAATCTTTTTCTTCTAAGTTGTCATTCTAATAAGATGTTGCTTAAACCAACTGAGAGCGAGTAACTTGAATCGAATCCTTGGAGATAAAGGACAATGGAATGCATTTGAAGGAGCTATTGTTATTTAGAGTTTGCATTTGTCTTTTCTAAATTAATTTCTTTCAATCTAATGTTTCATTGGTGTGTTAGTTTACTTTCTAATTAGTACACATATTATAACAACACATTTTTGGTGCCCACCGTGGGGCCTTGCCCCATTTTTAATCTTTTTATTGCAGGTTTTTCTAATAGGTGATGGACTGGAGCTTTGGTTTGGCACATACAACCCACGAATTAGTGCATACGAGCTCTATTTTGGTGCATTCGACAACTGCTTTAGTGCATTGGTGGCCTGTTCTAGCACATACGTCAGTTCTTTTACTGCATTGGTGACCTATTTCAATGCATTGTTGTTTGTTCATTTAGTGCATATATTGATTGTTTTAGCACATTTAGCAGTTCTTTTAGTGCATGAAGGGATTGTAAAAATTAAATCTTGATTCTAACGCCATCCGCAGACAAATATTTTTCAATTCAGTTTAAAGTAAAATGAAGCAATCCTAGGATAGACATTTAAAATCTGGAATTTATCAATCATAGGATAGTCACCAAACATCATTTTTTGCTTGGTTAAAATGAATCCAATGTTTGTTGTTTAGAAAAATCTTCACTTAGCATAGAAAACTGTCATTTGGATTTAAAATTGAACCATTTGTTTTTTGTGATTGCTGGGTAATTGGTATATGCTCTCTGTAGTGTTCTTTAATCAACTTAATAACTAGGAACATGAATTCCTCTACTCAGGGATTGAACATCACAACCATCAGTCGTAACCTGTTAAAGAACCTCATTTAATCATCAACCCAGGGATGTAAACTTGAAATGGGTCAACACAATATATGCACTAATCACCTTTCCTAGACATCTATGATTTCCTAAGATGATTATACTAGAATTTGAATTATTGGAAAAAAATTTACTGGATAAACTTGCTTGGAAATGAAAACTGAAAGATAAAACTATTATGCATCTAGTGGCTGCAAGAATAGTTGACAACTCTGTTTCTGTCAGCTGCAGGAATAGTCACTTAACCTCTATGAAAAGGAAGTGCAACTATTCTAACTTGCAGAATGAAAAATATGGACAGTTCCCTAAGTGCCCCCCCTTAGGTAGCACCAAAGGTAAACAACAGATTAAATTGTAAACTTCATAAACACTTTATTGATTTAAGATAGACAAATACATAGCTCACAATCTTCAACTATATTTTTGAAAACTGAAAATGTATTACAACAACAATCTTCCAGCCCTTTCTATGAAGGAGAATGGGCTATTTATTGAAATAGAATCTAACGACTAACCAACCTTCCCTTATAAAATGGGAAGTATTTATTATATTCAACTAAATAAGTAAAGAGGTGGATGAAAATGCAAGAACTAAGTCAAATCGGTTCATCAATCTTAAATTGCCACCATCCTAGATTCATGCTCCATCAAGACACCTAAGCTAGATTTCTGAAACACTCCCCTTGCATGGTGGATGAGTTGAAACTTCCTCCCTATTCTTTTGTTGTTGAACCAGTCTTCTTTGAATTAGTCTTCAGCCTTTAAGTGGAAACTGAATTTATTCCTCAAACGTGGTACCTACAAAATATCTTAATAGCTATTCCTATGGCAGAAAGTTAGCTCAACACATTCAACCTTTAAGATGATCCATCACTTTATTTATAAATTTATGAAGCATTAAACTAAAGCAAACATTATTTTAGACATGGTTGTAGGAAGTTCAACAGTAGAGGCTACAGGAAGGGTTTGTTATCACACAAATTCATAAGGCATTCATCAAACTAATAAAACATTTCAAGGTAATAATCATGGAAAGACTTAGCATAATATACTTATTATATTAAGCATAATTTTTTTTGTCTTGTCTCATAATCAACACTAAATGTTTATTTTAGCATAATGAAAAGCATAAAATTATTTGTAAAAGGATGCACAAAATGTGCCAAAAACTTGGCTCATCATTCCCCTCAACCATCTACTTGTTGGACCCTTTAGCAAGTCTAGCATTTCTACTTCTGGAAAATTCTCTCAAATCAACATTTTGTTGTTGTCCACACTCTCCATCCTGGAAAATCCAAAAGTGAGCTCGCATTGCCTCCAACCTTTGCCATTTGTTATCCTCATAACTCTTGTTATATATGTTGTTGTCCCCCTGTATAGTCAGTAATGGACATAAGAGAATAGGCAGTTGCATAACCAAGGGAAACCCATTCTCCCTTTTTGTCCTAGCATTCCTCATGTATCTTTTTTCCCTTCTGGTTGCTGCATACAAGGCATTGGGAGTGTACAGTTCTGCTCTTTTTATTTGAAATGGAAGATGCTCCCATCTGGTTTGAATGTGCAGGGTTGCAGCATTAAGATCATTGTTTATAATTTGGGAATACTGAGAAAATACCTCTTGTCTCAAAGGCTCAATCAGTGGCCTGGCTCTTTCATCTCTCCACAATTTCTTCCAATCAAAGTAAATACCCATTCCATTTCTACATTCATTCCTCATAGATAATGGCATATTGATTTCATCATGCTTATGACTATCAAATTGTTCCCCCCTTCTTATCTCATTGGTGATCCAGGAGATCAGAGCGCTGATGTGAATATCACCAACATAACATAAGGGGTTCCATTCCTTATCCTGGGGTACAACCAAATTGTGCAAATAAAATTCACACAGGAGGTTCCTGATGTGCAAAGGTGAATCTCTGTATGCTTCATAAAATTCCTCTAGGGTATCTAAAGAAGGGTTTTTACCTTTCTAGATTCTAATAAGTTGGAAGTTCAAATACAACTCCTTGAGGTACATTTCATAGATAGGTGAAGGTGATCAACATTGCATTAGTCGTGGAATAAGCTCTACCACCTGGTTGAGAGTTTCAGTTAAGTTAGCAATTTCTAGATTCTTGTTCTGGATTATCCTTTGTAATATCTTAATTTTAAGTGTAGAAGTAGTTTGTTGATGCTGGAGTTCTTCAAAACATGCCATTCCTACAACAAATTTTGTGACATGGAGTGGAGTCCTATGATTATAACTTACTACAGGTGACCCCTGTATTTCTTCGGTTACATCCACTTTTCCTTGTTCTTCTTCTCCAATTACCTCTATATTATTTGATTGTTTAGAGTTTTCCTATCCTGAATTACCATCATGTTGCCAACCTTCTTGTTCTTCCTGAGTAGTAGGAATCTCATCAGTCATGCCAATGCTTTCACCCTCTTTTTCTAACAGAAACACAACTGTTACCTCCTCCTTCTCAACACATCCCACTCCTTCCTGCAATTTCTTTGCAACGACAACCATTTCATCCAGGCCAACTCCTTCAATTGTACTCACAACCTCCTCAACAATAGGTTCTTCTTCTCCTAGTTCAGGACTGGAAGGGTCTGAGGTTGGTGGTGCGGCTAGAGTAGTATCATGTGATTGGCAGGCTACCTAACTCTGGAGTCTAGAGCTCCTTCTTATGGAAGTAGGAATTGTCTTATGTTTTTTTGAGGGTTTTCCTATAGAAACAAAGAATTTTTCCTTTTTCTTTCTTTTTATAGGTTTAGGGGTTTCCACAATGGGTGACTTCCCTTTCTTATCCTTGGAAGAAGGCTTTGGATTCATGATAGGGGTTTGTGTCAGTTGCTTGGAAGTTTTTGTAGAAAGAGGAATGTCATCCTCTGAATCAGATGATTCTTGAGAAGGGGATATATCACCAGAGGTTTGACCTATGGATTGGGAGGTTCATTTCTTGAAGGTAAGAGGTTCCCCTCTAGGTCCAACATTTTGAATTTTAGGGTTAAAATTGATAATGAATTCCTCCCAGGTCATTCTAGATGCATTTTGAACAAATTTTTCAACAAGTAATTTAATAAGGCGGTGGTGGGATAAGGAGTTCATCCTACCCTTTTTAAATTCAGTAGCACTATTAGATGGAAAATTGTAAAGGAAGTCAGAAATATTCATCAACAATCCATGGCATAAATGAGACAAAAGTTTCAAGTGATGAGAATGCAAGACTGAAAACCTACCTTCACAGGTTATGTATTTGATTATATATCCTGCTCGTGACACCCAGTCCTGCGGCAGACTCATCCTTTGTGCACCTTGCTTATCTACCCATAGAGGAGGGTCATTCGGTTGAGTAAACTCTGCCCTAGCACTTCTTGCATCCCTTCCTCTAGGAAATGGCTCACAAACTTGAGGTAGTCTCGTTATCTCTTCAATTCTGTCAATTGATGCATCCACCATTATACCTCTAACTTTTTCTTCCCCTTCTTGAAATGTCCTTGTGAACTCCTCTGCAATGTCTACATCAAAAGCTCTGAGCTTCAAGAAGTAATTGAGCCACCCATATTGCCTGAATGGCGGTACATGCAGCACATCCTGCAACAAGATGTTATGGTATGTAGGCTCGTTCTGAATCAGTTGACCTCCCATCTCCTTAGTTCTCTGTAATTTAATGCTTTAAACAATGCTCACTTGGCTTTTCCAAACTGAATTTCCTGTAACCCAACCAATGAACTTCCTACAACCCAATTCTACAACACTCTGCCTCTCCCCTCAACCAAAACTTTTGAACCACTCTTCAAAAGTTGTAGAAAAATAGGGAAAGCAATTCTAACATGCAATCTTATTGAAGGAGAGAGTAATAATGGATTAACAAAATACATTTTGGTTCATTATTGCAGGAAGTAAATATTATTTGATCATTAATTGTAGATTTCAAATATCTTGGGTTTGTGACAACTGATGTGGCAAAGCTTGTGGCGGCAACAATAATGATGTGGAAGATATTTATGACATAGAGAAACATGCTCAATCATGCGAAAAAGCATAAGGAAATGGCAACCATATAGGAAATTTATTTGCGCTAATTAATACTAAATTAAATGTACTAAATAAAACAACTAAGCAATCTTAAAGCGAAGTGGATCTCACCTGGATAGAATCACCATAATTACCTGATGTGACTTCACTTCTTCATTGGAATATGTGATATGGAGAAACATGGATGATATGGAGAATGATAGGTGGATGAGGTGGCGAAAAGAGTGGGAGTGTATGGATTGTGGATGAAGTGATTGAATGGAATGGGGTTCTGGTGGATGACCCCTTTATTATGACAGTTGCATATACTTTTATGCATGGCTTAGGGAATTGAGTCAAGACTCAATTCCTTTGGCTGCAGGATCAATGGCCTCCTGCACTAATTTAAATTGGCTGAAACATCTTCCCTATCAATGGGCTTATAGTAGAGCTTTAGACGATGCCCATTGACTAATGGCTTGAATCAGACCTCATCATTGGTCTTCAATTGTATAGCACCATTTGTGAATACTTCTTCTATCTCATATGGACACAACCATCTAGTTTACATTTTTCCTTGACTATCCTTATACCATGAATCATAAAGCAAAGCCCAATCTGCTGCTTTGAATTTTTTCTCCTTGATATATTTATCATGCCACCTTATTTGTTGGTTTTGTATCATCTCAGTATGTTGTAGGGTATTCTTTCTGAGCTCATCCAAGGCATTGAGCTGCATGACTCTTTCCTTTTATGCATGAATAGTTTGGTAGGCTCATATAGTCTCTGGTAACCTTGCAGCCTAGTCCTTTCTATGCAAATCTACATTTTTTGTCAAAATTGCCTCTATGTCTCTATTGGTGATCTCTACTTGGCCATTAGCCTATGGATGATAAGGAGTTAATTTTATGTGCCTTATGTTATATTCATTTACTAGGGTTGCAATCAGAGTAGAGGTAAACTGTGCTCCCTGATCTGTCACTATTTCCCTAGGAACAACAAATCTTGTGAAGATTTCCTCATAGAGGAACTCTGCAACTTTATTATCCCTAGCATGCCTCATAGGTCTAGCTTCTACCCATTTTTTTACATAGTCTATACATACAAGGATGTAAGACTTATGGTTTGAAGGTGGATCAATTGGTCCTACAAAGTCCAGTCCCCATTTGTCAAAGGGTGTAATAATAACTTGTGGAAATAGAGGAGTTTCATCTGATCTAGTCATCCTTCCCATCCTTTGGCATTTGTCACATCTCCTGGTGTATTTGGTTGTATCTCTATGTAATGATGGCCAATAATAGCTAGTATTTAAAATTTTCATCATTGTCCTTTTAGCAGCAAAATGTCCTCCACAAGGCTCATTATGGCTTGCATGCAATATGTCATGAGTGTCCTCATCTCTTACACATCTCCTCATTACTTGATCTGACCCTGTATAAAACATGCAATCTATAATCCAAGAAAAGTTAAAACTTCTCTACCAATAATCTATTTTCCTTAGGGGAGAATTGAGGAGAAGTTCTTCCTGTAGCTAGATAATTTGCTATATCTGCATACCACGAGTGAATGATCTTGATTGCAAATAGATTCTCATCAAGAAAGGAATCCTCAATAAGTGAAGAGTCATCTTGCCTTTGAATTCTAGACAGAAAATAAGCAACCACAATGGCTTTACCTGGCTTGTCCATAATTGTAATATCAAATTCCTACATCAGCAACAACCACCTTTCTAGTCCCCTTGTAATGGAGCTTTTGTTCATGAGATACCTGATTGCTGCATGATTGGTATGGACAAATATCTGATAGCCTGTAACATAATTCCAAAACTTGTTGAGGGAATAGATGATTGCTAGCATTTCTTTTTTTGTAACAGTGTAGTTGATTTCAGCTCCTTGCAAGTTTTTGCTGATATAGTAGAGTGCATGCTCAGTTGAACCACCTTTTTTTCCTAAGACAACACCAATAGCATAATCTGATGCATCTATATGAATATGGAATGAAAGTGACCAATCAGGTCCCTTCCAAACAAGTGCTTGTGTAAGGGAAATTTTTAGATTAAGGAATGCTTTTTCACATTTTATTGTCCAGGCAAACTCTGCATCTTTCATTAATAAGTTGTATAAGGGCCTTGCTATCTAGCTGAAATCCTTAATGAATCTTTGATAATATCTAGCATGTCTTAGAAATCTACTCAGTTCCTTTTTCTTGGTGGGAATAGGTAGATTAGAGATGAATTCAATCTTGGATGGATCAACTTGTATTCCAGCAGCAGAAATATAGTGACCAAGCACTGTTCCTTCTTGCATCATCATGAAGCACTTTTGACTATTTAGTGATAGGTTATGATATTCACACCTCTGTAATACATTCTTCAAGTTGGCTTGAGATTCCTCAAATGTTACACCATAAACAATAAAGGCATCCATGTATATCTCCATGTAGTCATATGAGATGTCTAAGAAAATACTTATTACTGCCCTCTGGAAATTTGTAGGTGCATTGCAGAGACTAAAAGGCAAAAATGAGTAGGAAAAAATTCCCCAAGGGCATGTAAAAGTAGTCTTTTCTTGGTCCTCTGGAGCAATCTTGATTTGATTGTATCCACTGAAGCCATCCAAGAATGAGAAGTACTTTTTCTAGGATAAATTATCCAAAAATTGATCAATGAAGGGAAGAGGAAAGTAATCTTTCTTTGTGGCTGAGTTGAGCTCTCTATAATCCACACACACTCTCCATTTTCCTCCTTTCTTAGGAATGAAAACTAGTGGGGAGACCCATTGGCTATCCGAGATTGGGTAGATAAAGCCAACATTCAATATCTTCTACAACTCTTCTTTAACAATTTCTCTCAAGGCTGGATTGATTCTTCTTTGGGGCTGTCTGATAGGTTTGAACTCATAGTTGATGAATATGCGGTGTGTACATAGCTTTGGGTCTAAGCCCTTCATGTCACCATATTCCCAAGCAAAAGCTAACTTATGACTAGTAAGCATTTTGACAATAGATTCTTGTTGCTCACTAGTAAGGTTATTATTGATATTCAATGTTTGTCCTACAACTACCTCCACTTGTGAGGTTAATTCAACTATAGACGCTTCAAGTAGGAAAGGCATTTCTACCTCATGGGGCAATAAGGTGTGCAAGCAGTTAGTTGCTGCAGGATAATGAGCTGAGGTGGGCAAAGGAAGAATGGTCTGCAAGGAGCATGGATTTTTTTACAAAGAGGGTATTCAATACCATAATTATTTAGTAGGACATTAGACAGTATCTCTTCCTCTAGTTGTTGTGAAATGAAAGGATCTCTTGTAATCATAATTAAACTGGCCACAGAGTTCACTTCGTCATCTTCTCCCAAATCTGGCCAAACAACCTATCTAGACTCCAATTGAGGCTAGGCTGGAGAATAAAGGGTAAGATTCTTTGTGTTATACCCATCAAAGATTGCCATGTTACCCGACCTACATCCAATATAAGCATCAATAGTGGCCAGCCAAGGCCTTCCTAGTATAATAGGATATCCCCCTAATGATGCTTTTGGAGACAAAATCATAAAGTCAACAGGATACTCCCAAGAATCCAAGGTGACTACCAAGTCTTCTACTACCCCATCAAGTTTGACAATTGAACTATCAGCAAGCTGCAGTATTGTAGGTGTAGCCCTTAGGTCTGAAATACTAAGTTTTACCACAAGGTCCTTGGTCATGACATTGATAGCTACACCAAGATCTACTAAAGCATTCTTAATTTGCACCCCATTAATATTGATCTCCACAACAGGACTACCAGGGTCTGAATATTTTGGGATGGTAAGTTTTCCTAGCATTAAGTCAGAGAGTTGACCTAAAACATGGACAGTTTGACGGTCTTTCTTTTTCCTCCCCGGTTTCTTCAAACATGCCTCCTTGATAGCTTTTTTGTAGATAGGTACTTCTTTGATTGCTTGGAACAAGGGAATTTTCAAACATATGTGCTTTAGTTGATCAAGGACGTGAAAAGTAGGCTCTTCTTGTTTTTTCACAATTTCACCTTCCAACCTTTGTGGAAAAGGAGGTGAAAGTTTATTGGATGCCTTAGGTAATGATGGAGTCGGCACTGGCTCATTGGGTTGAACTAGGTCATTGATATCTTCTTGCTCAATCTCCTCATATGGCAATTCTGATATTTTGGGAGGAGATGGTGTGGATAGCATAGTTATTGAACATAAGTTGATATTATTTAGGTTGAGAGCATAGGCAGGTTGATGATTAGGGTCAGTAAAATAAACATGTTGTTGCTGGTTATTTGGATTAGGTGTTGCTTGAGCAGGCAGTTGGGTTGGCTTAGGATTCTGGCTTTGATTAGTTGCAGGCGGTGGCGTAATTGATTATTGTTGGGGTTGCTACAGAAAACCAGTGGGTGGATTTGACCATTGATGGCCTCCCCTCCCTTGGTTAGACTGCTGCCTATACACATCTAAAAATGGTCACGGTCGATCAAACCTGTTAATTAATTATATATGAATTATTTAATTAATGTTCTTAAGTCATCTACATATAAATAAATTTAATTATTTATATATATTGTTCATTTTTCTAATTCTTCTAATTTAATTAAATAAATAAATTTTATTTAATTAATGCTATCTTCCTCTTAATTAATTAAATAGATTTTACAATTTATTTACATTAATTATCACAAGTTTAAATTCTAAATTTAAATAATATTCTTCTCTCCACATTTAATTAAATACTTTCAATATTTAATTAAATCGTTTTCTAAATTTCCTACTCTTCTCACATAATTAAATATTTGTAATATTTAATTAAAGTCTTTTCATTTCTCTCACACATAATTAAATATTTATTTATTTAATTATGAGAGACACCTTTCAATTTGTCTCTTCATTCTCCACTCGTCTCTCAGAATTCCATCTTCTTTTCAAATTCTCGATCTCTCACTATTCATTTCAACAGGTTTGAACTCAACCGTTGATCTTGGCTAATCGAATTCCTACCTTCAAAAATCTATAAATACAGCCCTTTCATGAGTTGAAAAAAACCTCGAATCTCATATTTTCATGCATAGTTATTATAGTCGCATTTTAAGCATTTCATAGCATTTTAAATTCAATAAGCTCAATCTTTACATGCATATGCATTTTTGATAATCTCATTCTCTCAAGTGTCATTCTACAAGCTATTGTTTGCACAACTGAGAGAAAACATATTGAAGCGAATCCTTGGAGATAGAGGACAATGGAACGAATTTGAAGAAGCTATGATTTAGAGTTTGTATTTACTTTATTTATTTAGTTTTCTTCAATCTAATGTTTCATTGGTGTACTAATTTATATATAATTTAATTGACACATTCTAATGTACACATCTTTTGCGCCCACCGTGGGGCCAAGCCCCGCATTTAACTTCTCTTTTTGCAGAATTTTTCTGGCAGGTGACAGACAAAATCACATTTTAGTGCATACAAGTCTCGGTTCGGCACATACGAAGACTATTTCAGCACATGTGATGACTGTTTTGGCACATACATGACCTGTTCTAGCACATACATGAGTTCTTTCAGCGCATATGATGATTGTTTCGGTGCATCCCTGTGAACTCTTTCAGGGTAGTCATAACCTGATTTGGCACATATGACAACTATTTCAGTGCATATACGAGATCTTTCAGCGCATACAAAATCTATTCCAGCACATACATAATCTGTTTCAGCGCATATGTAACCTGTTTCAATGCATACCGCTTCTATTTCGGCGCATACAATTGTAAAAATTTAAATTCTGATTCTGCCGTAATCCGCGGATAGGATTTTTTTGATGCTATTTTTAATAGAATGAACCAATCCTAGGATAGACATTTAAATCAGAATTAACCAATCCTAGGATAGTCACCAAACATAATTTTCTTTTGGTTAAAATGAACTCCATGTTTTTAGTGAAGCAACATCTTCACTTAGAATAGAAAATTTGTCAATTTGGGATTTAAAATTGAACCATTATTTGCTTGATGTGATTGTGGGTAGTAGGTCTATGCTCTCCCCTTAATTGGGTGATCAAAATACCAGACTTACCTTTTATTTTATGCAATTTAATGCTTTATTACATCCTTTAGAAGGCCTGCCATATTGGGAAAAAGTACTCACCCTACGGGAATGACCTAAGTGGGAACACCTAAAGCCAAGGTTTCCAACCCACTTTAATCAAAAGCAAGTTGATGAAAATCCAACTTGACAGTAGTGCGCAGGATAACCATCCCCAAAACCTTTGTTCTAAAGGTTGGGAGGTCTCTCGAGGGAGTATATCGATTTGCCACACTGAACGGATACCCTTACTACAAACCATAGTGTAGAAAGCCAAGCATGTCAGTATCCAAACATCATTTTAATCACGGTGCAAGGGGAGGGAAGAATCTACCCCCAAGACACTCACCATATAGTCACCACAGATTATTTGCTCAAGGGATTCGGTATCCACTTTCGTCACTTTGAGTACGCACTTGGAAAAGACAAAAACATGGGTGCCCTCTAGGGGGTGACAAGGCTATGTGAGTCGACGCGATTTTAAGTTGTGGGCTATGATTACTATGATGACCTATTTGAAAAATTAAGAGTGAGTCTGATTGAACTTCTTATCTTGTTTAAAACCTATGGAAATCTCAAGAACATACACTCTTTATTTAGATTTTAGGTTTAACAAAACAACTATCTGCTTCTATGCTATGTTTTTCACATTTAAATCAGATTAAGATCATCCAAAACAAGAAAATTTTATCAAACTATCAAAGCATGTCAGTCTCAGAGCTATTTTAGCGCATCTATTCTTTGTTTCAGCGCATCTGTGCTTTGTTTCAGCACATTCGTGCTCTGTTTCACCACATCTTTGCTCTATTTCAACGCATCTGTGCTATGTTTCAATGCATCCATGTTTTGTTTCAGTGCATCTGTGCTTTGTTTCGACGCATCTATCCTCTGTTTTAGCGCATCTGTGCTTTGTTTCGACGCATCTGTGCTTTGTTTTGGCGCATTCAGTCTTTGTTTTGGCGCATCTATTTTTTCGAGTCTAGGTGAATTTTCTGGCTTTTAGAAATAAAGTTTTATAGGTCTAGTCTTTCCCGTGCTCAGAGTTTGGAAGTCTACAACATTTGCTAAGAGGTCCTTCGAAAGAAAGATCAAAAATCCCAAGAAGTTTCTCAGTTATAAGAAAGTGTTGAAGAAGAGGAAATTTTTATATCAAAGTCGAAAGGTCCTGCTTGAACACAGAACCTTTATTCATCGATATCACAACTATATTAGAGGTTTCACTAATGATTATGCTATAGAACCCTTATATTCAAGAGCTTTCTTTCAAAGAAGAGCCCTTTCTCAAAGGCATAACCACAGTCAGCGTATTCTTCCTTCTTATATTCCCCAACCTGCTATCACATATGCTCCTCATCCAAATCAAATTCTACAATAAGAGAACTCAAACACATTAGGCATCCAGTAAATTCATCTCTTTACAAAGCTAAGATCAAATTTCACAAAGTGCGAAATCATCTTTATTTTTTCGATCTTTGGTTTAATTCCCGCAAACAAGATTTCCATCCTTTCAATCAGGGAATCATGAGCTAAAGATTAAAAAAATCTTTTAAGTCATAGAATCTTCATTTTATCCTAACTTTCATCATATTTGCACTATTCCATTCCTTTGATCAAAGTTAGGAGAATTTGAGTAAAGCTTATGCCTGTTACCACGAGATCTCAAAAGCACATAGAAAAATATGAAAGTACAACAAGCAAAATGGGTGAAAATAATGAGAGGGAGGAAAACCTCTTTAACAATCCAAATGCTGAAGAGTTAATGGAAGAAAAACTTCAAGAGGTAGAACAGGATCCTCAATTCCATACTCTTATGGAAAAAAATTTAGAAAGAAACAAGGAAAGATACTTTCTGTCATTAGTTGTTCAAGGAGCTAAGTTACCTGTTGATTACAATACAGAAGGGATTAAAGAAGATCCTGAAGCTCCTCTTAATGATTTTAGCACCCTTACTCGACAAATCAAGGAATTACAAGGGAAAATAAAAGAAATGCAAGGAGGAACAACAAAGAGATATGTTTTGGATGAAATATGTCCTTATCCATTCGATAGGAGTCTTCGAATGATCCCTTTTCCAAAACATTGCGAAATCCCTAAGTTCGATAAGTATAATGGGAAAAATGACCCCATTAAGCATGGAAGGGATTTTCAAAATATGAGCTTGGAGTTTGCTCATAATGATACCTACTTAATGCAATTGTTTCCATGAAGCCTGGGTGGGCAATCCATGGAGTGGCTTTCAAAGATTACTCCCCCCATCAAAACCTTTGAAGAGTTGATAAATAAATTCATATCACAATACTCTTACAACATTCAACACCAGGTAACCATGCTTGATCTTTGCAAAATAAAACAAAAAGTAGGGGAATCTTTCACTACATTTTTGCAAAGATGGAGAAGAATGTTTGCTAGATATTCTCGTCCTGTTCCTAAAAAGGAAAAGATGGAGATCTTCATTGATAGTCTTAATCAAGAAATGAGTTATAGACTAAACCTTCATTGTCCTCCATCATTTGAAAAATTGATTGAAAATACAATTACTATTGAAGGTGCATTGATCAAGTGTGGAGTTCTAAAAGTCGATAAAGAGGGTTCAAATTCGTACAACAACAACAACAACAACAATCATAATAACAACAATGACAAGTCACGATTTTGGACTCGAAATAAAAATGTTGTAAATGATGGGATAGTAAGTGCTAACAACGTGAATACGAAGCCCATCATCCTTAATGTGTCAGGTGTTCAATGTAACAATAATACCAATAATTCTAGCACCCAAGGCAATGTTTCTAATCAAGGGAACATAACTAACACTCGTGGAAATAATTTTGGCAATAATCAAAATTCAAATGCACCAAGACCATCATATTTTTTGAATCAACGGAGTTTCACTCCCTTGAGCCAATCTTTGGAATCCATTCTCAAAGAATTATTGAATCAAAACATTATTACATTGCCACCACAAAGAGATTATGAGCCTCAAGTCAAACCACCATCATGGAATGATTCACACTTCTGTGATTATCATAGGTGTAAAGGTCATAAGACAAATAGTTTCCAAGGGTTAAAGAATATTGTTCAAGATTTGATTGATAACCATACCATCACAGTTGAGGGACATCATGTCAATAATGATCATAAAGCATTCAAGAATTTGCTCCCTGATTATCACAAAGGGGAATCCTCGATTGACAAGGGCAAGATTGTTAATAACATCCAAGAAATTATTATCAATCATAACTATACTGATGACCCTCAAATCAATGCTATCTGAATCAAAGGTAAGCCAGAATGTCGAGAGGTCAATGTTACCACAAGGGGACAAGCTAAGATCATTGTCAAAGGTGGGTCATCTAAAGTAGCAATTCCCCCTCCAAATCAACACAGTTTGGTTGAGCAATTATGAAAAACATCAGCCAAAATTTCTATCTTGGAGCTTTTAAATTTATCACCTGCGCATAAGGAAATTTTGGAAAGGCTCTTGTACATACGACTGTATCTCCTGATCTAGATACCGATAAATTTCAAGCCATGGTCGGACACTTGTCCTCCTACACATGTCTATATTTCTCTAAAAAAGATGATTCATCCATAACTCATCCACATAATTCATCGCTTTATTTAGAAGTCGTGGTTCATAAAGCCCGCATTAGACGTGTTCTTATAGATGGGGGAGCCAGATTAAATATTTGTACTTTGAAATTGGTCCTAGATTTGGGATATTCAGTAGATTCTATAGATCCACAGAGAAAAATTACAATCAAAGCCTATGATGATGAGGAAAGAACATCCAAAGGTCTTATCATGTTACCAATTAGAGTGGGACCTGTTGTGAAGAATAACTTTTTTCAAGTTCTTGATCTGGATCTAACCTATAACATACTATTGGGTCATCCATGGATCCATGACATGCAAGTTGTTCCATCTACATATCATCAGTGTTTGAAGTTTCCATATGATGGACAGGAAATAACGATACCCGCTAATCACAATAGCAGTCAAACTTGTTCTAACCTAAGAGCAACTCAGGACACATTTGTTCCACATAATAGAGAGGCTTTGGCCATTTCTACCTCCAAAAATAAAGAAGTGCAAGAAATGATAAGTAATTTTGGCAGCAAGTTGAAATTGAAAGATAATGGGGTGGGAGAATATTCTTTATCTCTCTCTAATCTACCCTTATCACCAAGATCTCATGGTCAGCTGTCGATGTCTACACAACAAGCTACAACAACTTTAGCCTCAACTTCAACCCCCATTACTAAGTTTAATGGGAGGTTTATCAAAGAAACTAAAGGGGAAGATAGAGCTATTCTTGACTAGCTCTATAAAGATGAAGAAGAATCCGTACAGTATATCAAGTTACCCACACAACAATATGGAAAGGGTTATGCTATCATGCAACAGATGGGTTATGAAGGAAATGGCCCTCTAGGTAAGAGAAAAGAAGGTATTGTTGAACCTATCCAATTAAAAACTATGCACCCAAAAGATAAGACTGGGTTAGGATACGGTGAGGATACTAAGGAAAAAGTAACACAGAGACCATCTAATGAAGAAATAGCTGAATCAATTTTGAGAATTCAAGTGGATAATTCTGAAATAGACTCAAATGAATATGAATGGGATGATTTCTCTGACGATACATGTATCTCTGAAAAAAGGGTGGATGTCATACACAAATTCTCACCTACATTCTCACAAGGAGAAAGCTTAAGACCTCTGTTTGAATATGTCATACAAAGCGACCAGGACTTTAGTGAGACCAATTCGATTCAAAGCGAGATAGATCATTTTAAGGAGGATACCACCTTAGACTTCTCCCATAATAACGTTGACAATAACATCATGACCTTAACGACCAATGACTTTACTCGTCCTAATGATCCATTACCTTTGGTTCATCCTGAACTCATTGATTGGGAACAAATTGCACCAATTGATGTTCCAACTTTTCCAAATGACGAAACCATAATAAACTTTCTTTGTTCATCCCATCCTGAAACAAGTTCCACTAGGGAATCACAAGATCAAGTTTTCGATAGGAAAGTGCCAAGTTTCTCAGCTATGAAATAAATAATATAAAAGAAAGACCTAATGGTGAAAACCTAACAAAGGCAGTATTAGGTCAAGAAAAAATAAAAATTCAAAAAAATAAAAACATTGCCTAGATGAAAACCTGGCAAACATGCGTCTTGGTAATAACAAAAAAATCATAAAATCAGGAAAAAGTGCAATAAAAATAAACGGTGAAAACCTGGCAAACAGGCATTGTTTGTGATTTTTTTGGGCTCTCTCATCTATTAGGATTCATTCTACATATGCATTTTTTCATCGGTATCGCACACACCTCACTATTGCATTGCGTCATCTCCTTGGATCGACAAGGATCTCATCATGGCTTGATGGTTTGAGGATTATCCATAGCAACAATTATGTTTAGCAAGATTCAGAGTACAAGGTCACTAAGGGGCAGTTTGCTTTCCTAGTAGGTAATCAGTAGCTGTGTCTAAGCATCAGAATATCAGAAACAACAATCTTGTCTAATTAAAATGAGATTACATGAATCTTTTGACAGATAATTTGAAACAAATGGGATGATCTTAATTTGAACAAAATGAATGACAAACTTAAAGCAATAAGTTGCAAATTGTTGTTTTTATATTTGATGACATCATATCTTTGGAGTGGTTCAATGATGTACTAAACTAGAATCACAAGGAAGAAGTATGATTTTTTGATTGCTATCTATAAGTTAATCCTTAGTATGATGCAAATTGGTCGTGGGACATGATCTACAATAGATCATTGATGGCATTTTGGAATTTGCATAGTAAAATGGTTAACCTTTGTCTGTTTATGCAAGCAATACTCAAGTCATCTTGGTTCAATAATACCTCAATGCTTGTATTAACTTGCTACATCAAACATTATGGAAGTAGTACTTAGGTCATCATTGGTGCTAACATACCCTTTGATGCTTGTACTAACTTTCAACATATCAAAAGGCTCAATGATGAAAATTAAACACAACATGAATTGGCAACAAGGAGAATGATTCATTATTGCATTTAGGACTGCATGATTCATTATTGCATTTAGGGTTGCATAATTCATTATTAGGACTGCATAATTCATTTGCATTTCAAGGTTCTTTTTAAATAGATTTTTGAAGGTTGACCACATCTTTAAATATCTTTTCACAATGGTGGAGTATGACTAGACATTTGTTACATCTCATTTTCATTTCACATCATTATCATTGCACTTGCATTCTTATATCATCATTTTGTTTCATTTCATCATCTTATCATTATTTATCATTACACATCATATGCATGATTGATATTTTAATCATCCTTTAATCATTTATCATCATATGCATTCAAATACTTCATGCACATTCATAAATAAAATTGCATTCATTTCATTTCACATCATCACTTAGGTTATCATAATCATTTACATCATCATAAATCATATTCATTCATCTCATATAAAGCATTTACATCCTACATCATACATTCATTACATACATCATTCATCAAAAGCATTTACCATCACATCTTACATTTTGCATTCATTGCATACATTATAAAAAACAAAATCATTTTTTTCATTTCATCATAATACATCTTACATGAAATAGAAGGAAATCATTTACATCATCATTTGCATGATCATACATCATGAACATCATCACAACATAGCATCTAAAAGTAAAAACATGCATTCATAAACATATGCATAAATCATCCATAACACGTGCATAATCAAATCACCACTGCATATCATAGATCTCATCAAAACAAATGTCCAGGAATACAAGGATATCAAATGTTTCAAAAAGATATATCGCATACAATGTAATAAATGTGTACTAAATTCTCATCACTGAGGGGCATCTGGTCGGGGCACATGACTGCTACTACCGCCGAAGGTAGCGGGTCTCGTTGGATCTTTGCTCCCGGAACCTCTGATCTCTCATCTAACCGGCTGACCCGCACTCCTAGTCACACTTCTAGAGTGACTGCGTGAGTGAGTCTGAGTCCGAGTACCTGACTGAGTGAAGGCTATCCGCCACTCAGGTGGCACTACCTCAAAGTAGTGCATCCTATAATACTCAGCCTCCTGAGTAGTCTCTAATCCCTCTGCCACAACCTCTCCAATAGAGGTGCTCTCCATTGATCTCAGTAGCCTCTCAACTACCTCCTCGGCCTATACACATCTCTCCCGAAAGCTGTCCCTCTCAGCCATAAGCTATGATATCTATGGGTTAGGAGGTGGTGGTTGCACTATCTGTCCTTGCAACTGACTGATGATCCCCTATGCCTACGCTAGCTAACTCCTAAGAGTCTGAACCTCAGTCTGCAAGGCATCTACCTATCCCTGTGACGGAGCCCTGATGGTGATCCATGGCATTGAAGTACTGGCCTGACCCACTGCTCTAGATGTCCATGGCCTCATCCTGAAGGGAATGTCAAAGAATAGTCTCTGCCTCCCACCACCCCCATCATCCCCATCATCTGAGTCATCTGACTCCTCATCTATCTCCTCGACCTCAAAACTCTCATCATCTACCTCCATGGCTACCCCATCGATATCTGCGGCCTGCTCTTCCTGTACCTACCCTTGATCATGTGGCTGCCCTACTGTTGGATGTTCCTATGACTGTTGTAACCCTGCCTGGATAACTGCACCTCCCATCAATGGGGCAAGCTCATCTAGACTGGTGAAATGAGGAAAGGGATGTGTGTAGAAATATGCAGTATAGTCCTCAATCATCCCTGCATCTGTGACCTCTGGCCGCACAGTCTAGTCCTACGGTTGCAGCTCAAAATACTCCTCTTTGGCTGCCTCAATGGTCAAAACTGGCCCCCACTCTGGTACATCTCCCCGGCGCCTAGCATAGTGTGCCGACCCCTGTGACATCATTTGAACCCATCCAAACTGCCCCAGAACTCTCCAACCCAGAAATCTCTCAATGATGAATGGGGTGCGTCCAATCAAGTATCTAGACCTCGTCACATATGGTAACTCTATATCATCTGTCTGCCATGGGTCACAATCCACATATAGTCACAAGATAACTGTATCCAAATCATCAAGTACCCATCGCCAGTACTCCAATTTGCCTAGCCTAGGCTAGACAAGGGGCCTTGTATACGCATAGGCATATGGAAATCAGAGGGGGCGATCTCTCCTGACAATGGGGCATGTAATCACAAAGTACTCCCATGCAAATAACTATAAAAGAGGCACCCCACAAGAAAGACTCTTCCCATTTGTATACACAACCTGATGAAGGTCATGGTACAAATGGGAAAGCATGCATGACCCCCATGCATATCTGGTGCGGTGGAGAAGCATGTCCTCCAAGATCCTACCCCACCCAACTGATAGTCCCTTTTCCCTACGATTAGGACAAAGGAAACCACCAATCATCCCTACTAAAACTGAAGGCATTGGGGCATATCTCTTCGCCATCTCCTTCTAGGGAAGCTCATATCTGTAGATATGAGGATCCTGGAAGACCCGTCTCAAGGAATTTGTCCCCCCAATCACCTTGTGATCATAAATCACAAGCTCTCCAACCACAGGAATACCCAAAATCCTGTAAACATCCTCTGGAGTCACTATGATCTCTCATGTCAGGAAGTGGAAGGTGTTGTGTTCATTGTGCTACCGCTCTGCTAAGGCAGTCAACAGAGCCCTATTGACTAGATACTGCGCGATACTCAACAGAGCTCTCAGGCCACACTGGTCTATCACTCCCAAATCCTCATGGGACAGTCGAGGAATCATTTCTCATGTCTGCAAAAATTTCTCTTTGATCTAGAGGAGGTTAAATTCCTCCTTTACAATATCATCAAACAAGCATGAAAATTAATCAGCAATGGATATCATCAATCAATCAATACATCAAGAAAATTTCAAATCAATACTATTTGTTTTTCATATCACATGGAAACAAATTTAATAGTAATCATGACTTAATTTGACTTTCAAATAGGAAAGCAAATCTATCAATACTATTTGTTTTTCATATCGCATGGAAACAAATTTAACAGTCATCGTGACTCAATCTATTTGACTTTCAATTAGGAAAGTAAATCTATCATTTCTATTTTGTTTTCATATCGCATGGAAGCAAAATTTATCAAACCTATTTTTTCTTCAAGCACAAAGACAAATTTATCCAATCTATTCAGTGATGATATTCAAATGCATAAAATCTGTTGTCTAATCTAGCAATAATCGTCAAGCATGCATCAATTTTTTTTCAAAAATTAAAAATTGGCAAAAATTCATGGATGCGTTAAAATAGTCAATCAATGCACTAAAACCCTGGATGCGCAATTTTACTCCATGGATGTGCTAAAATAGTCTATGGATGCGTGATTTCATGAATGCACTATTTCATTGTGTATATGCGCTATAACAGTTCATCTATGCGCTAAATCACCTATGCGTTAATCTATCATCTTCCACAGACAGGTTTCATGGATGCGCTATTTGATCTATCCTATGTGCTAAATCACCTATGCGTGACTAAATGGCATCTATGCGTGACTATTTTACCCCTACGCACCATTTTGGACGTGCTAAACTATCTACCATATGTGCTAAAAGACTTATCATATGCGCTAAAAAAAAAATTTTAGAAATGTAAAAATTTGACGGAGAGGTTTGGATTGACTTACTGGAGGTCCATATGCAGGTGGTCTCTGATGACGGTGACCTCGCTCGAATCTGTGGTGCTCATACGAGATCGGCATTGTTTTTCTCTCTTAGAGCTCCAAAAATCTTCAAAGGTTACTGTTCAAATGAAAGTGACTTCTCACCTTTTTCATCTTTTAAAGGGGTAAAAATGGCATTAATTACTATGCAAAGTGCTATTTCAAGAGTTAAATCATCAATTTTTCTCTGAAATCATCTGAAAATCTTCCAAATCAATCTCATAATCATTTTAATCGCGCGATTTATCTCTCGAGGGGGCATATAGCATCATCGGTAATTTTTCAAAGTCAGTGGCAAATTCTTTGAAGCAATGCGTGAAACACATCACTTCAAAGAGGGGTAAAATGTACACATCTAAAAATGGTCACGGTCGATCGAACCTATTAATTAATTAAATATGAATTATTTAATTAATGTTCTTAAGTCATCTACATATAAATAAATTTAATTATTTATTTATATTGTTCATTTTTCTAATTCTTCTAATTTAATTAAATAAATAAAGTTTATTTAATTAATGCTATCTTCCTCTTAATTAATTAAATAGATTTTACAATTTATTTACATTAATTATCACAAGTTTAAATTCTAAATTTAAATAATATTCTTCTCTCCACATTTAATTAAATCATTTTCTAAATTTCCCACTCTTCTCACAAAATTAAATATTCTTAATATTTAATTAAAAGGCTTTTTCTCTTCTCACATAATTAAATATTTGCAATATTTAATTTAAGTCTTTTCATTTCTCTCACACATAATTAAATATTTATTTATTTAATTATGAGAGACACCTTTCAATTTGTCTCTTCATTCTCCACTCGTCTCTCAGAATTGCATCTTCTTTTCAAATTCTCGATCTCTCACTCTTCATTTCAACAGGTTTGAACTCAACCATTGATCTTGGCTAATCAAATTCCTACCTTCAAAAATCTATAAATACAGCCGTTTCATGAGCTGAAAAAAACCTCGAATCTCATATTTTCATGCGTAGTTATTATAGTCGCATTTTAAGCATTTGATAGCATTTTAAATTCAATAAGCTCAATCTTTACATGCATATGCATTTTTGATAATCTCATTCTCTCAAGTGTCATTCTACAAGTTGTTGTTTGCACAACTGAGAGCAAACATATTGAAGCGAATCCTTGGAGATAGAGGAAAATGGAATGAATTTGAAGAAGCTGAAATTTAGAGTTTGCATTTACTTTATTTATTTAGTTTTCTTCAATCTAATGTTTCATTGGTGTACTAGTTTATATGTAATTTAATTGACACATTCTAATGTACACACTGCCAATTTCCTTGTGGAGGCTACCACTAATTTTTCTATGGTGACTGCCAATTCCCTTGTGGGGATTGCCAACAGTTTTGCTAAGCATTTGTCCAAAGATTATTCCACTAAAGTTGGGATTATGGCCCAAAGTTTGGAGGAAATTGGTTCTGCCACTGACTATTATATGAACCAAAATTTTGCAAAGGGTCCTAAGGCATACCTTGTCTTGGGGCCCATGGCCTGCGCTGAGCAACAAAGAATACTTCTTCCTTTCCTTCAATGGTTTTGAACTCAGTAGGAAGATGCGGCACCTCCAAATTGGCCATAGCTTTGCATCTACAATCCTTCTTCCTTTGTCTACAGTGAGGGCAATATTCAGCTAGCATTGCCTTAGCTTCCTCTTTCTTCCTCTAGCTTGCATAGTGTCCAATTGAGTAGCTACATCATTGATGATATCCTGCTTGAATTTGGACAAGAGATTAGTAATCCCCCCCTTAGATACTCCAGAGCCACTTCCTCTTATAGCAGAGGGTCTAAATCCCCTACCCTTCTTTATAGCTACTCTAGAGTAATCGAGACAGATTTTCTTGATATCATCCCAATCACTTTGGGTGACATCTCCTCCTTCCATGAGGTCAAGGGCCTCCATGCAAGTATCATTAACTCCTCTTAGGAAGAGAAGTTTTTGAGATTCCTCATTCAGCTCATGTTGAGTATTCTTCTGCACACTGAACAAAAACCTTGACACATAATCCTCCAAGGTTTCATCCTCCTTTTGTGACATTTTGAAGATGTCATCTCCTTTCATATCATTTCCTCTACAATATTCTTTATATTTGCTCAAGAATAGATCATTCATTACATCCCAAGTGGTAGCTACATTGCTTCCCAATCCCATGAACCACCTCAAGGCTAAATCTTTTAGAGTGGAGGGAAACAACTTCAGCTTGTGTGCTGAGGTTGTGTAGTCATAGCTCTTGCAAATGATGTCAAATTCAAACAACAAGGTATGAGGGTCCTTAGTAATAAGTCCATAGAACTTTGGAAGTAATGAGGCAGGGATTTTCTTGAGATTATTACTGTCATGGAGGTCAGGAATTGGAAATAAAAAAGTAGGAGTTTCCATCCTTAGTTGTGTCCCTGGATTAGCTCCTGTCTGATGAACTACAAGGGCAAGTAGATTATTTGATAGGTCCTGGTTGTTAGAAGTTTGCAGGTTATTCAGATTCTGAACAAATGGGTTAAGATCATCTGGCTCTTCAAACAGGTTAAAGCTTAGCTCTGAGGAAGAAGATGAGGTAACTAAGTCTTGGCTAACATCCAGATATGGGTCTTCTTAGAAAAGGTTTGGTTCAATCTCTTCAATATCTATTCTTCCAGGAAGGAATCTTCCAAATTGGTCTCTTCTTCTATGCATACAACAAAAAGTGAACTAACTATGAAAATGTTGGAATGCAAAATTCTAAACTAAATACTTGGAATGAAATTTTGAGCTCTCTACTATCATTCTTGTAATAGGTCTTTAGTTTGACACCATCCCCAACAACGGCGCCAAAAATGTAGTGTTCTTTAATTAGCTTAATAACTAGGAACATGAATTCCTCTACTCAGGGATTGAACATCATAACCAACAGTCATAACCTACTAAAGAACCTCATTTAATCATCAACCAGGGATGTAAAATTGAAATGGGTCAGCACAATATATGGACTAATCACCTTTCTCAGACATGCATGATTTCCTAAGATTCTTATATTGGAATTTGAATTATTGGAAACAACTTTATTGGATAAACTTGCTTGGAACTGAAAACTGAAAGATAAAACTATTTTGCATCTAGTGGCTGCAGGAACAGTTGACAACTTTGTGTTTCTATCAGCTGCAGGAACAGTCACATTAACCTATATGAAAAGGAAGTGTAGCTATTCTAACTTGCAAAATGAAAAAGATGGAAAGTTCCCTAAGTGGGCCCCCTTAGGTAGTGCTAAAGGTAAACAACATATTAGACTGTAAACTTCATAAACACTTTATTGATTCAAGATAGACAAATACATAGCTCACAATCTTCAACTTTATTTTTGAAAATTGAAAATGTATTACAATAGCAATCTTCCAGCCCTTTTTCTGAAGGAGAATGGGCTATTTATTGAAATAGAATCTAACGACTAACCAAACTTCCCTTATAAAATGGGAAGTATTTATTACATTCAACTAAGTAAGTAAAGAGGTGGATGAAAATGCAAAAACTAAGTCAAATCAGTTCATCAGTCTTAAAGTGCCACCATCCTAGATTCATGTGCTATCAAGACGCCTGAGCTAGATTTCTGAAATAGTCCCCTTGCATGGTGGATGAGTTGAAACTGCCTCCCTATTCTTTTGCTACTGAACCAATCTTCTTTGAATTAGTCTTCAGCCTTTAAGTGGAAACTGAATTTCTTCCTCAAATGTGGTACCTGCAAAATATCTTAACATCTATTCCTGTGGCAGAAAGGTAGCTCAACACATTTAACCTTTAAGATGATCCATCACTTTATTTATAGATTTATGAAGCATTAAACTAAGGAAAACATTATTTTAGACATGGCTACAGGAAGTTCAATAGTAGAGGCTGTAGGAAGGGTTTGTTATCACACAAAGTCATAAGGCATTCATCAAACTAATAAAAAATTTCAAGGTAATAATCATGGAAAGACTTAGCATAATATACTTATTATAGTAAGCATAAAAAGTTTGTCTTGTCTCATAATCAACACTAAATGTTTGTTTTAGCATAATGAAAAGCAGAAAAGTATTTGTAAAAGCATGCACAAAATGTGTCAAAAACTTGGCTCATCACTCTCCCCTTTACTGGGTGACCAAAACACCAGACTTACCTTTTTCATTTTATGAAATTCATACTTTATTACATCCTTTAAAAGGTCTGCCGTAGTGGAAAAAATTACTCACCCTATGGGAACTACCTAAGTGAGAACAACCAAAGCCAGGTTTCCCAACCCACACTAATCAAAAGTGAATTTTGGGGAAACCCATATTCAACGAAAGTGTGCAAGATAACCATCCCCAAAATCTTTGTTCTAAAGATTGGGAGGTCTCCTAAGGGAGTTTATCTATTGCTGCACTGAACAAATACCTTTACTACGAACAATAGTGTAGAAAGCGATCCGTGTCAGTATCCAAACATCATTTCAATCACAGTGCAAGGGGAGGGAAGAATCTGCCCCCAAGACACTCACCATATAATTTCCATGGATTGTTTGCTCAAGGGATCGAGAAATCTAACCTTGAGTACGCACCTGGAAAAGACAAAAACACGGGCGCCCTCTAGCGGGGTGACACGGCTATGTGAGTCGATGCAATTTTAAGATGTGGGTTGTGGTTCCTATGATGACCTATTTGACAACTAAGAGTGAGTTTTTTTGAACTGCTTATCTTGTTCAATACCCATGAAAATCTCAAGAACATACACTCTTTGTTCTGATTTTAGGATTTACAAAACATCTATTTTCTACTATATGCCATTTTTTTCACATTTAAATCACATAAAGATCATCCGAAAACATCAAACTTTCAAAACATGTCTTCCTCAAAAAAATAATTGGATAGTTTAGCGTATCCCTGGTTTGTTTTGGCACATCTGTGCTCTGTTTCAATGCATATTTTCTTTGTTTCGGTGCATTCATGATCTTTTTTAGCGCATCTGTGCTATGTTTTAATGCATTTGTACTATGTTTCGGTGCATCTATGCTCTATTTTAGCGCACTTGTGCTTTTTTTTAGCACATACCTACAAAATTCCAGTGCATAGGTTGGATCTTTTAGTGCATTTGCTGAAAACTTTAGTGCATCTGTGTTCTGAACCTAGGTAATTTTCTGACACCCAGAAATCTGTCACCTCAGTCTAGTCTTTTTCTATGCTCAGGGTTTGGAAGTCTACAACTTTTTCCAAAAAATCCCTAGAGAGGAAGATTAAGAAGCCAAAGAAATCTCTCAATTATAAGAAGTTATTGAAAAAGAGGAAAATTTTATACCAAAGTCAAAGGGTTTTGCTTGAACACAAAACCTTTATTCATCGATATCACGACTTTGCTAGAGGTTTCACTGATGATTATGTTGTATAACCATTATAATCATGAGATTTCTTTCAAAGAAGAGCCCTTTCTCAAAGGCATAATCACAGTCAGTGTATTCGTTCCTCTTACATACCCCAACTTGCAATTATGTACACTACTTGTCCCAATCAAATTCTGCAATAGAGAGCTTAGGGGACATTAGGCATTTATCAAAATCCTTCTTTTTACAAAGCTACGATCAAACCATCACAAAGTGCAAAATCATATTTATTTGTGATCTTTGGTTTAATTCCTGCAAATAATATCATCATCCTTTCAATCAAGGAATCATGAGCTGAAGATTAGAAATCTCATGACATAGAATCTTCATTCTATTCTGACTTTTGTACCCATCAAAATTGCACTATTTCTTTCTTTTGATCAAAGTTAGTAGAAATTTTGAAAAAGCTTATGCTTATTGTCACAAGATATTGAAAGCACATAGAAGGAGATTAAAGGGAAAGTAGATTAAGAAAAATGGGTGATAATAGTGATAGGGAAGAAAATCCCTTTCATAATTCAAATACTGAAGGGATAACGGAAGAAAAGCTCCAAGAAGCATAACAAGATCCTCAATTCCATACTCTTATGTAAAAATTTTTGGAATGAAATAAGGAAACATATTTCCTTTCATTAGCTAATCAAGGAGCTAAGTTACCTGCCGATTTTGACATAGAAGGGATTAAAGAGAATCCTGAAACCCCTCTTAATGATTTTAGTGCTCTTACTCAACAGATAAAAGCATTACAAGGGAAAATAAAGTAAATCCAAGGGGGGTACAACAAAGAAGTATGTTTTGGATGATATATGTCCATATCCATTTGATAGGAGTCTTCAAATGATTCCTTTTCCAAAACATTGTGAAATCCCTAAGTTTGATAGGTATATTGGGAAAACAGACCCCATTGAACATGTGAGGGATTTCTGAAATATGAGCTTAGAATTTTCTCTTGAAGATACCTACTTAATGTGATTGTTTCCATGAAGTCTGGGTGGACAATCCATGGAGTGGATTTCCAAGATCAATCCCCCCATCAGAACATTTGAGGAGTTAATAAATATTCATATCGCAATACTCCTACAATATCCAACACCAGATAACCATGCTTGATCTGTGTAAAGTGAAACAAAAGGTAGGGGAATCCTTCACCACATTTTTACAAAGGTGGAGAAGGGTGTTTTCTAGATACTCTCGTCTTGTTCCTAAAATAGAAAAGATGGAGATCTTCATCGATAGTTTGAATCAAGAGATGAGTTATAGGCTAAACCTTCACTGTCCCCAATCATTTGAAAAATTCATTGAAAACGAGATTACTATTGAAGGTGCCTTGGTCAAGCATGGAGTTTTGAAACTTGATAAAGAAGGTCCAAATTCGTACAAAAACAACAATAACAACAATAGAAACAACAATGACAAGTCATGATTTTAGACTCAAAATAAAAATGTTGTGAATGATGGGGTAGTAGATGCTAACAATGTGAATGTGAAGCCTACCATTCTTAATGTATCAGGTGTCCAACACAACATTAATGCTGGAAATTCTAGTACCCAAGGCAATATTTCCAATCAAGGAAATGTGACCAATAATCACAGTAATAATCTTGGCAATAATCAAAATTCAAATGCACCCAGATCTTCATATTTTTCAAATCGACGGAGTTTTACTCCCTTGGCCCAGTCTTTGGAGTCCATTCTTAAAGAACTATTGAATCAAAACGCTATTACATTTCCACCACAAAGATATTATGAGCCTCGAGTTAAACCACCATCATGGAATGACTTTTGTGATTATCATAGATGCAAGGGTCACAAGACAAATAATTGTCAAGGGTTAAAGAATCTTGTTCAAGATTTGATTGATAACCATACCATAACGGTTGAGGGACATAATGCCAATGATTACCATTAGGCATTCAAGGATCCTCTCCCCAATTATCAAAAAGGTGAATCTTTGGGTGAAAAAGGAAAGAATGTTAATCATTTCTATGACACCATTATCAATCATATTTATACGGACGATCAGAAAATCAATGCTATTAGAATCAAAGGTAAGCAAGAATATCGAGAGGTCAATGCTACAACAAGGGGACAAGCCAAAATATTTGTAAAAGGAACTCCATCCAAGGCAACCATTCCCCCTCCAAGCCAATACAATTTGGTCAATCAAGTACAAAAAACATCGGCCCAAATTTCTATCTTGGAGCTATTAAAATTATCACCCACACATAAGGACATTCTGGAAAGAGCACTTGTTGATACAACTATGTCTCCTAATCTGGATATCAATAAATTTCAAGCCATGGTGGGACACTTGTCCTCATCCACCTATTTATCCTTTACTAAGAAGGATGACTCATCCCTGACCCATCCACATAATTCATCACTTTACCTAAAGTTTATGGTTCATAAAGCCCAAATTAGATGTGTCCTAATAGATGGGGGAGCTGGATTAAACATTTGTACTTTGAAATTGGTGCTTTCTTTGGGATATTTAGAAGAATTTATAGATCCATGAAGGGAAATTATAATCAAGGCATATGATGATGAGGAAAGAGATTCCAAAGGCCTCATCATGAGACAAATCAGAGTGGGACTTGTTGTGAACAATACCTTTTTTCAGGTTCTAGATCAGGATCTATCCTATAACATACTCTTGGGTCGTCCATGGATCCATGAGATGCAAGCTATTCCATCCACTTATCATCAATGCTTGAAGTTTCCATATGATGAACAAGAAGTCACAATACCAGCTGATCACATTAGCAGTCAAACTTGTTCTAATCTAAGAGCAACTCAGGACACACTCGTCCCACATAATAGAGAGGTTTTGGCCATTTCTACCTCCAAATATAATGAACAAGCAAGAGAAATGATAAGTAATTTTGGCACCAAGCTAAAATTGAAAGATAATGGGGTGGGAGAATATTCCTTATGTCTCTCTAATCTACCCATATCTCCAAGATCCCATGGACAACCATCAACATCCATACAACAGGCTACAACAACTTTAGCCTCAACTTTAGTTCCTATCACCAAGTTTGATGGAATATTTATCAAAAAAATGAAATGGAAGATAGAGCTATCCTTGATTGGCTCTATAAAGATACAAAAGAATCAGTACAACATGTCAAGTTACCCACAGAGCAATATGGAAAAGGTTATGCAATAATGCAACAAATGTGTTATGAAGGAAATGGCCCTATAGGCAAAAGAAAGGAGGGTATTGTTGAACCTATCCAACTGAAAAAAATGCACCCAAAGGATAAGACTGGATTAGGATATGGTGAGGATACAAAGGAAGAAGTAGCACAAAGACCATCCAATGAGGAGTTAGCTGAAACAATTATGCGAATTCAAGAAAATAATTCTGACACTGACTCCAATGAGTATGAATGGGATACCATCTATGATGATAAATTCAGGAGGGATAAACAGGTGGATGCCATACAAAATTTCACACCCACATTTGTACAAGAAGAAAGATCAAGGCCTCTGCTTGATTACATTTTCCAAAGCGATCATGACTCGAGTGAGAATGATTCGATTCAAAGTGAGATAGATCATCAACAGGAGGATACCATCCTAGATCTTTCCCATAATGACGTTAATGATAGCATCATGACCTTAACAGCCAATGACCTTACTCAGCCTAATGATCCATTTCCTTTGGTTCATCCCAAACTCATTGATTGGGAAAAAATTACACCAATTGATATTTTCCAAATGATGAAACCATCATAAACTTCCTTTGTTCATCCCAACTGGAAACAATTTCCACCAGGGAATCACAAGATCAAAGTTTTCAACAAGAAAGTGCCAAGTTTCTCAGCTATGAAATAATAACATAAAAGAAATATCTAATGGTGAAAACCTAACAAAGGCAGTATTAGATCAAGAAAAGAGAAAAATAAAAATCATATCCAACGGTGAAAACTTGTCAAAGGCACTAGAGGATGGGAAACTTAACACTCTTCCTAAGCACTATCAGAAAAGGTATTCTATTCTAATAGAACCAATAGAGGCACTCAATATAGGTACTACAGAACAGCCCAAAGTATTACAACTTGCTTCATCTCTAATAGAAGAGGAAATACTGAGATTCACAGAATTTCTTAAGAAAAATCAAATCAGCTTTGCATGGTCCTACGCGGATATGCCTGGATTAGATCTAGATCTCATCATGCATCATCTATCTATCATGTTAGGGGCAAAACTTATGAAGCAGAAAATCAAAAAAATGCATCCACGTGTTTCATTATTGGTTAAGGAGGAGTTAAAGAAACTTTTAGATGTCGGATTCATTCGGTCTATCAACTATGCAAAATGGATCTCCAATATCATACCTATTTCAAAGCAAGATGGAAGAATCAGAATTTGTACAGATTTCAGGGATTGAAATAAAGCATGCCCTAAGGATGACTTTCCTCTACCAAATATAGATATGATTAAAGACTTCACTAATGGATGGATTTTTGGGATACAACCAGATAAAGATTGCACCTGAAGATCGGGATAAAACAATGTTCACATGTCCTTGGGGTACTTATTGCTGGAACGTAATGCCATTTGGACTCAAGAATGCAAGAGCTACCTCTCAACATGTAATGAAAATGATTTTTCATGATATGATGGACACATTCATGGAGGATTACATAGATGATCTCCTCGCCAAATCTAACACCAAGGAAGGACACATAATTATCTTATCTAAAAAAATTAGAAGAATGGAACAATTCAAAGTGAGACTTAATCCAAAGAAATATGTATTTGGAGTGAAATCTAGAAAGCTATTGGGTTATATTGTGTCAAAAAAGGGAATTGAGGTCGATCTAGCTAAAGTACAAGCAATCCTTGATATGCCACCACCAAGGAACATTAGTCAATTGTGCTCATTATAGGGATGGTTGCAATCCATCAAAAGATTCATTGTGCAATTGGCGGATAAAATTCTACCAGTTACCCATCTCTTACATAAGAATGTTCCATTTAAATGGGAAGACAAATGCAAAGCAACATTTGATCAAATAAAGAATTATCTAATGAATCCACCAATGTTGATTCCACCAGTGCAAGGTGCACCACTCATATTGTATATTTATGCCACAGAAGTGTCCATAGGAGCATTATTGGCACAAGAAGACAACTTGGGAAAGGAGCAAGCAATATATTACATCAGTCGAACATTGACAAGTCATGAGCTAAATTATACCTTCATTGAAAAATCTTGCTTAACAGTAGTATTTACTTCTCAAAAGTTATGACACTATATGCTAGCTCATACAATAAATCTTGTGGCTAAGATTGATCCACTCAAATATCTTCTAAGTAAGGCAACCTCAACTAGCAGGTTGGATAAATGGGTCATGATCCTGAGTGAGTTTGACATTCATTATGTGGATCAGAAAGTTATAAAGGGATAGGTAATATCTAATCAGTTATTGGAAGCACCAATGCTAGCAGAACACCCTATACACATTGATTTTCTTGATGCAGATGTATTCACAACAACTATTAAGCAGTCATGGGAACTCTACTTTGATGGTTCCTACATTCAACATGGCTCGGGGGTAGGGATTATTTTCATTACACTTCAAGGACATACAATTCCAAAATCTTATAGGCTAATGTTCCCTTGCACAAACAACATAGTTGAATATGAGGCACTGTTAATTGGCATGAGAATTGCAGTAGACTAGATCACATAACCACAAGTGTTTTGTGATTTATAACTTGTCATAAATAAAATCAATGACGAATATCAAACTAAGGATGAAAATTTAATGCCTTACAAAATGATGGTGGATGATTTCAAGAAATAATTTGTTGATATCAAGTTCACACAAATTCCACGTATTGATGATAAAGTTGTGGATGCCATGGCTACAATCGCATCACTACTCCAGTTGTCAGATAATCAAGCATGGTACGATCTCTTGGTGGAACAATTTATTTCTCCCGCCTACGACAATCCATAAACTCAAATCATTTTCCACTTAACCAATTCCGATTCTCCCTTGTATGGCCAAATCTATACTTACCTAAAGAATACAATTTTACCTTTAAACTTGTCTAGAAATCAAAAAAGGAATTTCATATGTCAATCTTCTCATTACACCTTAATTTATGACGTCTTATACCAACATGGTCTTGATGGTACTCTCCTTATATGTCTTGAACGCGATGAATTGGAAAAGGCTTTACAAGAGGTACATGGTGGCATTTGTGGGACACACTCAAGTGGACTAACCTTAGCAAAGAAACTTGTTAGAATGGGTTACTACTAGCCGATCATGGAAAAAGAATCATTCATCTTTATTAAGAAATGTGCAAAATATCAAATTCATGGGAATCCCATTCATGCTCCTGCTAAGGAATTACAACCCTTCACCACAACATGGCCTTTCACTCAGTGGGGATTGGATCTGGTTGGCAAGATACATCCATCATCTTCAAATGGACACAAGTTCATCATCATGGCCACTGAGTATTTTACTAAGTGGATTGAAGTTTTTCCCGTAACAACTGTTACTGGAAAATAAATCTCTTCATTCATTTTGAACTATATCATTTGTTTATATGACATTCCTAACTCCATTATCATAGACAATGGAAGACTCTTTAAAAATTAGGATGTTGATGAACTTTGTAAAAAGTTTTGCATCCAACATAGGTTCTCTACACCTTACTATCCACAAGGGAATGGTCAATATGAAACTTCAAACAAAATGATTCTAAATATTTTGAAGAAAACAGTGAATGAGGCAGGTTGTGATTGGCATGTCCAATTAAATCCAACATTACGAGCATATAGAACAGTATTCACACACCAATAGGTGCTACTCCCTATGCTTTGGTATATGGAGAAGGAGCTATTTTTCCATTAGAAGTCGAGATTACCTCACTTCGAGTATCACTAAAGGGGTTGATAAATGATGAAGACTACAGAGTGTCAAGGTTGCAAGAATTGGAACTTCTTGATGAATGACATCAAACTACAGTTAATCATTTAAAGGGATATCAACAAATTATGTCCCGCAGCTACAATCACAGAGTCAAACCATGAGCTTTTCAAGTGGGTGACTTGGTTCTCAAGGAAAACCCTCGTAATCAGAAGGATTGAGAAAAGCAAGGAAAGTTTGAGCTTAATTGGTTGGGCTCGTTCATTATCATTGCCACATATGGATCGGGGGCATATCAGTTGTCAACATTAGAAGGGGACCTATTTGAAGAACCAACCAACAACATTCACCTGAAGAACTTTTATCCCCAAAAATATTAAAAACAATATAAAAAGTCCTGAAAAAATTCATAAAAACTGGAAAAGTGTGTCAATATAGTGAAAACCTGGCAAACAGGTATCTTTTGACAGAGCAAAAAATATAAAAAGAACAAAAAGAACAAAAATACAAAAATAACAAAAAGAGAAAAAAATTATTGCCTTGATGAAAGCCTAGCAAATAGGCATCTTGGTAACAACAAAAAAATCATAAAATCGGGAAAAAGTGCAATAAAGAAAAATGGTGAAAACCTAGCAAATAGGCATTGTTTGTGATTTATTTGGCTCTCTCATCTATTGGGATACATTCCACATATCCATTGGCATCACATACATGCCTTGCCATCACATCTGCCATCATGCATCCTAACATCTTCTTGAAATGACAAGGATTTCATCATGGCTTGATGATTAGGGTTATCCTTAGCAGTAATTGTGTCTAACAAGAGTCAGAGCGCAGGGTCATTAGGGGGCGATTCACTTGTTGGAGATTTTTGGAAGACAAACAATAACATGTGTTAAAGCATTGGAATATTAGAAACAACAAACTTGTCCATTCAAACTGAGTCTAAACGACTGTTTGACAGAAAACTGAAACAAATTGGATGATCTTAATCTGACTACAATGAATGACAAACTTAAAGCATAAGTTGAATTGTTGTTTTGACATTTCATGAAATCATATATTTGGAGTGGTTCAATGATGTACTGAACTAGAATCACAATGAAGGAGTATGATTTTTCTTTGCTTGTTCTCTGTAAGCTAATCACTAGTATTGTGCGAATTGGTCATGGGACATGCTCTACAACGTATAATTGATGACATTTTGGAATTTGCATAGGAAAATGGTTAACTTTTGTCTGTTTATGCAAACAATACTCAAGTCATCTTGGTTCAATTATACCTCGATGCTTGTATTAACTTGCTACATCAAACATCATGAAAGTAGTACTTAGGTCATCATTGGTGCTAATATCCCCCTTGATGCTTGTACTAACTTTCAACATATCAAAAAGGCTCAATGATGAAAAATCACATGCAACATTGGCTCATAGAATGATAAATAGGAGAATGGTTCATTTCTACATTCTAGGACTACATGATTCATTTAGATTTTCATTTTGGGGGCTATCTAAGTAGATTTTTTTGAAGGTTGGAAAAATTTTCATATATCTTTTAAGACAACAATTGAGCACACTTGGACATTTACTGCATCTCATCACATTGTCATTTATTGCATCTCATTTCACCATGACTATTCATTCAGGTTATCGTTATCATTGCATTTGTATATTTCCATTATCACAACCTTTCATTTCATTTCATTATCATTATTATCATTATCATCATTATTCGATCTCATTTAGTTCATCATGAGCATTATCCATCTTTAAATATCAGGTCATTTTCATCTCATGTGCACAATCATTCATTAATTACATATTATTCATTGATCATTCCTGTCATATTATATCATTTCACAACATTTGCATTATCCATTTTTTCACATCATTTTGTATAAATATACATTGATAAAAGAAAGATGCATCCATTTCATGTCATCATTTTCAGGTTATCGTTTTCACATCAATATCATCAATATCATCATTATCATTTATTTATCATCATTATCATTTATTTATCATTATTTACCATTTATAATATCATGATTATCATTTATTTATCATTATTTACCATTCATTATCATGTCATTTATTGTTATCATTCATTTCATCATTGTTAAATTTTCATATATATCATTTCATGTACATCAAACATTATTTTCATCATCATGTATTGAGGAAAATAAAAGTACATCCATTTACATGCATACATACTGCATACATCATGTAGAATCTTCAAAACATTTACATTGCATCATCATCATAAAAATCATAAACATCATCACATATAGAAATAAATATGCATACATAATCATTCATCATAAATCATCAATGACACATACATATTGAAACACCACTGCATATCATAAATCTCATCAAAAAAAATGTCCAGGGGTACAAGGATATCAAATGTTTTAACAAGATATATCAAATACAATGGTAGGATGTATCAATCACTCATCACTGAGGGGCATCCAGATGTGGCACATGGCTACTACTATCTCCCGAGGTGGTAGGTCTCACTGAATCTCTGCTGCCAAAATCCCTGATCTCTGGTCTAATGGGTTGTACCACACTCTTGGTGTGATTGCGTGAGTGAGTCTGTGACTGAGTGCCTAACTGCATGTATGCTATCCTCTGCTCAGGCGACACTACCTCAAAGTATCTCATCCTATATTACTCTGTCTGATGAGCAGTCTCCAGTCCCTTTGCCACAACCTCTCCAATAGAGGTGCTCTCAACTGACCTCGAAAGTCTCTTTGCTACTCCCTTTGCCTAAATGCACCTCTCTGAAGCTATCCCACTCTACTATGAGTTGAGCTATCTATGGGTCAGCAAGTGGTGGTTGTGCAGCCTATGCCTCTAACTAACTGATGGTAGCCTCTGACTGTGCTAGATGACTTCAAAGAGTCTGAACCTTTGCCTTTAAGCTGTCCAACTATCCCTATGATGGAGCTCTAATAGTAATATGTGGAGCCAAAGTACTCAGCTAGTCCACCATTCTAGTTGTGCGAGGTCTCATCGAACATCGAAGAAGAATCTTTGTCCACTCCCACCACCTCCATCATCCCCATCATCACCACTATCCTCAGAGTTGTCTAACTCCTTATCCTCCTCATCCTCATCGCTCTCCTCATCCACCTCCATTGCTACTCCACCTATATCACTTTCCTGTGCCTGCCCTGCCTATGCTGGCCCTGCCTGTGCATGTGGCTTTTGTCATGCTCATCAAAGAACTGGTCCACCTAATAGTGGGGCAGGCTCATCTAGAATAATCAGCCTCAAAAATGGATGTGAATAGAATTAAGCGGCATACTCATCTACCATGTGGGCATCTGTAACCTCATAATGAATAGCCCAAAACTCCGGTTGCAAATCCATATACTCATCCCTAGCTGCCTTAAAAGTAACAAATGGCCCCCACTCTTTCACATCCTCACATCACCTAGCATAGTGTGCCACTCCTTGTGGAATCATATGTATCTGACCATACTATCTCAATACACTCATAACCAAAAACTGCTCAATGATGAAGGGAGTCTGGCCAATCATATACCTGGCTATCCCACAGTATGGAAGCTCTATGTCATCCTCATCTCAGGGATCACAATCAAGATATGGTCTCCAGATGATGGTTTCCATGTCATCCAATACCCTCTGCCAGTACTCTAACTTTCCCAACATCAGCTAGACAAGGGGACCTATGTAAGCATATACATATGGGTGGCCCAACAGGCAATCTCTCTGAACAATGGGGCAAGTACTAGAAAAATGCTCCCATGCCCAAATATGTAAAAGAGTAACTCTTTCTAAGATACTCTTCCCATCTGTGTACACCATCTGATGCATATCGTGGTACAGATGGGCAAGCATGCATGATCCCCATGCATATCTAGTCTGATGGAGAAGCATGTCCTCCTGAATCTGAGCCCAACCTACTGATAGTCCCTTTGACCTATGATCAGGACAAAGGAATCCACCAATGAAGCCTGCAAGAACTGATGGCAGGGGGGAAAATCTTTGTACCATATCTCTCCAAGCAATCTCATACCCACCCGCATGAGGATCTTGAAAAACTCTCCGCAAGGCATCTGTCCCCCCAATCTCCTTGTGATTATAGATCACAAGCTCAACAACTACTACAATGCCCAAAATCCTATAGATATCCTCTGGTGTCACTATAATCTCTCCCATTGGCAAGTGAAAGGTATTATGCTCACTATGCCATCTATCAGCTAGTGTGGTCAACAGTGCCTTGGTGACCCTATACTGTGGGATCCTAAGCAGAGAACCCAACCCGCATCTCGCAATAACCCCTATCTCTACCTAAGATAGTCTGGGAATCATGTCCCATGTATGGGGAAATCACTCTCTAATCTGGAGGATATTAAAATCCTCCTATAACATCAAAATCACATCAATTAGCAAAGACTCGCAAGAAAGCATCAAGAAAATCATATTCAATCAACTGAAGCAAATCAATACCAAATCTATCAATCTTTACTATTTGTTCATCAAACAGGAAGGAAAATTTATCATTCTCTATTCTTTGTTTTTCATTCGCACATGGAAACAAATTTAATAGCCAATCAGCTCAACATCTAATCATTACTATTTGTCTTTCAAGCAGGAAAGCAAATTCATCAGACTTATTACTTTTTGTTCTTCTAGCATGAAGACAAATTTATCAAATCAGGCTAATCTATCCTCGATGTTATTCAAAAGCATAAAATAAATTGGCTAATCTAGCAAAAAACATCAAGCACATATCACTTTCACTTCAAAAATTCAAATTCGGAAAAATTTCATGGATGCGCTAAAACAGTCCATCAATGCAATAAATCATCAATGCGCAACTTTATCCATGGATGCGCTAAAATAAAGGTTAAATGCACTATTTCATCAAAGCGCTAATCTATCAGGTCTATGTGCTACTCTGTTCCATCTATGCGCTATTCTAGCCAATGTGCTATTTGAACAACGGATGTGCTATTCTATCAGGTTCGGTGCACCATTCTGATAGATGCGCTAATCTACTCATGAATGCGCTAATCTATCTATCTATGCGCTAATTTGGGAACCTATGCGCTAAATCAGAAATTCTTTATGCAGGCATGAATGTGCTAAACTACCTATCCTTTGCACTAAACTAAGGCTCGTATGCGCTAAAGTAAAATCCTATGTGCTAAAATAGAATGTCAAAAATCTTAAAAATTCAAAAAATTGAAAAAATATTTAAAAATACGATTTCAAATTCATGAAAGAGGATCAGATCAACTTACCGGAGGTCCATACGCAGCTTGTCTCTAATGACAGTGGGCTCGCTCAAATCGGTAGTGCTTGTAAGGGATTGACATCTCGAAAATTCTCCCCAGAGTTCTAAAAAGTTGCAAATGGCTACTATTCAAATGATAATGACTTTTCACCTTTTCCACCTTTTAAGGGTGTTAAAAAGAGGGGTTACTTTTATTTTTACTATGCGAAGTGCTATTTCGAGAGCTAAATCGCCAATTTTGCTCCAAAAATCATCTAAATTCTTTCAAATCATCATCATCATCATTCAAATCACGCAATTTATCTCTCAAGGGGGCATATAGCATTGCTCATCTTACTTCAAATCAAATTCTTTAAAGTAATACGTAAAACACATCACTTCAAAGAGGGGGAAAATGTATACATCTAAAAATAGTCACGGTTAATCAAACCTGTTAATTAATTAAATATGAATTATTTAATTAATATTCTAAAGTCATCTACATATAAATAAATTTAATTATTTATTTATATCGTTCATTTTTCTAATTCTTCTAGTTTAAATTAAATTAAATAAGTCTATTTAGTTATTGCTATTTTCCTCTTAATTAAATTAAATAAATTTCATAAATTTATTTACTTAATTATCATTTTTATTTCTAAAATTCGAATGTTTAAATTTGAATTATGGAATATTCTTCTAATTCATCCAACACCTCACATAATTAAATATTGTAAATATTTAATTACATATATTTTTCACCTCTCACATAATTAAATATTATTTATTTAATTATGGAAGTTTCCAAAATACATGTCACATATAATTAAATAAATTCATTTATTTAATTAGGAATTATCTTCAAACTTCAACTAACTTTTCAATAAATGAAAAGACAAAGAGCATGTTTGTCTCCATTTTTGAATGAAGATAGTTTTGTGGGTTGAAAACATTCGTCATCTTTCTCTCAACTTCTAGAATCTCACACCGTTCATCTTGATAGGTTTGAACTCAACCATTGATCTTTGCCAACTAGATTCTTGCCTTCCGAAAATCTATAAATACAACCTTTTCGTGAGTAGGTTTCATCCTAGATTTTATGCACAATTATTATAGTTGAATTCGAATCAGAATTTTTGCACTTTCTTATCATAGCATTTTAAGTTCATAAGAATAGTTTAAATCATTAACAAAGGACATGCAATTTGCATCAATCTTGTTCTCCTAAGTTGTCATTCTAACAAGCTATTGCTTAAACCAACTGAGAGCCAGTAACTTGAATCGAATCCTTGGAGATAAAGGACAATGGAACACATTTGAAGGAGTTGTTGTTATTTAGAGTTTGCATTTGTCTTTTCTAAATAAATTTATTTCAATCTAATGTTTCATTGGTGTGTTAGTTTACTTTCTAATTAGTACACATAATCTAACAACACAATATGGTTTTGATGACTTTGGGTCCTTGTGCAAAGAAGTTTTCTTTCACATGCATGTTGGCTTTATTGTTTTATCATTTTGAGAAGTTGTACATAGGAGGAATGGCTTTCATTAGGGGCTAGAACCAAAAGTGGTTACATGGATAACCTATCAAAAGTTGGTAATTAAGTGCAAACTTTAATTAATGTACTAGGAGTATGTCAGTGGTGGTGTCATTGCAATGTCATGTGTGTCGACCATGTTTTGTGTGGTGTTTCTTCTTGTTGTCTGATTTGACTTGAGGACCTATTCTATCACCTAGCATGGGGGTGGGCTTTCGAGTTCCACATGGTTGGGAGAAACGTGTCATTTCTTCCAGTGGGCCCCCTGCAAGTGATTTTGTTTGAGACATGCTTGTTCTTGGCAGGATCCTGATTGAACATCATTCACGGCATTTGGTTCGTTGGACAAGCTCGTGGACCTAGTTGTTAGCTACTCTTGATCTTATTATATTTTGTACTCACTCATGATGCTACATGAGGTTTCATTGTATTATTACTTGTGATGTATCGAGATTTGTCACAATTTTGTTTATTGTAAATGAACTTGTAATGTAACTATTGATGTAATAAATTTGAATATGACTATTCACTTGTCTTGATATATATATAGTTCTTGTTGTGTTATGATTTTTATTTACTTTAGTAGCATAGTTGTGGAACCCTAGAACATTCATGTTAGGTTGTTTTTAAATGTTTAAAAAAATAAAAAATTATTCAGTTGTTAAGTGTTAGTGATGTGTCGTTCCATGGGTTCCATGATGGGGCGTTATAGCTTGGTATCAAAGCTAGGTTCATACACTGGGTACTCTGGGTACATTTGAGTCCACTAGGTTGTCCCTGTGAATTTGATAGTGGAATTGTTAAGTGATCACGTGTTCATTGCTTTTACATTTAGCATAATGTACTATGTGAGAAGAGTAGTGTGAAAGAAACCTGGTATAAGGTTATGGATGGAAGTTATGATACATATCCCATGGGTTATGGAATTTGATGTTCTTATGGGATTATGTATGCAGTTTTACCCTTGTAAATGTAAGGAACCAGTAACTATGTCTTGTTTTGATTGTTTTGAATACTTTGTACTTGCTTTATGTGTCCATGTGATTGTGATACTTGGTACCCATCCATGGGGAAAAGTTACACTTTGGTGTGGGATCTACCATACCATTGTGTGTGTTTGCATGTTTGTTACCTAATTGAGGGTCAACCCATGTCTGGTTAAAACTTATATATAAGAGTAACCAAAAGTAGTTCTTTTTCTTTTGGTTCTTGAGACCCTCAATCTGTGAATGGATAGTAGCAGCCACAAGTTCCTTGGGTGGAGTGTGAAGCATACGCATAATGTGGTGCAGAGCATCTCATCTCAACCAATCCCAAGGAATCATACCCACTACTTTCCCTTATGATGGATCAAGATACTTGATCCATAAGTGTTAACCTAATCCCCATAGATTTGAGCACAATAGCATAGATTTGTTAGTGTATATTTGGTTGTCCTTAGAGGTGTTGATTTGACATAGTGAGTAAACCTCGTCTGTATGAGAGGTGAATCTCAAGAGCCCCATAGTGATATTATCATATTACATTATATATTTAGTGTATTTGCACATACTTTGACATGATGTGATAGATATGATGCCATACCACACTAATGTTCCAACATAGTGTTGGTGATGATGCTTTGATATACTATATTTGCACGTATTTCGATATGATGCAGTATGATACCACACCTCACTCATGCTCTGACATAGTGATGGTGATGATGTCGTGTTACATGACGCCACATGCCTAGACATGTGAAGGCACATTATGAGATTTTCTTTGTTAGCCTACTTGTGTGATGAGCATTATGGGGCCTCAAACACTTGTAGAGGGATCCTCATGGCTGCTTGGACCATGTTGGTCAAGTAGCATATGAGTAGATCCTAGCCATGTATACCTCTGGCTACAGCAAGTTCCTACATGTGTTTTCTCCATGGGGTATCGCGATGTGGGTGTGTTATGCACGTGCCTATTTTCGTAGACCCTCAGACACACTGCCACGTGGCATACAAATAATACATGCCTTCTCTGACTGGTGTATGACCAGGAAGAGTGATGATGTTATAGTCATGGATACACTCTGGGTCATGTGGATGGCATTCTCACTCCGCACTAGATGAGGGCTATTATTATTCTAGTCGGATGTTGTTTCCTCTTTCCTCATTTGATGGCTAGTAATTAGTCACACAGTGTTATATAGTGCAATTTTAAAGATTGTGAAATTTCTTTTTGGTTATTGATGATTTTTCAGTTGATTGTGAGGGCAGACACTTTGTTTATATTTGATTGTGAAGGTTTAGCCATGACTTGTGATCTTATTTTCTTATAACCCTAGTGGTTATATATTTGAGTTAGTGTTGATACTATGCACATTTATTGCCTTATTGTTGAAATTAAACTTTAGTTTTCTCTTCTTTATGAGTTTGGTGGCTAAGCTAGTTATCTTTGTTGTTTTCAATGTCGACTATGTGTCATATTGTGATTCCTCTCCAAGGACATATCAGATGGACTTGGTGAGTGTGTATGAGGAAGTAGACATAGGAAACATAGAGGATGGGGATATGTGAGGCTGTTATGCAGCTAGAACCCACTACTCACTTATGTGTGATGACTATCTGTTGGAGGCTAATCACCCTATACAACAAGGGATAGGTCATTGTGGTCTTCTTTGGATGGTCTCACTTTATGTATGACCTAACACCATCAAGCCACTGATTTGACGTTGATTTATTTGAAATGGTTATTTTCTCTTGCTTAATGGATTCTTCTATCATGGATTGGTATGTTGATTTTCAGTGTCCAGATTGACCCTTGTGCTACCTTATCTTGTGATTTCTAGTGTTGTTTTTTGGTGTGTATATGTTTTATGCATGATTAATCATGGGTATGGTGTTTTATTTCTGATTTTTTGTAAGTTAATTTTTCCTTTTGGTTGTGACTCCTTTCTTGGATGGTGTGTATAGGATTCCTAGAAGAGGTAGTTGTGGCATCGATCATCGTAACCCTACTTTTCTAAGTTCCCACGAGAATGATCATGAGGATCACCTAGGTACACTATTGTGTCCTATGCTTGGGGATATTTTTACTCGGCTTGGCTCTAGATAGGATGGTGGACGTCTGGTATTTGGGGAAAGGGAAAGGATCCCTAGGAGAAATATTTCTGCTTTAGTAGTACTTATGTTGGACATTTTAAGGGCACATTCTCTTCCCAACAATCATTCTTATGAAGGTTCGGGGTTTGGGAATTTGATGATTAGTGTTCCTTTTGATGGGGTGTACCAAGTAGTCTTCGGGTTCTGGAGTGATCATCTTATGCATAGGAGGATTCAAAGTTGGATACAAGCATAGCTCCATCATCTCAGCTAGTCAGCTCAGAGCACACAAATTGCAACAGGTAGAAGTACAGGATGTTACAATTGCGGCCAGTAGGACCACTTGGCGAGACAGTGTTCTCAAAGGAGCACAACTATAACTAGTCAGAGATCAGTAGTTACAGAGCCAACAAGGAATGTTGTAAAACAAACTCATGGAATGAGTGCAATGGTTGATCATCATCAAACATAGCATCAAGGTACATATGTGGAAATTGTTGGAAGTGGATAGGCAGCTGATTCGGGAGCTCATGAAAATCTTGCGGTACAAGAGGTCAAGGAAGTGCCTTAATTGTTGTTTCCTCTGCTTTAATTCTTGATATGTTAGGATATGTGTTTTGGATACTTGGTTGGTGGTTGCTTCACCATGTTGATTTGTATGGATTAACAGTATACTTGGTTGGGTTAATTATGGCACAGGTTGTTGTTTTTATGATTGAGGTATGGAGTGGTTTAGTATTGGAACCCTTGATTATGTGTGACTGTATGGAGTTGTACTAGGGGTATTTGCAAGCTTCCAGGAGTAAGCCTTACCCTGGGGGGGAGGATGTAGTGACCCTCCTGATAACATTTTTATTTTAGTTTTTTTGAGTTGTTGATAGTCGTTAGATGTTTTTGAGACTATGTTACTTTGATGAATTATGTCATGGTTTACATGACCAGTTGTGAAACTCGGTTGATGATACACTTTACCTTATGATGCGATGTTTATTTTCATGAGATGACATTTTTATGATGGTGTGAACCCCTAAACCTGCAATTGCACAAAGAAGTCAAACATTGTTAGTGTTAGTTCAAGAATGCATGCAAACAATGAGGGATTCCCCATAAAAGTCCATTTATTCAAACTTAACTAAGAAATGAAGAACACAAGTAAATTTCAAATGAAAGAAACTCAATCCTAATTAAGTTAATAACATGATGATTCCATGGGGGAATTGGTGCCAATGGAGTGTTGCAATTGGCCCTTTCCCAATTCCTAATTGCAAATGCTTGATTGAATGATAGAAATGGTCAAATCTGCAAAGAGATTTGAGCATAACCTTGTTACAAAATCTCAAATATGGTGGATGATTGGATGAAATTGGAAAAATTAGTTCTCAATTGTAGAGAGTAACTTTGCATATGACTTGTGTATGAAGATTGAGGAGAAGAGTCTTCAATTTATAGATTTCAAAAATTGGAAGAAGAGTGAGTTTGAGCAATGTGGGATCATTCAACATCCAATGGCCAAGTGCCACTTGTCAAGATGTGAATGGTTGATGGTTGTGCAAATTTTGATCAATGTGCATGATAAATGCCATGAGATTCAAATTTGAATTTGAAAGTTGGCACGTTTAGAGGGAAGGGAAATGGAGTTAATGTCACTTGGCTCAAGGCTAAGGACATGTAAGAGGCATTAAATGCCTTGTTGGAAGTACCCATTGAATTTGAATTCAAATTAAGGGAATATTCCCTTTTGATGCCATGTGAGGGAAAATAGATGAATTAATAAATCAAAGTAATTGATTTATTGTGCAACTTGCAAAATCTAGAGGATTTTAGTGAGAGGGATTAACTTAATCAAGGTTTTGATTAACTTAATGAAGAATTAGATGATTTGACCATTTTGACTCAAATAGATGAACTAATTTAAATCAGAATTGAGGGGAAATGATTTAATTAAATAAATGATTTGATTTATTTAACTAAGGAGGAATATGTTAGATTAAATCCAATAAGGTTTTAATTTATTTAATTTAAGAGGACTTTAGAGAATTTAATCAAATAAAAAGATTTATTTAATTAAACAAAGATGTAAGGTCAATTAAAATAAATTGATTAATTTTATTACTGAAAGAGGAAGACTTAATCAAATAAACAATGATTTATTAAATTAAGAGATAGAATATGATGAAATACTGAGAGTATGATTTAAGAGGAAACGTCATTAGTAATCTAGATCAAATGTGCCAGATCGGGAATGTACATTTTTCATGTCTACATTTTGCCCGTCTTTGAAGCAATGTACTTGTTGCATTGATTCAAAGAATAAACTGTTGTGATCAAAGATTAAAAATTTTCAATTTTTTTAGATGCCCCACTATTGCCCCAGTGGAAGGATTATGCTGGTATATTGCCCCCTTGAGAGATTGAGCAAAAAATGTTCGATTTTCAGATCGAGATCATGATAAAATGTGAGAGGAGTGGTTCTATTGATGAGAGGACGAAATATAATTCTTTGATGTAGACAAATTTGATGATGTATAGACAGTCATCGGCCATGGGTAGCCTCGTGTATATTTTCATATGACACACTAATTTTAGATAGAAATGTTAGCAAAGATAGAAGAATAAGAAGAATAAGATGGATGGAAGGAAGATCCCCACAAGTTCACATTATTACCGATGATGATGATGATTTGCTAGGAATTGGGATTTTTGAAGGGCCAATTACATTATGTTTGATAACACACATAGGTACGAGGCATCAAGGTATAAAGGACCAAGATGGCATTGTACCTAGTGTGATGGACTTTGACTCATCAAATAGATAGGAGTACTCTTGTTCACACTTTGACAAACATAACCTTATTTAGAATGTAGTTCAGATATTCCAGACATCTCGGGCCAAAACATAAAAAGGTGAGCCTTCTTATGTGGTCAACAAGATACCTAAAACATCCTCTCTACAAACAAACAAAGTACATCTGATGAAGTTATTTTACAAGAATATCCAACAAGCATAGCAAATGAAAAGATAATGATCTTTGCCCCATTCCTTTCTCTCTAAACCTATTTTGTTTAGGCATCATCGAGAGGTCCTTGGAATGAGCGCAAAATAAGATAAGTCAAAAAGACCAAAATAAAGTAAACAAACAAGCTAATGTTCTTTGTACCACTAGCCAAGACTAACTACTGTGGGGTACTTGATGCTTATGTCCATCGCAAGAAAGCTTCATCCTAGGACATGTTGTGATCAGGGTTTTGATGGGACTGATTTGGGTGGTAAGCTATTGATACTGCGAGTTGACCAACTTGCTTGCTTACTGACTTAGACTTTCGAGACTTTGACGATTAGGGAGTTCACTTTGGAACCTGCTAAACTTGCTTCTGACTGACTCACCAAAGGGTGAAAGCAAGATGAGACGAGTGCACCATTTTGGGTTTTTTCAAATGTTTTGAGGCTATTTTTTGGTATTTTCAAGATTTACAACGAATAGACTAACTTAAAGACCTATCCCAGGGGTCTAGGGAGCTGATTCATAGATTAGCCTTGCCTATGTTATATATGTAGAGACCACGTAGTTCGACTGACAACAGACTTGACTTGATGATAAGATGGATAAATGGATTGCCATTTTATTGCCTTAAAGAACTGACTTAAGATGCATACTAGATGGGAAAACGGATTGCCCATGCGACAGATGCCTAAGGACTAACCCTAACTATGAAAACTAGATGGGAAAACGGATTGCCAATGTGACGGATGCCTAAGGACTAACCCTAACTGTGAAAACTAGATAGGCAAACGGATTGCCAATGTGATGGATGCCTAAGGACTAACCCTAACTATCTCAGGGGATGATCAAAGATCAACCTTGCCTATGTTCAAGCTCAGAGATGATGTAGTTTGACAAGGTGGAAGACTGACAAGACTTAATGATGAATTTTTTGAAGATTTTTTGATATTTGGATGTTTTTGGATTTTATTTTTTATTTTTTTGTTTTTTTGTTTTTATTTATTTTATTTTTGTATTTTTTGAGAGATTTTAAGTTGATGCTGAACCACTTGGTGGTGCTGATGTTGATGTTTCTATCATAACATTCCATCGGTATCCTATTTGAAGAAGTTGCCTTGCCAAGATACATGCACTTGTATGCAACTTTTGAGATCCCTGATCTATTTTGCTGATACCGGAGTTAACTCTATCTTTGTGCGCACATCGTGATAGAGTGCCTTCTGAATCCTTACGATGAAAGGTTTCTGCCAATACATGGTCAATTTGAGAATTGGATATCATGTGTGGAGGTGTGGATGGAGTGTTTTTAGGTATAAAAGATGGATTGGTCGACAGTTTGGGACCTTTCATTCGCCAAACTTGGGAAGATGAGCAATGATGGGTGGATATGGAAGTGTGTGTGGAATTAGGACTAACTGCTTGATACACTTTGTATATTGCTTGAGAAGCATGCTTTTTCCTTTGTGGACATCTTTGATGGATATTTTTCCCTTTTTGATTTTTTCCCATAGTTTCTTTGACTGATGGAGTTTGATAGGGAAAGTCTTTCTTTGTATTCTTTGGTATCCATATGTATTTGATTTGTCCTTTATGATTCTTAGCTTCTTTTTCTTTGATAAAATTCTTCATGCTTCGATTCAAGTCTTTCTTTTGACGTTGGTCAAAATTTGTGGATGGGGTGATGGGTGGATGAAGATTCATGATGTGGCTGGTTGTAGTATTGGCATTGACTTCATCATAAGGGTTCTTTTTGCTCCCTACGTTGATGTTTGCTCGAGACGAAGTTGCCCCCAGTTTTGTGGAAGTATCATTGATATGTTCATATCCCTTGATTGTTGAATAACCAAGGCCTTGACACTTAGGATTGCCAATAATCTACACTGGTTCTAAGATACCCTGTTCATCTAGGCCTAATCCTCTACCTTGATAATTCATCTATTGAAATATTTTGTTTGCAATAAGATATGATTTACCTTAGAAATAAGATGCTAATCCTTCTCTACTCTATCGTGGCTCTTCAAAAGTGTTAGCTTCTTTATTGACGAGATAGCTTGCTCTAAGAAAAGTGAGTGATCCAACTTTATAAGTGATAGGATCCTGCACATGTGGGATAAATTCCTGATTGATCTCTTTGGCTTGATCTTGTGAGATATCAAATTGTAGTTCTTCTTCAAGAGGTGTTGATGATTTAATGTCCTTGCAAAAGTCTTCCTCATGACGTTTCTGATTCACAACTTCTGTAGAAACCTTCTTCATGACCCATTTCTAATATGTCTCTGGATTTCTCTATATCTTGATCATGTGTACAAATTTTAAGAGTAGGAGACTCTTATTCATTGGTAATGATTTCAAGAGTATGAGACTCTTGTTTTGAATGAAGATCATCTGTGTTTCCATCCAAAGAAAGCACCTCATGGGTAGATGGAGGAGTATGTACTATGCGGATATGGTCATCATTTGCAACATCTTGTATAGATAGGAGAATGTCCATTATATCATTGTAGTAGCTTGGAGATACAAATTCTTGATCTTGAGTGATTTCGGAATTGCTTTCGACATGCTTTGGATCAAGTTCTTGACATGGGTCAATTTCAAAGAATGTATTGCTTTCTTGGATATCTTCATTAGGCATAGGAAGATTCTCAAATGTCATGAGGTCAAAGGATGGCCATGTGTTTTGGAGAGGATCATTGCTAGACCTTGGTGAAAGATGTTGATCATGTTTTGGAATAAATTCTTGAGATATGTCCTCTAACTCATTAGGTGATGTAGAGACATTTTCAACATTATCATTGGTCAAAGGATCTTGATCATCATTTGAATGATTATGGTGGGAATTAGTTGCAAGATTTTTTGTGGGAGTAAGACCTATGTTTTCTGCTGAGCCAACAATGCTTGTTGTTCATCATGTTGTTTTTGTGCCAGCAATGCTTGTTGTTGGGTTGTTGTTGAGCTGCTTGTTGATGGATTGCTTGCAATAATACCCTGAATTGTGTTTTCTCTTGTGCTTGTGCTTGTACTTGCACTTGGGCTTGAGCTTGTGCAGCTTGTGTGGCTTGTTTTTTTTGGGGTGCCTTTTTGTGGGAAGCTTCTTGAGTGGCTTGCAACATGATGGAGAATGAATTGGTCACATCGTGCTTTGGCAGTGGTGGCGGCGGTGGTGGTGGTGGTTTGGAAATGGTGTTGTTGTTGGGATTTCTTGAATGATTGCCATCGGTTGTTGCGATCTCAATTGCAAAATGGGATGATTTGGTATGATGTTTTGATTTATGAAGGGGGTGTTGCTCAAATTTGGTTGATTGATGGTTGGTAAAGGGGGAAGACTCATGCCTTGATTTTTTGATTGATAGATTTGTAAGTTTTGACTTTGGTTTAAATCTATCAAAGGGAAAGGTGTTCCAAAATTTGGATTGGGTATGCTCATATTTGTTATACCATTGATGTTTGTATGAGATAATGATCCCATGTATGCATTGTACAAGCTTTGAAAATCAAATGGTATTGCAAGGCTTGGATAGTTTAGTTGATTTGGGTTACTCATGATGGATCGATCAAATTTATATTCCATGCTCCTCTTATGTTTTGACCTTGTTGAACTCCAAGGGGTTTAGGACCAAGGATGAGATGAAGGATGAAATGGATGAATGATATGGGTGTTTTGATCTTTTAGCAACTTTGGATCAATGCTAGACTTTAGGAATTGATTTGATTTGATTTTAATTGTGGATAGTTTGACTAGGTGTGTTAAGTCAAACAAGATGATTATGCACTTGCAAACCCTAGGAAGCTGCGTGTTCATAGAGAAAACATGTACACAAGATGATAATTTGGCTAGGTGTGTTAAGCCAAACAAGGTGATTTTGATTTTCCAAAAGTCTAGCATAAATGATGTTTCCAAGGTTTCAAAAGTTGTTAGTGAGATGAGATTTGGTTGATGTTTGAGAGATGAAGTGTTTGAATTGATCCTAGATGACCCTATAAGGACCTACTTACAAGACCAAGGTAATGAAGAACATGTTTTTCCCTAAAATTATTTCAAGCCAAAAGACTAATGTTTGCATGAAAACCAAATGACTCAAAAACGGATCAAGCACATGTGTGATTCAATTTGTCTCTTTATCTTGGTTAAATGAGGTTCTTTTTATCCAAGACACTTGCTTGCTTCGGTTTTCAAACTATATGTCTAGTGTCCCATTCTCTTTCTCATCCCACAATGTCCTTTATGTGGAAACTGAGGAAAATAGGGCAAAAGTTCCTTATGTTTATCCTTTATTGGAAACAAATGATGGTAGAATTTGCACACTTAGAAACCTCTAGGAATGTGATTCCTAGGGAAAGCAAGAGTGGGCAAGTTTGTCAATAGGTATTTGTTTCCCACAAGGTGTTTGAAATTTCAAGGTTTCTTGTGTATGTTTGTTTTTCAAATATTCCCAAGATCAAGCAATGTGTTCTTCCAAGCACTTTTACACTCCTAGGTTGATGAGACAATACCTTGTTGGGTTCCCACTTGGATAAATCCAGCTGCACATATCTTGTACGAATGGCTAAATGCTTGACCACATTGGCTCCCCTCCATGACACTCACTTATTCGGGTCAGCCAAGCATTAGTACCCTTGAATCTCATGGCATACTTTCCATTTCCACAACAAGACCGCATGTATAACGTGGGGTGGCTTCAAAGGACATGACCTTTTGCACCAACAAGATAGACAAGGTTTTGACCTTTTTCTAAACAATGGGTTCTAATGCGGGCATTCCATTCGTGGGGGATTATCCAACATCGATGAGAGTCCATTGCTGTCCATATCGTCGGAATAATCCTCGTGATATTGGCCTTTGTTCCAATATCCACACTTATATCCCGGGTGGAAGTCGCTTGGCTTTAGCGTGTTCCCGGTTGGGTCATTCCCTTGGGTGAGTACTTTTTCCCACAAGGCAGGCCCTTTAAGATAGACAATAGCGAGCTAACATATCTTGTCATTTACACAACCTTTGTTGAAAAACAAAGGGGAAAACCTCCACAATATGTCGTGCTCACACTTGCATGCTTTTGTCAAATTTAAGTGCCCAAATCGAAATGTGGAGGCAATCTTTTTGACAAGTTAATATCACTAAAATACTTTTGATTCTTAAGATCGTTATAAAACACGAGAGAAGCACATACATATTTTAGTGATGTTAATTTGTAAAAAATTTTGCAAAACATAAAAGACACTTGTTCATTTTAACCTTCAAAGAAATGATGAATTCTTTTTAAGCACCAAATAGAAGTGTGAATTTTCCTTGTTCAATTGTTACCTTTCAAACCAAATCTAGTTTGTTTGCCTAAAGTTCTTTTTAGCCCCTTGGCAACTTTTGAAAGGAAATTTGATTTGTAAATTTTAGAACCAAATTGAAAATTAGTGTCCTAAGATCAATGAACTTATCAAATTCTTTAATGAGTGTTAAAAAACACTTTGTAAAACATAAGCATGATAACATAAATAAAAGTTTGTTTGTTCTTTTTAGAGCCCCAAAAGAATTTTAGTATGTCCTAATAGAATGAAGGTAATAAAAATCCTTAAAAGGGGGTTATAATTCCTCCCAAGAGTGTTTAAAAACACTTAATAACAAAGTTCTGAAAATGTGTAGCAGTCATTTGCGGTGCAGTAGAGTAGATCAGAATATCAAATTCGGCACACAATAGAGCAAATGCGGCTTGAAAAAATAGATGCAGCTCAGAATGGGGAATGCGGTGCAGAATAGATCAAATGTGGCTCGGTAAATAAAGTAACAGCGCATCAATAGAGCAAATGTGGCGCATTCGATGGGGTTTGTCAAGCGGATGTGGAACACGGGAGCAGATGTGTCGTTATAACAGACAGATGCGGTGCAGCAGAGTGTATGCATCGTTTTAGCAAGCAAATGTGATGCAACAGAGCACATGCGTCGTTCTAGCAAACAGATGCGGTGCAGTAGAGCACATGCATTGCATAATTTATCGTTTTTGTCGTTCTGGACCTACACAAACAAAAGGCACGGAATTTTTTTAAGAAAATGTGTTTTAGAACTTCAAGCCCTCCTTCTAGCGCCAAAATGTGAACCCCTAAACCTGCAATTGCACAAAGAAGTCAAAGATTGTTAGTGTTATTTCAATAATGCATGCAAACAATGAGGGATTCCCCATAAAAATCCATTTATTCGAACTTAACTAAGAAATGAAGAACACAAGTAAATTTCAAATGAAAGAAACTCAATCCTAATTAAGCTAATAACATGATGATTCCATGGGGGAATTGGTGCCAATGGAGTGTTGCAATTGGCCCTTTCCCAATTCCTAATTGCAAATGCTTGATTGAATGATAGAAATGGTCAAATCTCCAAAGAGATTTGAGCATAACCTTGTTACAAAATCTCAAATATGGTGGATGATTGGATGAAATTGGAAAAATTAGTTCTCAATTGTAGAGAGTAACTTTGCATATGAGTTGTGTATGAAGATTGAGGAGAAGAGTCTTCAATTTATAGATTTCAAAAATTGGAAGAAGAGTGAGTTTGAGCAATGTGGGATCATTCAACATCCAATGGCCAAGTGCCACTTGTCAAGATGTGAATGGTTGATGGTTGTGCACATTTTGATCAATGTGCATGATAAATGCCATGAGATTCAAATTTGAATTTGAAAGTTGGCAAGTTTAGAGGGAAGGGAAATGGAGTTAATGTCACTTGGCTCAAGGCTAAGGACATGTAAGAGGCATTAAATGCCTTGTTGGAAGTACCCATTGAATTTGAATTCAAATTAAGGGAATATTCCCTTTTGATGCCATGTGAGGGAAAATAGATGAATTAATAAATCAAAGTAATTGATTTATTGTGCAACTTGCAAAATCTAGAGGATTTTAGTGAGAGGGATTAACTTAATCAAGGTTTTGATTAATTTAATGAAGAATTAGATGATTTGACCATTTTGACTCAAATAGATGAATTAATTTAAATCAAAATTGAGGGGAAATGATTTAATTAAATAAATGATTTGATTTATTTAACTAAGGAGGAATATGTTAGATTAAATCCAATAAGGTTTTAATTTATTTAATTTAAGAGGACTTTAGAGAATGTAATCAAATAAAAAGATTTATTTAATGTAACAGAGATGTAAGGTGAATTAAATTAAATTGATTAATTTAATTACTGAAAGAGGAAGACTTAATCAAATAAACAATGATTTATTAAATTAAGAGATAGAATATGATGAAATGTTGAGAGTATGATTTAGGAGGAAATGTTGTTAGTAATCTGGATCAAATGTGCCAGATCGGGAATGTACATTTTTCATGTCTATAGATGGTACTATGATGTGATTAATTTTACATGCTATGTCTTATGTGAGTTCGGTGAAAGAGACGATTTAGCAGTACTCATCCATGAGTGCCCTGCTACACCGCGATTCTTCTTCACAGTGTGTTTTCTAATATATATATATATATATATATATGTGTTGTTCAATTGACTGTATAATGTGATGAAGCTTTCAGGTATAGGCATCAACTCCACCTACTTTGTTAGGTCTAAGTGTGCCATGGCCCAAAGGAATCATTAAAGGGAGATAGACTTGTCCTCCATCATGAACCATCATTCTGGAAAGAAAAAGTATCAGTTCGTCACCCATATGTCTTGTTGTTGTTCGTTTGTCATAATTTTTGTTGGTCATCATGTGTTGTCATGTTTTATAAAAAAAATTTAGATAATTTAATGATTTAATGTAATGATATGATTAATAATTAATTGCAATGTTTCATTTGAAAATTTCTTTTTAGAATATTATGGAATTAAAAGTAAAATATTAAAATATATTATTTGTGAAAGGTTAATTATTTGTAATTAATCTTTTTTTGCAAGTTTGATATTTTTGACAATTAAAATAGTGAGTTGTGTTTTTAATTGCAAAATATCTTTTCTTGCTGATTATGTTCGAAAGTGGAACTGGTTGTTTTAATCGCATGCAAACAAAGAGTAAACTGATGAATTTCATGATAATCGAAATTGAATTTTATAACATAGGAAAAATGAATTAATTTGGGGGGGAGTTGATATTTGAAAGGGGATTTGCTATTGTTTTCATGGGAAAAATATTCTTCGTATTTTTCTGGGGTTTTGCTTGGAAAGCTAAAGATTGATTTATGGAAGCTGTGTTTGTACTGTGAAAGTTTTGAGGATTGAACTTTGAGGTTTTCACTTCGCTAGTGCTCGACTTCGAATAGCGCTTCATTTTTTCTTCTTTAAAAGTTTGAACTTGTTTTAATCAATTTTTTCCAAAACTCTTGCTGAAAAATTTGTTTGAGACATTTTTGAAAATTTATCTTGAAATCCTGCATGCATGTTCTTTCCATTGTAATTTTTTTTTCATGGAACCTTGTAAAGTTGTGGCCTTGTTAAGTTTTGATCTTCTTTGTGATGAACTTTTATTCAATGTTCAATATTTCCATACGTATGTCTGTATGAGTATTATTGTCGATTGAGAAATACGAAGGTTTTTATTCTGATACAGTGATATTGTTTCAGCTACATTGTAGCCTTTCTCCCAAATTATAAGTAGATTGAGTAGTTTTTTCTAATTCAAAACAGGAGCGGCAATAGATACTTATGTATCATTCCTTCTAGTCACCCATGGATTGTGTTATTTTCTTTTGTTAATTCCCTATGGTGTCTACTCCTTCAAAAATATCTTCCTATCTTACGAATTGTGGCTTTAGCATAAATCATAAGTTTGTTTCGGTCTTTGACCTCAGACTGTTAGGCTTATACCAATGCATGGCCGGAAGAGAGTTTCTTTTTCTGATGATTAATTGGATCCTCCTCTCTAAATTTCTTTCATCCACATATCTTTGTGTGAATTTACACCAATATGTGTGTGATGTTGACCTTATCCCTTACTGGATATCCTGAATCTTGTCTAGCCGCAAAAAATGGTGTGGATGTGAACCGTCTCTTCTTTCAGCATAATCCCATTATGATGAATGCACGGGCATGTTCTTGTTTGTTTCTATAGTAGCTTGCTTATGGTGGAAAGTTTCAGCCATGAGATTTATGCGTTCCATGTTTCCTTGTATCTATTTTGTATGGAGGTCAATACACTATGGTTTTCTTGCTCGCTACCATCACGTGGTGTAAGGGAAAGTTTGATTAATTCCTTTTTTGATTTATACCCATGTTGAGTCCATATATTTCTATGGGTCTAAGTTCTATTCACTCTACTTGTCACTTTGAATATGTTTCATTTAAATCATTTAATGGGCTTGTTTGAATGAATGCATGCGGCTTGCATGCTTAACCATAATCTCTACTTGTTAGATCGATCTTTCTTTTTGTAGTCACTGTCATTTTTAACCATTCCTCTGTGCCATAGATTGCATGTATTGAATTTGTGGTTATCATCTGTGTCTTATTTAAATCTAATTCTTATTTGGAATTGTTTACCAAATTAGATCTTTTATGTGTGATAGTTATTAAGTGAATGGTGGTGATAACGTAGGTTTAAGTTCATTGTTTGCATGCTCAACTAGATGTTAACTAAACCTTTCATAGGAATTGAGACTCATCATATTAAAAGTACTATAAATAGAATCCTCTATTAGCTTTATTCTGTTATAATAAATGAAGATCAAACTTTTCCATTAAGTTCACGGTTTGTTTTTTTAGTAGAGTATTTATCACCAAATATCTATATGTGATGTTAGTATTATTGTATTTTTAAATGCATTAATTTATAAAATAGTTTATTAACTTGAATACATATGCAATGTAAATATTAGTATGTTGAGATGTTTTTATTTATTTGTAATATATATATATATATATGTATTTGGATAATAGAGTTTTAAATGCATAAGTTTATCTTTTATTAGATTGTGAATTTAGAAACATCATCATCTTATGGAGGTATTGATTGTGTTTTCATTCAATGAACTAATTTTTTTTAAATAGTCATGTATGATTGGAAATCTAGAATGAAATTTGTAAATTATGTTTAAACGATATACCTACTTAGATTTTATTTTTACTTCATGTATTGAGGTATGGTTTTGGTGTATCATCTCCTAGAGGCTTATGATGTTGGTTTTGTTTTAAAAATATTGAATAAAGATTTTTGATTGCTCTCGTATTGTTTTAAATGTGATACCGTGGGTCATGCAAGTTTAGTGTTCTTGTGAATTTACTTTTGGACATTTTGAATTCCATGAAGTGGAGTTGTGTTTTTTCATAGATAAACTTGGCCATGCATGTTTTGTGGTTCCTATTGAAATATTTAATGTTATTGTATGGTTCTTGTGAACCCCTAAACCTGCAATTGCACAAAGACGACAAACATTGTTAGTGTTAGATCTAAATGCATGCAAACAGTGAGAGATTCCCCACAAAATCCATTTATTAAAGCTAAAATTAGGAAAATGAAGAACATGAAATAAGAAACTTAACCTAAATCTTAATTAATCCAAATAAAATGATGATCCCATGGGGGAATTGGTGCCAATGATATGTTGCAAATGTGAGTTGATTGAATCAATGGTCAAATCTCCAAAGAGATTTGAGCATAATCTTGTTATAATCTATAAAAAATGATGGATGATTGGAAGCAATGAACAAAATTAGTTCTCAATTGAAGAGAGTAACTTTGCATGTAAATTATGGATGAAGATTGAGGAGAAGAGTCTCCAATTTATAGATTCAAATCTTGGAAGAGATAGTGGAAATAAGCAATATGGGATAAAAGATAACCCAATGGCATTGTGCCACTTGTCCAAATGTGATTGGATGAGGAATGTGCAAGTTTTGGCCAATGTGCCAATAAATGCAATTAGGTGGCATTTCAAATTTGAGAAATGACATGTTGAAGAGGGAAAGGGAATGAAGTTAATGTCACTTGGCTCAAGGTCAAGGACATGTAAGAGGCATTGAATGCCTTGTTGGAAGGACCAAGTCTACCTGGCCTTTTTGAATTCAACTGAGGGAATATTCCCTTTTGATGCTTTGTGAGGGAAAATAGAAGAATTAATAAATCAAAGTAATTGATTTATTGTGCAACTTGCATTCTCTAGAGGATTTTAGTGAGAGGGATTAAGTTAACCATGGATTTGATTAATTTAATGAAGAATTAGGTGATTTGACAATTTAGACTTAAATAGATGAATTAATTTAAATCAAATTGAGAGGAAGGGTTTAATTAAATAAATGATTTTGATTTATTTAACTAAGGAGGAATATGTTAGATTAAATTAAATAATGTATTTATTTTTTCAATTTAATTAGAGGACTTTAGAGATTTAATTAAATAAGATGAATTATTTAATTAAAGAGGGATCACAAAAATAATTAAATAAAATTGATTTATTTAATTAACAGGAGATGATGACTTAATTAGATAAAGTTTATTTATTTAATTAAGAGATGAAGAGTAATGAATTTAATCAAATACAGATTATTCGATTAAATGACTAGTGAAGGAGATGATTCAGGATGAAATGGTGTTAGTAAATCAAGATCCAGTCTGTCAAATCGAATTGTACATTTTCCATGTCTACATTTTGCCCCTCTTTGAAGCAATGTACTTGTTGCATTGATTCAAAGAATAAAACTGTTGTGATCAAAGGTCCGGGATTTTTGGAATTTTTTCAGATGCCCCACTACTGCCTCAGCGGAAGGATATTATTGGATATTGCCCCCTCGAGAGATTGGACGGAAATTTTGATTTTTTGGATGATCTCGCGGAAAAGATCGCAAGGTGCCCGACAGGCTAGAAATGTCGCGAAATGCTAGAGAAATGCATTTAATTGCCAGAAAGGATGCAGAACAACTCTCAGTTGGATGAAAATGGGTTTGGGGGGCCAAAACCCTATTTAGAAGGTCAAATTAGGTCACAAAACCCTAATTTTTAAGCTTAAATAGACCTTGAGGGATTATTTTCAAAACATTTGCACTCTTAACCTTTAGAAAATTGACACTTGAGCTCTGAGTTTTTTAGAAAAAATGGCGCAACAAGAGCTTCCCCTACACATGTTGGAGTGAGTACGAGTATCTCAGTGACCAGTCACTGTAGGACCTCCAGTATGTACCCCTATCCCACTTTTAAATTTCTCATTTTGTGTGCATTCATTAGGGTTTAAGTACAGTCGAGCCAATGCAGCATGATATTGCATCGCGGAAGCTCTCCAAACTGGCCCGCGTGATCCTATATAGGGCCGCGTGTGCATAAAGCACCACGAGGCATAGTTTGCGCTTAGGGAAATTCATTTGTTTAAGTCGGCAGCCTGCTCAAACAATGCCACACGGCCAGTTAGCTATCTAAGTCTGCCGTGCGGTGCACTTTACAAATTTTTACTATCTAACTCTGTCGCACGACGTTGTTTGGAGACTTCCAAACTACGTCACTTTTGTTGTTTCAAAAGCGGAAGGTGACACGGACACTGAATTTTTTTCTAGGGAAGCTAACGAGGTAATTTTTCTTGTGCAGGAGACTCCCGATGTTATTCATTCGAGAGAGCACCGATGGCCGGTACTTGAGCGATTAGTCGATATGCATATATTTCTTCAGGAGCAGCTTGGGATGATTAGTCTATGGTTTGTTGCCTACGTCCCTCCCGTGCGAGCACACCTAGGTATGATGCATGCTTTGGCTGAACAGTGGCATAGTGAGACTTCATCCTTTCACCTTCCCATTAGCGAGGCCACTATCACTCTTGAGGATGTTTGGCGCATCCTGTGACTACCTATTCATGGAGCACGTGTGATTTACAATATGGAGGAGGGGAGGAATGCCTGCTTTAGTGTCATGGGTGTGGACAAGCTCATGCTTTGTGATGATCAAATAGATTTGGAGTGGTACCGGGGTATAGCCCCTACCTATAGCCTGATTGTGGCCGCCATTTTTTTATTGGCCTTGTAGCTCCTGATCGGTGCGACTGATATTTTAGTCTAGGTTGGGGACTAGCATGGCAGCAGACGTGTGCTCACTGAGTGTGTTATGTCTAGGGACTTGTGCTACTGGCCTCTTTATACATGGATTGGCATGAGTTTGCTTACTTGGAGGGTTGAGCTCTTGGGGCTGGATTGACTCTTCTGCATGTTTGGGTGTTTGAGCGGATTCTATTGCTTCGCCCGTTTGTGATACTGGTTGCCTTAGACATTGATGATCCTTTAGTGTGGCGGTATGGTGAGGCGATGATTCGTTTCACCCATATGGGCACGAAAGACATAGCTCACTGGCGGCGGGTTCTAGATGAGATGACTATATTCATTTGGAGGTTGTACATGGGTATGGGCCCATGGATGGATGATACAGATCAGCTCTTCTCTGCTCGTCAAGATAGATTTATGTAGGGTCAAGAGCATATTCTGATAGAGAGATACCTTCATAACCGGGTGGCCAGATAGTTCAGGGAGGTGTAGGATATACTCGATGCTCAGTATATAGCCATCTTTTCCCATAAGGCCAGGGAGACACCATGGGGACAACCCATTCCCGCAGATGAGGCAGTGACCTCATTTAGGTATTTGGTGGTTCGGCCTTGGGCATTTGATCAGGGGCTAGCAGATGCATGTGTGACTCTAGCATTCAAGGCATGGTTCAGGCCACTAGTGAGATTGACAGTTCCAGGGATAGTGCTTCCACATCGCAGGCTGAGGGGTAGGTCAACAGGCAGGGGTTGGGGAGGTGTACCACCTCCTTAGCAGTCACCTCTGAGGGTTCCTGCACAACATGTGGCAGGATAGGATGGATAGCCCCATGCAACAGGATAGGATGGACAGCCCCATGTGCCAATAGGATAGGATGGGCAGCCCGATGTGCCAGCACAGCAGCAGCTGATAATACAGCCGACAGGATAGCTAGCGAGATAGCCAGCAGGCCAGCCAGATGCCCACGACATGTTGATTCAACAGTTATAGGGGTAGGTACAGGCTCTGATAGCTAAGTAGGATGAGGCCTGACAGTGGGTTGCTACGGTTACAGTAGAGAGAGACCTAGCATGATTTGAGAGGAATCATGAGGTGGGCCAACAGAGGCAGTTAGAGAGTGTAGCTTCCACATCCCGGGGTCAGACAGTTGATATCTAAGACTATAGGGATGCCATCAAAGAGGCTGAGTAATATCGGCACCATTATCACCAGGTAGTTCCATCAGACCACAGGGTGCCAGATTTTTCCTAGCAGACAGGGAGGTCACAGGTAGAGGCACACGGTGAGAGGCAGGATGGGGAGGGCAACAGCCAACAGGGCCCGCCCCCCTTTTGATCACAAGATAGTTTGCTTCATTTTTGATATACGAGCTGTAGTATTTGACCTTATTGTACTATGTACATGATGTACACCTAATCCGATTTTGTATCATAACGGTATTTTTTTTTATCATATATATGAGATGATTCACCCTTTTATGATATGTATGGTGCATATGTATGATATGCAAATGTATGATGCTTATGAGATGTTTCTATTTTTATACTTTATGTTATGCCACATATGCAATGGATGCATCTCTTTTTGTATATTTTTCATGTTTTAAGGATGTAATGCATGATGGTGTAATGAAATGTAAATGGATGCAAATGATGATGTATGCATAATGATGATGTATGATGTAATGTTGTGCTTAAGATCTTTCAAAATAACAACTTTATTTTATTCTTCGCATCTTAAGATAATGATATGATGCCTTGTGTTTTTTATGCTAATGATTATGTGGATGCAGGGTGTATGCATGGGTGGTACTTTGATTACTATTATGATACTCTATTAGTGTGGAAGAAAGATAGAAGAAGAATGTAGAATTAATGAGTTAGTTACGATGGTGATTTGTATTGCTAGGAATTGGGACTTTCAAAGGGTCAATTGCGTTATGTTTGATAACACACATGGGTACGATGCATCAAGGTATAAAGGACCAGGATGGCATTTGTACCTAGTGTGATGGACTTTGACTTGACAATCAGATAGGAGTATTCTTGTTCACACTTTATCATACATACTTCATTCAGGATGCAGTTCAAACATTCTAAATATCTCGGACCAAAACACGGAAAAGAAAGATTTCTTTTGTGTTCAACAAGATACCTAAAATATCCTCCCTACAAACAAAATAAAACATGCACAACCAAGTAATTTTACAAGCGTATCCTACAAGCATAGTAAAATAAAAAAAAGATAATGATCATTGCCCCATTCTTTTCTCTCTAAACCTGTTTTGTTTAGGCATCATCGAGAGGTCCTTGGAATGAACACAAAATACAATGTCACAAAAACCAAGACAAATTAATCAAACAAGTTAATGTTCTTCATACCGCTAGCCAAGACTAACTACTGTGAGGGGTACCTGATGCCTATGTCCATCGCAAGAAAGTTTCATCCTAGGACATGTAGTGATCAGGGTTTTGATGGGACTGATTGGAGGAATAGCTATTGATACTCTAAGTTGACCAACTTGCTTGCTTTTGGACTTAGACTTCCAAGACTTTTGATGATTATGTGCTCACTTTGGAACCTGCTAAACTTGCTTCTGATTGACTTACCAAAGGGTGAAGGTGATGATTGACTTATTACGAGTGATGAGAATTACGGGTGAAAGTGAGATGAAATGGATGCACCATTTTGGGCTTTTCAGATATTTTGAGGTTGTTTTTGGTATTTTCAAGATTTATGACAAATAGACTAACTTAAAGACCTATCCTAGGGGTCTCGGGAGTTGATCCATAGATTAGCCTTGCCTACGTTATACATGCAGAGACCATGTAGTTCGACTGACAATAGACTTGATTGAATAAAAGATGGATGGGCAAGTGGATTGCCAATGCGATGGACGCCTAAAGGACTGACCTAAATGTCTCGGGGGATGATCAAAGATCACACTTGCCTATGTTTAAGCTCAAAGACGATGTAGTTCGACAAGGTGGAAGACTGACTTGACTCAATGATGAAATTTTTTGAAGATTTTCTAATATTTCAACATGTTTTTGGATTTTGGAAAAATTTGGATGTTTTTTGGATTTTTGATGAATTTTTGAATGTTTTTGATTTTTTGATTTTCGAGAAGATTTCAGGAATATACACGAATTTAATCCAATGTTGACATAGGAACATGCCCCCAGTGTGGTACAATAGACTACTTCAATAAAGGTAGGACAGACTAACCTTAGGAATGCCAAGTAGTTCCCTGGTGGAATATGGTATGGACACCAACGCAGGCTATGGTATGGGTGGGAACGGATGGGTGGATGGATGATTTGAGATGCAATGGAATGAGTCATGCAAATCCTAGTAGATGGGGGGGTTCTTTATTTACACTTGGTGCCTTTTTGCCAGGTTTTCACCAAGGTACTTGCCCAAAGTGCCACCGAAGTGGTTTTCACTAGAGGAAATTTTTTTTCTTTTTACTATTTTTGCATTTTTTGATTTTTTGTTGTCACCAAGATGCCTGTTTGCCAGGTTTTCATCAAGGTAACCATTTTTTTAGGACTTTTTCTGATTGTTTTTGTATTTTTTGGTTCTATACCTTGTAGGATTTAGGCATAAAATTTTTTGAGGTGAGAGCTATTCATGGGCTCCTGCAGGGGCTCACCTTCTAGTGTCAACAACTGATATGCCCCCGATTTGTAACTCATAGTGATGATGAAGGGTCCCAGCCAGTTGGGCTCAAACTTTCCCTTTGTATTTGGGTTTGGCATATTCTTTTGATTTTCTTTTAGTACGAGGTCACCAACTTGGAAAGTGTGTTGTCTGATCTTCTTGTTGTAGTTCCTTTTTAGGTGATTCTGGTACACTTGTAGATGATTAAGGGGGCATCCATGCACCTTTCATCTAGTAATTCAAGCTCATTCAGTCTTGTAACCCTGTATTCCTCATCTGTGATGAGGTTTTGCAGTGATATCCTTAGTGACGGGAGCTTGACCTCAATAGGGAGGATGGCTTCTGATCCGTAGACTAGGGAGAATGGGGTGGCGTCTGTTGGCGTGCGGATGCTGGTGTGGTAGGCCCATAAGGTGGGATTTAGCTACAGATGCTAGTCATGACCAGAGTCATTGATTATTTTCTTGAGGATTTTCAGAATGGTTTTATTTGTAGCTTCTGCTTGGCCATTGCCTTGTGGATAGTATGGGGTGGAAAAATGTTGCTGGATTTTGAATTTTTCACATAAATCACAAACATCTTGATTTTTGAAGAGTGTCCCATTATCAGAGATAATGGATTGAGGAACACCGTACTAGCAAATGAGGTAGTTCAAGATGAACTTGGATATTTGTTTTACCATGATGTAGGTCATGGCAATTGCTTCGACCCACTTTGTGAAATATTCAGTGGCAGTGATAATGAACTTGTGACCATTGGATGAGGTGGGCAAGATTTTTCCAATGAGATCGAGCCCCCACTATGAAAAGGGCCAAGGTGTAACAATGGGATGCAGTTCTTGAGCTACTACATGAATAAGGTCTCCATGCGGTTGGCATTGCAGGAATTTCTTGATAAAGTTGTGTGCCTCTCTCTCCATTGTCAGCCAGTAGTACCTGGTTCTCAACAACTTTTTAGCCAAGGTCATACCACTTGAGTGTGACCTGCACGTGCCATTGTGTACCTTAGTTAGAGCAGTCAAGGCTTCCTCAGGTTTTAAACAACGTAGCAAGGTTCCGTCAGTACTTCTATAGAAGAGGGTCTCTCCTAGGATGATGAATCGTGAAGTCCTTTTGATAAAAGTGCATTTTAGGTTCAGGGTGATGTCAGCTGGGAGGATTCCTAACTTTAGGTAGGTGTATATGTCATGATACCAAAGATCATGAGGACCAACAAGTTCACATGCATATTCTAACTCTAGTACCTCGAACGTGGGTACAAGAAGCTATTCTACAAGGAATTCATGTTTAGACACATTGCAAGGAATGTCCAATAAGGATCCAATTGTCGCCATTGCATTGGCTGCTCTATTGTTTGTCCTTAATATCTTCTCAAAAGTGATGTCGATGAAAGATTCCATGAGGCTTTCTACCACCTTCTTGTATGGTGCGAGCTTATCATCCTTGGTTTGGTATTCACCATTGACTTGGTTGATGATAAGTTGTGAGTCCCCGTAGACTTTTAGCACCATGATTCACCACTGTGCTGCAATCTTGAGGCCTATGGTCAAAGCCTCATATTCTGCAATATTGTTGGTGCATGGGAATGCCAGCTTATATGATCTAGGTATACAGTCTCCTTGTGGGGTGATGAAGAACACACCAGCTCCTGATCCATGTTGCATGTGGGAGCCATTGAAGTACAATTTCTAGTGGTCGGCTACACCAAGGTTAAAAAGGGACTCATCTAGGAATTCTGATATGAGTGGGTTATCGACGTAGATAGGAGCTTCTGCGAGCTGATCCACAATGACTTGTCCTTTTATGGCTTTTCGTTCTACATACTCGATATCATGCTCGGACAATATCATTGCCCACTTAGCCATTCTACCTGTAAGCGTTGCTTCTGACAATAGATACTTTAGAGGGTCTATCTTGGCAATCAACTTGATTTGGTGGGCTAGCATGTAGTGTCTAAATTTATGAGCTACAAATACCAGTGCTAGGCAAGCTTTTTCTATTGATGTGTAATTGAGCTCATGCCCCACCATTGTTCTGCTGATGTAGTAGATAGCCCGCTCGGTTCCCTTTTCATCATGTTGAGCTAACAGGGCACCAAGGGTGGCTATTGTTGTTGATATGTATAGGATTAATGGTTTCCCTACAATGGGTGGAATCAACACAGGTGGCATAAGTAGATATTCTTTTATTTTACTAAATGCTTGCTCACATTTTTCATCCCACCTGAAAGCTACTCCCTTGTGAAGCAGATGTGAATAGGCAATTTGTTTATTTGCTAGTTGTGCTATGAATCTCTGGATGGACTGGAGTCTACCTTGTAATCCCCTAAGTTGCTTTAATGTCCTTGGTGCCTCCATGTCAAGAATTGCTTTTACCTTTGCGGGATCTACCTCTATCCCTCTCATGGAAACTATGTATCCTAACAGCTTTTTCGATTGTACCCCAAATACAAACTTCTTCAGGTTGATTCTAACCTTGTATCATTCTAACCTATCAAATATAGCACTTAGAGTTGCTACATGATCCTATCTCTTTTTTGATTTAGCTAGTATGTCATCTACATAGTCTTCGATTGTTTTATGGATCATGTCGTGGAAGATCAATGTCATTGCTCTTTGGTATGTAGCTCCTGCATTTTTCAACCCAAACGGCATCACATTCCAGCAGTACGTGCCCCAAGGGCATGTGAAGGCTATTTTATGTTGGTTTTAATTTGCTATCATTATCTGATTATACCTCGAGAAGCCATCCATTAGGGATAGAATCTCATGTCCGGCCATCATATCCACTATCATGTCAATGTTGGGTAGTGGAAAATCATCCTTAGGACATGCTTTGTTTAGGTCTCTGAAATCTGTGCAGATGCAGATGCCCCCATTCGGTTTTGAGACTAGCACAAGATTAGATACCCATTTTGGATAGGCAATCGGGTGTATAAAGCCAACATCTAGAAGTTTTTGTAGCTCAATTTTGACGAGCAAGGCTATTTGTGGGTGCATCTTTCTTAGCTTTTGTCTGACTGGTTTTGCTCCGGGGTATACGGCCAAATGATGAACTACTACTTCAGGGTCCAGACCTGGCATGTCAACATAGGTCCATGCAAAATTTACTTTTATTTCTTTTAGGAATGCTACCAATAGTTCCTGTTCTTCTACCAGGAGGGACTTGACATAGAAAGTGATTTGTGGTTCTGATTTTGTTCCTAAGTTGACCGGGTTGCACTGTTCTGCCAATATTACTGATTTCTCTTGATGTAGAGCAGTAGGGAGGAGATTGAATCCTTCATCCTCTGATGCCTCAGAGAGGTTTTCACCATTGGATGCATCCTCTATTTTTACTATTTTATGGTTAGAGAGTGCCATAGTGTAGTTTTCACTCAATAACTCCAAGCTTATTCTCGATATTTTTCTTTTGTGACTGAAGGATTCAATCGTCTCCCCATAGTATGCTTGTGTGTCCAGTGTGATGTTGAATCCTACCTTGTGATCCCCACATCAGATTGTGTCCCTTAGTCCCATGAATTCCGAGAGTGCCTCATCGTTTTCGAATGAAGCAAGAATCGGTGGTCCCCGTTGGTCATGATCGATGAGTTGGGGGTGTACTAAGGTGATTCGGTGGGGTGGTTGGTTCGACTCAGCTGAGGATGCACTTATCATTAACAAGGTGGAATCCTCAAAAATCCTAGGGAGACTTGCTATGGTATCATCATCATCACTACTAGCACAAACATCAGTGACATCAAAGGTGTAATTATCGAGCGGGATACCTAGGCAAACGGGTGGTCTAGGAGTGGTTGTTGTTACCTAAGGAGAGGACCTGACTACTCTCTAGGGAGTACCTCTACCACATATCATTATACTCAGAGGAGTATAGCCAAGGCCAAGGTTCCGCATTCTTCTTTCTACAATGATGGGCTCCAACCGTCCATCACTATTTCTTCCCAAGCTCTCATTCCTATTATAGTCCATACCAAACATCATTTGTAACCCTCTATTAGTTTCTTCCATGGGTAAGGTGGGAGTGGGTCTTTCATCTTGGTATAGCATGTTTGAGATGTCCTCCTCATCCACATTCTCGTGAATGAGGTCCCCCCAATGGTGGAATCCATTGGGTTCGGTTCCAATAGTGTGGACAAGTGTTTGAACTAGCTGGGGTTGTCCATGTGACCTAGGAGATTGTGGTAACTCTCCTACAACAAATGCATTTCTCTTCATTCTATAGTCACCGCATCCGTTGTCTTCGATCATGCCTTTGATTTTGGATATGTCAGGGATGGCGGGTGTCTCTATTGCAGAAGTGGAGGCAAGATTGGCTGGGTCTATGTATGAAGTAGATGGTCCTTCATCATTTTTGGGCACTTGGGGAATCTTATAAAACTTGGATTCCAAGTTTTTACAGTATGCAAAAGGTTTGGGATCCCCGTATATAGTGACCTCTTCATTCTGATGTGAGAATTTAATGCACTGGTGATAGGTCAAGTCCACTGCCTTCATTCCATGGATCCATGGGCATCCCAAGAGGATGTTGTACGGCAGGTCGAGGTCGAGGACCTAACAGGTGGTTTCCATGGTTGCCGGCCCCACTTGAATGGGGATTTTGATAGTACCCTGAGATATTCTTTCTTGGTCATCATATGCCCTTATTGTGATGCTTTTGTTCTTATTGATGGAATCCTCGGTGAATCCCAATTTCTTTATAAGTTTTAAAGAACAAATATTAAGGCCTGCACCTCCATCTACCAAGACTCTTTTGACTTTCTTTTTGTGGATTAGGACTTGGAGGTGGAGTGCACGGTTATGAGATGGTTGTGGAGGGAAATCTTGATCCGAAAATGTAATGAGGTTTGGGGTAATGATGTTACCCACCATAGCCTAAAATTGCTCTGTGTCAAGGGTAGCGGCAATGGTAGACGTAGCTAGTGCTTCATCAAGGATCTTCCTATGGGTGGCAAAGATTTTCAGTAATTCCATGATGGAGATTTGGGCGGGTGTTCTTTTTAGCTGGTCAATGATGTTGTAAACATAGGGGATGGCCTTTGTATTGGAAATGGTGGTCTTAGCAGGTGCCCCAGCAATGGTAACCTTTTTGCCTCATGCGGTGACTCCATAGTCATTGTTGGCTCCCTTGATATTTATTACGGTGACCATTTCATCAACGGATCCGACTATCTCCTCATATACTAGATTAGCGCTAGCATACTTTTGCTTGCCCTTATTATTCCCTTGGTTATGATTTGACATCAGATTCATGTATATCTTCAGATCTTGGTGTCCGGCCGGCTGCTCGATGTTGATGACCTTATCCTCAATGAGGTCTTGGATGATGTTTTTGAGCCTCATGCAATTGGCAGTGGTGTGTCCTTTGACTTTGTGAAAGTCACAAAGGAGGTTCTCATTATACCACAGCGGCTTCGTCATAGGTTTCGTGTACTGCTCGGAGTTAGAGATCTTGATTAGATTCTCTTTGACCAACTTCTTCATTATGGACTCAATCGATTCACCAAGAGCTGTGAATTTCCGCTTGGGGGGAAGCTTGTTGCGGGGAGGTGGTCCTCCTTGATTTCCCACATTATTGATTTAATTGATGGAAGTTGGTTGTGGCTGTCCTACTACCGCATTAGTCTGCACATTGTTGTGTTTATGATTTTGTGACTGATGATGGTTTTGGGTATTCTGCTTAGGGGCACTGATGACCACTTTAGCATCAACCACGCCATCGTTCGTGATATTTTTATTCCTCGACCAAGTTTGAGGTTCATCATTGTAGTTGTTAGATGGGCAGTTATCCTAGGGTGGAGTGAATGTTGGTGCGCCTCCTCGCGCAGTAAGGGCTCTTTCGATGTTAAGCACCTTTGGGATCAGTTGATCATACGATGTGATGCACTGTATTTTTAGGTAGAACGCCAAGTTTTCATCTAGATTCGCTATGATAGTGCAAACTTGTTATTCCTCTGGCATGGTCCACTTGCTTTGATTGGCCTTGGATCACCATCTTTGCAAGAATGATGCAAATAACTCTCCTTTTTGTTGTTTGAGTGCAAATAGTTCTTCTAGACTGACATCCACACCCATATTGAAAGCGTAATTTTTAAGGAAAGCCTCCACTATTTCTTCAAATGTTTTAATGCCCATGGGTAGGCGAGAAAACCATTCCGTAGCTAGACCAAACAGGCTTCGGGGAAAGAGTCGCATTAGATACGTGTCATCATATGTGACCTCCATGAAATGCACCTGAAATTCCCTGACATGGTTTTTAGGGTTGCTTGTTCCATTGTATTTGTCAAATTTGGGGATCTCGAATCCCTTTGGGAACGGTACCATGGTGAGACTTCTATCAAATGGATAAGGGCACAAATTGCCTGGTGTTCGGGTTGTTTTTCCTGCTTCGAGGTACAACACCTGTTGCGAGAGCAGTTTGATTTGTGTTGCAACATCTTTGCTCAGATCGAGAGGTGGGATGAATGAATTGTGAGGTGTTTGAGGTGTTTGATGGGTGGGAAGAGTACTAGTAGGCATTCACTGCAAGCTTGGTTGTGCATTCAAAGCCTGATGGTACGCCTACATTTGCATCAACAAAGCTTGTTGTTGATCTTGTTGTTGTTGTTCCAACAATGCTTGTTGTTGGTCCATCTGCTGTTGTTCCCATGAAGCTTGTTGTTGATCGATCTGTTGTTGAGCTAGTAAAGCTTGCTGTTGGTCTAGCCATTGTTGCACCAACAATGCTTGTTGTTGGTCAAGTTGTTGTTGTGCCAACAAAGCTTTTTTTTTAGCTTGTTGTTGTGCCTGAAAATCTTGCAGGGCTTATTGGTAGGCTTGCAGATGGATCACTTGCAATTGTGCTTGATACTATGCTTGTGCTTTTTGTTGGGCTTGTGCCTAGGCTTGAGCTTGAGCTTGAGCCTATGCTTGTGCTTGTGCTTGAGCTTGGGCTTGGGCTTGGGCTTGTGCTTGGGCTTGGGCTTGTGCTTGGGCTTGTGCTTGTGCTTGGGCTTGTGCTTGAGCTTGAGCTTGTGCTTGCACTTGTGCTTGTTGCTTTTGTTAGAGTACTCTCTATTGATTGGCCTTTTGAAGGGTTTGGATTAGTACAGTGAAAGAGTTAGCCATGTTGGCTTTTGGCGGGATTGGTGGTGGGGCAGGAATCGTGGCAACCATTGTGACAAGTGGGGGGATTATGGTAGTGATTAGGATTTGGGTTGTTGGAGGGGTGGTGGAGATGGTTGGTCCTTGAGATGGCATGCTTTGGGATACTTGGGTACCAATTGCAGTGGCGGCTTGTATGGTTGCCACTTGTTGTTGTGATGATGTGGGCGAGAAGAGGGAATTGGGCGTGATGTTTAGATTGTTAGGTTCTACGAAACCATCGATGTTGATAGGAGAAAGACCCAATCCAAGAGGTAATGTGGTTGTAGATGGAAATGGGGGTAGCGGTGGTCAGCTATCCCTGAAAGAAAAAGGATTAGCAACTTCAGTTGCTCTAAAAAATCACCTTCTTCTTGTGGTAGTGAAGTGGGTATGTTTAACGGATAAGCTGGCGAGGCATGAAATGAAGATGAGCCAGCAGGATTATGAAATGCGAGTGGGACATATGGGTGTAATGGGTTTTTTGAAATGGATGTAACTAGCGTGGTGGTGATGAATGCTTCTTTGTTAGCCACAAGGTGGTGCTTTTGCAATTCTTGGAACATGGCACTCCCCTTGTTCACATTCGGCGAGGTTGGTGTGATGACTGTTGTGGTGCAAGGTACTTCTTGATTAATATTTGACATTGGGGATGTATTAGAAATAGGCACATCTGCACTAGTGCTTGCATCAAGGTCAGGAGGGGGCGGGACCCCTCCTCTTGCTATTGTATTCAGGTATTTAAACATAGAACTGACAATTTTGTGGTTCTCTGGATTTTGAACCATCTCCATGATTTCGGATTGTGTCATTCCCATGTCTTCATTCATGATGTCCTCTTGATGACTCTCCTCTTGAGGATTTTGTGATGATAAGGGAGATTCACTTGGGGGATTTCTCGATCCCGCTAGGTTCACTTTGGTATTTAAATGACTCATATCCATAGAAGTTGATATTTCTCTAATATTCTCCATGTTCTTCTTGTGTTGAGATCTTGTTTGGACCATAAAAAATAGGGATTTGTTTGATCCTAACCTTTCAGGTTCAAAAGAGAAGAACTAGGGAAGATAAGAGATCAAAGATGGTGGTAATGATGATGGGTTAAATGGATGACGATGAGTGAATGAAACCTTTGGAGAACTTTTGAAGGTGTATGCTAAACTTGTAAGGGATTTTGAATTGATTGAGTGTGATAATTTGATTAGCTGTGTTAAGTCAAACATGATTGTTGTGAAGTTGTATTCCCTAAGAAGTTGTGTTTTCCTAGGGGAACTTGCACAAATGGATGGATTGACTAATTGCATTAAGCCAATGTATTGTGAACTAATAGACTTTTAAGAAGTTGTGTTATCCTAAAGAAAATTTGTCCAATGGTTGAGACTATGTTGGCTAGGTGTATTAAGCCAAGATATGGTGATGTTGATTTAGCCCCCTAAGTTTAGTGTGATAATTGATTTCTAGAGTTCACAAAAGGTTTTGATGATGAAATGGGATTTGGTTGATGGAGGAATGAATGAGAAAGACAACTTTGATCTTGAACCTTATCCTAGACACGACTCTCTCTACAAAACCTTGGTATTGAAGAACATGCTAGACTTCTTTATGGGAGAAAAGCAAACCTTTCAAAAAGTTCAAAATTTTGTTGACAATAAAATGCATACAATGCGGGATTATTCCTTGAAGCTTTTCTATAAAAGTTGTACACAAGTCTTTCTCTAAATTCGAAAAGTCTCTCAAGGCACTCCTCACAAGATTTTAGACTAAGCTTTTTGAACTTTGGGTTTGGGATTTTAATCTTGCGGGAAATCATTGGAGACAACACACATGAAGTGCAAATTGTCTTTTATCTTGGTTTAATGAGTTCCTTTTTATCCAAGACACTTTGTTTGCTTAAGTTTCAAACTATATGTCTAGTGTCCCACTTTCTTTCTCATCCCACAAGGTCCTTTGTGTGGAAATTGAGGAAAATAGGGCAAAATTTCCTTATGTTTATCCTTGTTGAAAACAAATGATGGTAGAATTTGTGCACTTAGAAACCTCTAGGAATAAGATTCCTAGAGAAAGCAAGAGTGTCCAAATTCGTCAAGAGGTATTAATTTCCCACAAGGTGTTTGAAATTTGAAGGTCTTTGTGTATGTTTGTTTTTTTCAAATGTTTTCAAGATCAAACAATGTATTTCTTCCAAGCACTTTTTACACTTCTAGGATGATGAGGCAATACCTTGTTGGGTTCCCACTTGGATAAATCCAGCTGCACATATCTTGTGTGAATGGCTAAATGCTTGACCACATTGGCTCCCCTCCACGACACTCACTTATTCATGTCAGCCAAGCATTAATACCCATGAATCTCCCATGGCATACTTTCCATTTCCAAAACAATACCGCGTGTATAATGTGGGGTGGCTTCAAAGGACATGACCTTTTGCACCAACAAGATAGATAAGGTTTTGGCCTTTTTCTAAATAAAGGGTTCTAATTCGGGCATTTCGTTCATGAGGGATTATCCAACATCGGCAAGAGTCCATTGTTGTCCATCTCATCAGAATAATCCTCATGATATTGGCCTTTGTTCCAATATCCACAATTATATCCCAGGTGGAAGTCGCTTGGCTTTAGCGTATTCCTAGTTGGGTCGTTCCCTTGGGTGATTAATTTTTCCCACAAGGTAGGCCCTCTAAGATAAACAAAAGCGAGCTAACATATCCCGTCGTTCACACAACCTTTGTTGAAAAAGAAAGGGAAAAACCTCCACAATATGTCGTGCTCACACTCGCATGTTTTGTTCAATTGTAAGTGCCCAAATCGAAATGTGGAGGCAATCCTTTTGATTCTCAAGATCGCTATAAAGCGCGAGAGAAGTGCATACACATTTTAATGATGTTAATTTGTGAAAAAGTTTGCAAAACATAAAAGACACTTGTTCATTTTTAATCCTCAAAGCAATAATGACTTCTTTTTAAGCACCAAATAGAAATGTGAATTTGCTTTTTTCAATTATTACCTTTCAAACCAAATCTAGTGTGTTTGTCTAAAGTTCTTTTTAGCCTCTTAGCAACTTTAGGAAAAAAAAAAATTTATTGTTCTCTTTAGAGCCCAATGAAAATTTAGTGTCCTAAGATCAAAAATTTAACAAATTTTCTTTGAAGAGTGTTTAAAAACACTTTGTACAAAATAAACATGGTATCATGAGAAATTTGATTGTTCTTTTTAAAGCCCAAAATAAAATTAGTTTTCCTAAGGCCACAGATATTTAACAAACTTTCTTAACAAGTGTTAAAGAACACTTTTAGTGTTTAAAAACACTTTGTTTTGTTGCACATGACATCATGATGACTTCTTCCTTTGCTCCAACCTACAAAATAACAGAAAAATAGAGAGTAATAAAGACAGAAAATCAGATTAAAGGTTTAAAAAAAACTGAATTTATAAAGTACATGTCAATTAAAAAATTTTATTGTCTTCCCGCGACAGAGTTTGGAAAAGCAGTGGAGTTTGGAGAAGTGGCGAAGTTTGGAAGACAGGCAGTGCTAAATAGCATTGCGCGGGTGACTTTGGGAAGCGCTCTGCAAAGGTAGAGAGCTCAAAAGCGTTGTGACAGAGGCCCGCAGTGCATTTTGTAAGTGGCCTAGTTTGGAAATTTGAAAATTTTAAGTGGAAAAGGTGATGCGGCGGAGTTTGAAAAAAAGCGTGGCACAAAATAGAGCCGCGACGATGAGGGCGGCAGAGTTAGGACCTGCGCAGTTAACTTAGGAATTTTTTTTAAAAAAACGATAGGCGGGGATCCACGGCGGATTTTGAGGGTTTCGACTACGGGTGAATATGGAGCCATGGTACTGAACATAGTGAGGTATTGTGCTGCGGAGTTGAAAGCGGCGCAATATTGATCACGCGGGCTAGTTTGCCTGTAACTTGCAAAAAAAGTTAGAAATCGCGGAATTTGAAAACGTGATTGAATTTTTCGACTCACTGCCCTCCTTCTAGAGCCAAAATGTGAACCCCTAAACCTACAATTGCACAAAGATGACAAACATTGTTAGTGTTAGATCTAAATGCATGCAAAGAGTGAGAGATTCCCCACAAAATCCTTTTATTAAAGCTAAAATTAGGAAAATGAAGAACATGAAATAAGAAACTTAAACTAAATCCTAATTAAGCCAAATAAAATGATGATCCCATGGGGGAATTAGTGCCAATGGTATGTTGCAATTGGCCCTTTCTCAATTCCTATGTTGCAAATGTGAGTTGATTGAATCAATGGTCAAATCTCCAAAAAGATTTGAGCATAATCTTGTTATAATCTATAAAAAATGATGGATGATTGGAAGCAATGAACAAAATTAGTTCTCAATTGAAGAGAGTAACTTTGCATGTAAATTGTGGATGAAGATTGAGGAGAAGAGTCTCCAATTTATAGATTCAAATCTTGGAAGATATAGTAGAAATAAGCAATGTGGGATAAAAGATAACCCAATGGCATTGTGCCACTTGTCCAAATGTGATTGGATGAGGAATGTGCAAGTTTTGGCCAATGTGCCAATAAATGCAATTAGGTGGCATTTCAAATTTGAGAAATGACATGTTGAAGAAGGAAATTGAATGAAATTAATGTTACTTGGCTCAAGGTCAAGGACATGTAAGAGGCATTGAATGCCTTGTTGGAAGGACCAAGTCTACTTGGCCTTTTTGAATTCAAATGAGGGAATATTCCCTTTTGATACTTTGTGAGGGAAAATAGAAGAATTAATAAATCAAAGTAATTGATTTATTGTGCAACTTGCATTCTCTAGAGGATTTTAGTGAGAGGGATTAAGTTAATCATGGATTTGATTAATTTAATGAAGAATTAGGTGATTTGACAATTTAGACTTAAATAGATGAATTAATTTAAATCAAATTGAGAGGAAGGGTTTAATTAAATAAATGATTTTGATTTATTTAACTAAGGAGGAATATGTTAGATTAAATTAAATAATGTATTAATTTTTTCAATTTAATAAGAGGACTTTAGAGATTTAATTAAATAAGATGAATTATTTAATTAAAGAGGGCTTACATAAATAATTAAATAAAATTGATTTATTTAATTAACAGAAGATGATGACTTAATTAGATAAAGTTGATTTATTTAATTAAGAGATGAAGAGTAATGAATTTAATCAAATACAAATTATTCGATTAAATGACTAGTGAAGGAGATGATCCAGGATGAAATGGTGTTAGTAAATCAAGATCTAGTGTGTCAGATCAAATTGTACATTTTCCATGTCTATAGTTCTGATGACTTTGGGTCCTTGTGCAAAGAAGTTTTATTTCGCATGAATGTTGTCTTTATTTTTTTGTCATTTTGAGAAGTTGTACATAGGAGGAATTTCTTTCGTTAGGGGCCAGACCTAGAAGTGGTTGCATGGGTAACCTATCAGAAGTTGGTAATTAAGTTCAAACTTTAATTATTGTACTGGGAGTATGTGAGTGGTGTTTTCATTCCGATGTCATGTGTATCGACCATGTTTTGTGTCGGGTTTCTTCTTGTTGTCTGATTTTCTTTGAGGACCTATTCTATCTCCTAGCATGGGGGTGGGGTTTCAAGTTCCACACAGTTGGGAGGAATGTGCCATTTCTTCCATTGGGTCCCCTACATGTGATTTGGTTCGAGACATGCTTGTTCTTGGTAGGATCCTGATTGAACATCATTCACAGTGTTTGGTTCGTTGGACAAGCTCATGGACATGGTTGTCAACTACTCTTGATCTTATTCTATTTTGTACTCACTCATGATGATACATGAGGTTTCATTGTATTATTACTTGTGATGTATCGATATTTGTCACAATCTTATTTATTGTAAATGAACTTGTAATGTAACTATTGACGTAATAAATATGGATATGACTATTCACTTGTCTTGATATATATAGTTCTTGTTGTGTTATGATGTTTATTTACTTTAGTAGCATAGTTTTGGATCCCTAGAATGTTCATGTTAGGTTGTTAATCACATGTGGTTATTAAATGTTTAAATATATATATATTATTTGGTTGTTAAGTGTTAGTGAGATGTTGTTCCCTGGGTTCCATGACGATGCGTTACATACATTACTTGAGAGTTGAGATAACAATTCTTTTAGAAAATTACCTTCCATCTAAACTTGATATATTGGGACATTAAATTTCCAATTCACATTCCCTTTCTCATATATCTTGATGCGATTCAAATTATCACATAATCCTACCATTTCCATAAATTTCAATCTATTACTATCTGAGCATTGAATGAACTTGATTTATATAGAAATAAAATCAATAAAAGTGATTTAACTTTATGTTGGAATATGTTATCATTGATGTCAAAAGGGGATCAAAGGAGAAGTGTGTTGATCCTATGCAGTAGTGCATATATCTATCATTGATGTCAAAAGTGTAAATCATGCAAAGGAAATTGTTGGCATGATGACAAAGAATGGTTGTGAGAGTAGTGGATCTGATGGATAATTAGATGGCAGATTCGAAATGGGTTTTCCAAGAGCATTCCAGTGATGTGCTAAGCAGGTCTAGAAATGGATACGCCCAAAAATGAATTATATTTTCCTTTAGGTGTTTTAGGGTTTATCGATTAAAGCCTAGGTTATTTACAGTTATGGCATCCTCAATATGTTCTATTCTAGCATTGACTGTCAACAACAGTTAACCAGTCACATAAGTTACAACCTATGTCATTCATCTTGTCGAGGTGACCGACCCCTTTGCCTAGCGCTTAAAGGTTATACATCTCCATCAGTTTAGTGGAAAATGGTTTATTTTCTTGTCATGGGATTTTGATTTTTTCTAACCTATGTCATGGGGTTCTAGAGTTTTATAACCTCCTAACCTAGCAAATTAGCTAGTAGAGTGATAAGGAGTAAGGAGAGATTTATCAGAGTGAAAGTGTGTGATCGGTGAGAGATTGGGAGATGTCTCTTTGATGTGATGATGTAGAAAGTGAATTAATTTTTCTTCAGCATGATGAGTTCTTATCTGTGGGACACTAGTGGATCGGTGGGAGTCAAGTTGGTGTCTCTGTGATGACTTGATGATCATGTTGTTGGTGAGTCGTGGGTTTTCAAAATTTTATAACCTTTGACATGACGTTCTTAAGTTCAAACTTTTTGCGACATAGTGACAAGGAGTGTAGTAGTGTCATCAATGAGACTTTATGGTTTCAGTGATACCTTTCTAAATGCATCTCCAACATGGTGATGTGAATGAAATTATTGAGTGGGACCCAATCATGATGATGTGGGTGATAGAGATGATGAAGTAGACATGTGGTGTAATGAGACTAAATAAATAGTAATCCACATCCTTGTTGTGGATTACGATGTGATGACATGGTGATGAGGTGAACAGGTGATGTCATCAGTGGCTTTTGTCGGCATGACTGATGGTCTTTGGTGAGACCTAATCAGATGTCTCTTTGACAAACCAATGGATTTCATTGGTGATACATTAGTGTATCACCAAGAATTTAAATAAATTATCTTTGATAGGGTGATGGGAGTATGATGCCAACTGCAAGACCCAGTAAGGTTGTTGAGCATTGATGGTACAATTAGAGAATGAATGACAGAAGGACACATGGTAGAAAGCAATATTTAATGGTGACATATGGGGACAGGATGGTGTGGGGACCACTTGTTTGTAGTAGCAAATCATATTGGTGTGATAACACCATATCAATGAGAGTTGAGATAATGTATCTTCAATATTCCAATGGCTATCTCATCGATGTGACTTTGGTGTATCAGGAGGACTGTGAAGCATGTCTCTTCAATGAAGTGATAAGGAAATAAGCTAAGTGGGACCCAATACACTGACAGATTGTGATGGAGATGAACAGCTGGTGAAGAATGATTTCTTGATATGTTAATTCACATCATTATTGTGAATTAGGTGGCAATGACATGGATGCTAAATTGCAATAGATCACAAACCTCACAAGGTTTGTGTGGGCCCGTTTTCAAGCTCGTGAGATGAGCAAATTTTGGACACTTGTCTTGGTGGACCCCACGTATGGTGAACAATATGTGAATGCACTCAACGGTGAATATTGATGAAAGGAAGATTGGACGATGTTGGTGAAAAAATGTTCATGGATGTGATAGATACCTTTCATTGGGACTTGGTTGGAAGTCTCCTTGACAACCCAATGGTGGAATTTGTGAAAGATATTAACTGTTGACAAATGGCATGCATGGTAAAAGTGGATAACACAATGAAATTTGGCGATCGATGATTCATTGTTTTGCATCCTTGTTGCAAAACAACACTTGGTCAAGGAAAGACTTTAAAGATGGTGTTCTATGGTGAATACCCCTAAGATCTATGAAGGAGATTTGAATGACTGCTTATCCAATGGTTACAATTAAAAGACACAGTAGTAAATGAGGATCACAAGCTTAGGGTGTGAAAGGAGAAGATCAATGGTCAGAATTCAAAATAAATGATTTCAAATGGCTAAGTCCATGGAAATAGGGTTTCGATTGGAAATCGACATAGAGTAGAGAGTTAATTGGTCCAACTACACATAATGACCAATTGAATGAAGATTTAATCTCCAAAGTGATGTTACATATTGTAGATATGATCAAGATAATATTAGATCAAATCTGATCATATGGACAGTAGAACATATTTAATGTAGATCTGATCCTAGGGTTTTGTAGGATGCTATTCTTAGAAAACTCTTTGAGATAGAATTTAATTTTGTGAGGCTCGATACATAGGTATGGTTTAGATCAAGATATGTGGTAAACCCTAATACGTGATTGAGATTAAATTAGATTGGATGAATAGAAGAATGCATTGAATGCATAATCAAATTTTAGGATTCGACAAAGATAATGAGTAAAATTACCTATAATAGAATTAAATGTGGAACCGACTTGATATAGAAGCAGAGTGGAAATAAATATATCTGATAGACCCTATCAAATGAATTAATGATGAGATGGATAGTGGTGTGGAGCTCGAGGTACATGTAGCTTGTTGGTGAAGTTTGCAACTGAAGGAAACCCTAGCACAAGGTTCTAGATGATATGAAGGATATAGATTGCAAGTTAGTGGAGATAGAAGAAAATCAGATATTGTCAAAGTTTTTAGTTTAAATTAAGTGTGCATGAATAGAGAAATGTCTGTAGTTGTATGTAGTGTTGAATAGTGTTACATCTTGAAAAAGCATGCTGCATAGATAGGAAGTTTTTTTGTGTGTTTGCAAGAAAGAGAGAGATGTGCAGTAGACAAAGAATGTTTTTATAAAGTCCTATACTATAAAATAGAGCATCATCTAGGTTGGCATTCAGGAGAGTGTAGATGTGTGAGACACTATAGAAAGGGAAGAAAGTGTAGTGCAGAGTAGAGGTATGTGTTGCTGAGTGTATAGTTTTAGTAGTAGAGTGTTCGTTGCAATGAAAGAAGCAATGTACTAAATGTAATGATGCATTATAGGTTGTGTAGAACCAAATTGTATGCATATATTAATTTTTAATGTTGTACTGAGTTGTGGCTTAGCTTACGCAATTGGTGTCTCCTTGGAATGGGTGTTCCTAAATTAGGTAGTTGATGCTTCCTAGGGCTGTAGCCCTAAAACATTGTAACAAATATTTTATTTGTGATGTTGGATTTTATTAGTAGACTCAAGCACCCTTTTTCACCATGGTTTTTACCATATTGGGTTTTCCACGAATATTTGGTGTTGTGTGCATGTGTGTTGATTTTCTATTTGCATATTCATTTTTCAATCTATGCATTAAGAGTTTGAGGAAAAAGTCTACAAAATGTATTTGGAGCTAAGCAAGTAATCAGCATAAAGTTTTTAAGGGGTAGATTTTGGTATCTACTGATTAACTCCCCCCAATCTCAATAAATCATTGTGTTCCAACAATTGGTATCAGAGCCCTAGGTTCCCTAGGAGAAGCTTAATCGGCTCGAGTAGATCTTGGTGAGTGAACACAAAATGGTTAATAAGAAAGGCTCCATAAAATGTAGAAGCAAAAAGAGTGTTAAGAAGAATTTGCAAACAAAAGGAGAAAATAAGTTATCAGATATTTTTGGTGGATCAAATTATGAATATGTAAGTTCCTGCAAGATTGATAGGAATGAA